>JARHVA010000375.1:5325000-5765699 GCA_037957365.1 Torreya grandis
GGCTGGTATGACTGGATTCTGTTAGAATTGTATTTGACACTTCTATTAGGTTCTGGAGTTAAAAGCTTCACTAGGTTGCGAACAGGAGGAGTTGCTGAAGTGTCACAGACACTGGCGTCAGTCAGGCCAATCGACGTCGGTCAAGGGAGAGATAGGGAGCTATCAACATCGATCAAGATTGGCCGACGTCGGTCACCTCCAGGTAGATAGGGATAGACGTCGGTCACCTATGCGGTTCTAGAACTGTGAGTTGACGAATAGTTTGTTAACGAACCACTTGTTTGCATGTTAAGAGGCTAATTATAGTCTTGAGTTGCATGTCTAATTATTATAATTAGGGTCTAATTATTTTATGCATGATATATATATAATAGACTCATGGGATGTATTGTAAAAGTGTGCTAGAGAGTAAGAGAGCAAATATTAGCTCCTTCAGAGGGAAGAGAGCAAGGTGTGTTCCTCCTAGTTCTAAAGGGGTGCTAAGTGTGTATGATCAGGGAGAGTTGCAGGTTGTGCAAGTTATACTAGGAGATCCACCAGGGTACTGGTTAAAGAATCATGAGGACTTGGTGAGGTAAAGACAAGGGTTCTTCAGGGTGTAGAGATATCTACATGGTAAGTAAGGTCTGTTGATTTGTAGGTGGCAGCAAGGAAAGGGAGATCTACTTGGAGTACATTTGTGTACTTGGTGTACTGGCAGCATTGTTACTGACTGTTGGAGGTGAACAACAACTCTATGTTTGAGTTAATTGTTGTGACTATGATGAGAGAGTGAAGTGTTGAAGGAGAATTACAGGTGAACCCTAGAAGTGTGGGAGCTCTAGAGGTGTGGGAAGAAGTGTGGCATCTTCTTTATTCTATTTTCTTTTGAATGATTATTAATACAATTGGGTATTGTCTCTCATGTCCTGTGTTGTTTCATATTTCTAGTTACTTATCATTCTGGTTAAATTCCATGTTTAGTTGCTAATACAAAGGTAATCATATTGTGCTCTAATTGAGGAGCAAGATCCTGACAAGTTGGTATCAGAGCATGTTTGTTGTTCTAGGTGCCTGACAAGTGGTATCATAGCTAAGGTTATAGGGAGCAGGTTTGTGTTTGATTACAGGGCACTCTCAGGGGTTTTAGATTGAGTGGGAGTATAGTAATGGCAGAAGAAAGTAAACTATGAATGGAGAAATTGAATAGCACGAATGGTCTAATTGATGGAAAGAAAGAGCAGGTAAAGAAAGATTGTTGGTCGATAGAAGATCAGTGTGTAGAAGTAGATGTTGCAGGTGTTATTGCATAGGTTGCTATGGATAAAGTAGAATCTTGGATTATAGATTTTGTTGTCTCTTTTCATGCAGCCCAAAATAGAGCATCTTTTCATGAGTATGTCCAGGGAGACTTTGGAGAGATTTATTTAGGGGTTGGTGAGCCTTGTCAGATTGTTGGCAAAGGGGAAGTGAAGTTGAAATTATAGATGGGTAACACATAGGTGTTGAAGAAGCTCATGCAGGTTCCAGTCTTGGAGATGATTATAATTTCTTCAAGAAAGTTGGGTGATGAGAGATGCACAGTAACTCTCACAGCGGATGCACTTGAATTAGACGGTGGTAAGAAAGTAGGTATCCTTTATCTATCTACATATATTACTGATTCACCTTCTGTTGTAGAGATGTGGCTTTGTAGGCTTGGTCACATGTGTAAGAAGGGAATGCAAGTTCTTAAGCAGAATACAGATATCTTTGACAAACTTAAGAACTGAAAAGCCTTGGTGTTCATGGAGAAGATGATGGACAGAGATTAGCTAAGGGGATTGAATTATTCTGAGCAGGGTTGTGTTAATATGAACAAGGTTTTAACCCAAAAGGAGGTCGTGGGTAAAAATTCATCACTCACAGGTGAACATAGATACCGGTGTCAATAAGGAGGAACCGACGTTGAACAGATAGGCACCGACGTAGGTCATGTGCAGATCAACAGAGTCGGTGGTGTCAGGCAGTAGGAACTGATGTTAGTCAGATAGAAATTGACATCGACAGAATGGACACCGACATCAGTCAGGGAATTGACATCGGTAATAAGGGTCAGTCACAGGGAATCGACGTTGGTCAGGTGTAGATTGGGAGATGGTCGAGATCGGTCACTAGAATGGATGTTGGGCGGACAGCAAGCTGTCAAGGAGTCTCAAATGCCCATATGGAAGATTAAAAGGGTAAGTGGACCTCATATTCATTGTTCACCTTCTTGCTAGTTGCTTATTGATGGTTAAGAACCAGGAAGATGTGAAGAAGCAATGCAAGTAGAATCTAAGAAATAGTGGGAGCATGGCATGAATTTTTTAGGAGAGAACCAACCAAAAGATTTGGTAGAGTTGTCAGCACTAACAAATGGATGGATTCCTAGGTTAGAGAAGAGAGTGAATGGACACGTGAGACAGAAGGCCAGGGTATATGGTCTTGAGGAAGCTGCAGGACAGTGGTACAGGTTTTGACAGGTGGATGAGAAAGCAGGGCTTCAGTCAATGTCAGTGTAACCATTGTGTTTGTCTTTACCAGGTTGGATGATGATTGCAACATTATCATGTTACTGTTGTGTGGTTGCTTGTTGCAGGGTTACACATGCAGGGAGTTTCTAAACTAAAGGTAAAGTTAGTTTAGAGGTATGTCATGAAGAATTTGGAAGCAGCAAAATTCTTTGGCATAAGAGACATGGAGATTTTGTCTCTAGTGGGAGCTGATGTGAAGAAGGTGTTGTGGGGTTCAATACGCAGGATGTAGAACTGGTAAGCACACTAAGGGCTAGATAGTTCAAGCTGAGAAAAGTGCTCAAAATCACATAAGGTCAAGTGTAGACCTAAGTTTTCCCAAGCAGTGGGAGTTGTCAGAGAGTTTGGAGCCAATTCAGGGAAGGTGGATTCTCAGGTATTTGAGAGGGACCAGCAGCAAGGATTCATGTTATGCAGGGTCAAGGTCTTCACTACATGGGTTTGTAGGTTTTGATGTGGCAAGTTACTTGGATGACAGGAGGTGCACCACAGGTTGTGTGGTGGTTGGTCTTCAGGATTAAGCTTGAAGAGGGATCCAAGCCAAGAAATGAATTAGATGAAGGTACGAGTACATGTATAGGTGCAACTATTTATCTCCAAGTGGGAGATTGTTAGGTTGTGGAGTTAAAAGCTTCACCAAGTTGTGAACAAGAGGAGTTGCTGAAGTGTCATAGACATCGGTGTCGGTCAGGCCAATCGACGTCGGTCAGGGGAGAGACAGGACGCTGTCAACATCGATCAGGATCAGCCGACATTGGTCACCTCCAATAAGATAGGGTCCAATGTTGGTCACCTATGCGGTTCCAGAACTATGAGTTTATGAACAGTTTGTTAACAAATCTATTGTTTGCATGTTAAGAGGCTAATTATAGTCTTGAGTTACGTGTCTAGTTATTGTAAATAGGGTCTAATTATTGTATGCATGAGATCTATATAATAGACTCATGGGCTATATTGTAAAAGTGTGCTAGAGAGTAAGAGAGCAAATATTAGCTCCTTCAGAGGGAAGAGAGTAAGGTGTGTTCCTCCTAGTTCTAAAGGGGTGTTGAGTGTGTATGATTAAGGAGAGTTGCAGGTTGTGCAAGTTCTATTAGGAGATCCACCAGGGTACTGGTTGAAGAATCATGAGGACTTGGTGAGGCAAGGACAAGGGTTCTTCAGGGTGTAGAGATATCTACATGGTAAGTAAGGTCTGTTGATTTGCAAGTGGCAGCAAGGAAAGGGAGATCTACTTGGAGTATAGTTGTGTACTTGGTGTACTGGTAGCATTGTTACTGACTGGTGGAGGTGAACAACAACTCTGTGTTTGAGTTGATTGTTGTGACCGTGATGAGAGAGTGAAGTGTTGAAGGAGAATTATAGGTGAACCCTAGAAGTGTGGGAGCTCTAGAGGTGTGGGAAGAAGAAGTGTGGCATCTTCTTTATTGTATTTTCTTCTGAATGATTATTAATACAATTGGGTATTGTCTCTCATGTCATGTGTTGTTTCATATTTCTAGTTACTTATCATTCTAGTTAAATTCCGTGTTTAGTTGCTAATACAAAGGTAATCATATTGTGCTCTAATTAAGGAGCAAGATACTAACAAGTTGGTATCAGAGCATGTTTATTGTTCTAGGTGCCTGACAAGTGGTATCAGAGTTAAGGTTGTAGGGAGCAGGTTTGTGTTTGATTACAGGGCACTCTCAAGGGTTTTAGATTGAGTGGGAGTATAGCAATGGCAGAAGAAAGTAAGCTATGAATGGAGAAATTGAATAGCATGAATGGTCTGATTGATGGAAAGAAAGAGCAGTTAAAGGAAGATTGTTGGTCGATAGAAGATCAGCGTGTAGAAGCAGATGTTACAGGTGTTGTTCCATCGGTTGCTCTGGATAAAGTAGAATCTTGGATTATAGATTATGTTGCCTCTTTTCATGCAGCCTAAAATAGAGCATCTTTTCATCAGTATGTCTAGGGAGACTTTGGAGAGATTTATTTAGGGGTTGGTGAGCCTTGTCAGATTGTTGGCAAAGGGGAAGTGAAGTTAAAATTGTAGATGGGTAACACACAGGTGTTAAAGAAGGTCATGCATGTTCCAGTCTTGAAGATGAGTCTAATTTATTCAGGAAACTTGGGTGATGAGAGATGCATAGTAACTCTCATAGCAGATGCACTTGAATTAGATAGTGGTAAGAAAGTAGGTATCCTTTATCTATCTACATATATTATTGATTCACCTTCTATTGCAGAGATGTGGCTTTGTAGGCTTGGCCACATGTGTAAGAAGGGAATGCATGTTCTTAAGTGAAAGATAGATATCTTTGACAAACTTAAGAACTGGAAAGCCTTGGTGTTCATGGAGGAGATGACAGGTAGAGATCAGCTGAGGGGACTAAATTATTTTGAGCAGGGTTGTGTTAATATGAACAGGGTTTTGACTCAAAAGGAGCTTGCAGGGAAAAAGTCATCACTCACAGGTGAACACAGATACCAGCATTGGTCAAGAGGAATCAACGTCGAATAGATAGGCATCGATGTAGGTCATGTGTAGAGTAGCAGAGTCGGTGGAGTTGGGCAGCAGGAACCGATGTTGATTAGACAAAAACTGACGTCAGCAGAATAGACACCGTCATCCGTTAGGCAACCGACATCGACAGTAAGGGCCAGTCATAGGGAACTGACGTCGGTTGGGTGCAAATTGGGAGATGGTCAAGATCGGCCACTGGAATGGATGTTGGGTAGATAGCAAGCTGTTAAGGAGTCTCAAATGCCCATATGGAGGATTGAAAGGGTAAGTGGACCTCATATTCATTGTTTACCTTCTTACTAGTTGCTTACTGATGGTCAAGAACCAGGAAGACGTGAAGAGGCAATGTAGGTAGAATCTAGGAAACAGTGAGAGCATGGCATGAATTCTTTGGAAGAGAACCAAGTAAGAGATTTGGTAGAGTTGCCAGAACTAACAGACGGATGGATTCCTAGGTTAGAGAAGAGAGTGAATGGACACGTGAGATGAAAGGCTAGGGTATATGGTCTTGAGGAAGTTGCATGACAGTGGTACAAGTTTTGACAGGTGGATGACAAAGTAGGGATTTAGTCAATGTTAGTGTAACCATTGTGTTTGTCTTTACCAGGTTGGATGATGATTGCAACATTATCCTGTTACTATTGTGTGGTTGCTTGTTGCAAGGTTACACATGTAGGGAGTTTCTGAGCTAAAGGTAAAGTTAGTTCAGAGGTATGTCATGAAGAATTTGGGAGTAGAAAAATTCTTTGGCATAAGAGACATGGAGATTTTATTTCCAGTGGAAGTTGATGTGAAGAAGGTGTTGGCAGGGTTCAATATGCAGGATGCAAAACTGGTAAGCACACCAAGGGCTGGACAGTTAAAGCTGAGAACAGTGTTCAAAATCACATAAGGTCGAGTGTAGACTTGAGTTTTCCCAAGCAGTGGGAGTTGTCAGAGATTTTGGAGCCAATTCAAGGAAGGTGGATTCTCAGGTATCTAAGAGGGACCAGCAGTAGGGATTCATGTTATGCAAGGTCAAGGTCTTCACTACATGGGTTTGTAGGTTCGGATGTGGCAGGTTACTTGGATAACAGGAGGTGCACCATCGGTTGTGTGGTGGTTGGTCTTCAAGATTGAGCTTGAAGAGGGATACAAGCCAGGAAATGAATTATATGAAGGTATAGGTATAGGTACAGGTGTAGTTGTTTATCTCTAAGTGGAAGATTGTTAGGTTGTGGAGTTAAAAGCTTCACTAGGTTGCGAACAGGAGTTGCTAAAGTGTCACAGACACTGGCATCGATCAAGCCAACTGACATCGGTCAAGAGAGAGATAGGAAGCTATCGACATTGGTCAAGATTGGCTGATGTCGGTCACCTCCAGGCAGATAGGGACCAACGTCAGTCACCAGTGCGGTTCCAAAACTGTGAGTTGATGAACAGTTTGTTAACAAACTGGTTGTTTGCTTGTTAAGAGGCTAATTATAGTCTTGAGTTGCATGTCTAATTATTGTAATTAGGGTCTAATTATTGTATGCATGAGATCTATATAATAGACTCATGGGCTGTATTGTAAAAGTGTGCTAGAGAGTAAGAGAGCAAATATTAGCTCCTTCAGAGGGAAGAGAGTAAGGTGTGTTCCTCCTAGTTCCAAATGGGTGCTGAGTGTGTATGATTAGGGAGAGTTGCAGGTTGTGCAAGTTCTACTAGGAGATCCACTGAAGTACTGGTTGAAGAATCATGAGGACTTGGTGAGGCAAGGACAAGGGTTCTTCAGGGTGTAGAGATATCTACATGGTAAGTAAGGTCTGTTGATTTGCAGGTGGCAGCAAGGAAAGGGAGATCTACTTGGAGTATGGTTGTGTACTTGGTGTACTGGCAGCTTGTTACTGACTGGTGGAGGTGAACAACTCTGTGTTTGAGTTGATTATTGTGACCGTGATGAGAGAGTGAAGTGTTGAAGGAGAATTATAGGTGAACCCTAGAAGTGTGGGAGCTCTAGAGGTGTGGGAAGAAGAAGTGTGGCATCTTCTTTATTGTATTTTCTTTTGAATGATTATTAATACAATTGGGTATTGTCTCTCATGTCATGTGTTGTTTCATATTTCTAGTTACTTATCATTTTGATTAAATTCCATGTTTAGTTTCTAATACAAAGGTAATCATATTGTGCTCTAATTGAGGAGCAAGATCCTGACAAGTTGGTATCAGAGCATGTTTGTTGTTCTAGGTGCCTGACAAGTGGTATCAGAGCTAAGGTTGCAGGAAGCAAGTTTGTGTTTGATTACAGGGCACTCTCAGGGGTTTCAAATTGAGTGGGAGTATAGCAATGGCAGAAGAAACTAAGCTACGAATGGATAAACTGAATAGCACAAATGGTTTGATTGATGGAAAGAAAGAGCAGGTAAAGGAAGATTGTTGGTCGGTAGAAGATCAGCATGTAGAAGTAGATGTTGCAGGTGTTGTTGCATAGGTTGCTCTGGATAAAGTAGAATCTTGGATTATAGATTATGTTGCCTCTTTTCATGCAGCCTGAAATAGAGCATCTTTTCATGAGTATGTCCAAGGAGACTTTGGAGAGAATTATTTAGGGGTTTGTGAGCCTTGTCAGATTGTTGGCAAAGGGGAAGTGAAGCTGAAATTGCAGACGGGTAACACACAGGTGTTGAAGAAGGTCATGCAAGTTCTAGTCTTGGAGATGAGTCTAATTTCTTTAGGAAAGTTGGGTGATGAGAGATGCACAGTAACTCTCACAGTGGATGCACTTGAATTAGACGGTGGTAAGAAAGTAGGTATCTTTTATCTATCTACATATATTATTGATTCACCTTTTGTTGCAGAGATGTGGCTTTGTAGTCTTGGAGATGTGGCTTTGTTCTTAAGCAGAAGACAGATATCTTTGACAAACTTAAGAAGTGGAAAGCCTTGGTGTTCATGGAGGAGATGACAGACAGAGATCAGCTGAGGGGACTGAATTATTCTAAGTAGGGCTATGTTAATATGAACAGGGTTTTGACCCAAAAGGAGCTCACAGGTAAAAAGTCATCACTCACAAGTGAACACAGATATCAGCATTAGTCAGGAGGAACCAACATTGAACAAACAGGCACCGATGTAGGTCATGTGCAGATCAGTAGAGTCAGTGGTGTTGGGTAGCAAGAACTGACATCGATTAGACAAAAACTGATGTCAGCAGAATGGACACCGGCATCGATCAGGGAATCGATGTTGGTAGTAAGGGCCAGTCGCAAGGAACCGACATCAGTCAGGTGTAAATTGGGAGATGGCTGAGATCAGTCACTGAAACAGATGTTGGGCTGACAGCAAGCTGTCAAGGAGTCTCAAACGCCCATATGGAGGACTGAAAGTTTAAGTGGACCTCATATTCATTGTTCACCTTCTTACTAGTTGCTTACTGATGGTCAAAAACCAGGAAGACATGAAAAGGCAATGCAAGTAGAATCTAGGAAACAGTGGGAGCATGGCATGAATTCTTCAAAAAAGAACCAATCAGGAGATTTGGTAGAGTTGCTAGCACTAACAGATGGATGGATTCATAGGGTAGAGAAGAGATTGAATGGACACATGGGATAGAAGGCTAGGGTATATAGTCTTGAGGAAGTTGCAGGATAGTGGTATAGGTTTTGACAGGTGGATGACAAAGTAGGGCTTCAGTTAATGTTAGTGTAACCATTGTGTTTGTCTTTACCAAGTTGGATTATGATTGCAACATTATCTTGTTACTGTTGTGTGGTTGCTTGTTGCAGGGTTATACATGCAAGGAGTTTCTGAGCTAAAGGTAAAGTTAGTTCAGAGGTATGTCATGAAGAATTTGGGAGCAATGAATTTCTTTGGCATAAGAGACATGGAGATTTTGTCTCCAGTGGGAGCTGATGTGAAGAAGGTGTTGACAGGGTTCAATACGTAGGATGCAAAACTGGTAAGCACACCAAGGGATAGACAGTTCAAGCTGAGAACAGTGTTCGAAATCACATAAGGTCGAGTGTAGACCTGAGTTTTCCCAAGCAGTGGGAGTTGTCAGAGAGTTTGGAGCCAATTCGGGGAAGGTGGATTCTCAGGTATCCAAGAGGGACCAGCAGCAGGGATTCATGTTATGCAGGGTCAAGGTCTTCACTACATGGGTTTGTAGGTTTGGATGTGGCAGGTTACTTGGATGACAGGAGGTGCACCACAGGTTGTGTGGTGGTTTCTCTTTAGGATTGAGCTTGAAGAGGGATACAAACTAGGAAATGAATTAGATGAAGGTACAGGTATAGGTATAGGTGTAGCTATTTATCTCCAAGTGGGAGATTGTTAGGTTGTGGAGTTAAAAGCTTCACTAGGTTGCAAACAGGAGGAGTTGCTGAAGTGTCACAGATATCGGTGTCAGTTAGGCCAACCGATGTCAGTTAGGGGAGAGATAGCAAGCTATCGACATCGGTCAGGATCAGCTGACATTAGGCACCTCCAGGCAGACAGGGACCGACGTCGATCCCCTGTGCAGTTCCAAAACTATGAGTTGACGAATAGTTTGTTAACAAATTTATTATTTGCATGTTAAGAGGCTAATTATAGTCTTGAGTTACGTGTCTAATTATTGTAATTAGGGTCTAATTATTATATGCATGAGATCTATATAATAGACTCATGGGTTGTATTATAAAATTGTGCTAGAGAGTAAGAGAGCAAATATTAGCTCCTTCAAAGGGAAGAGAGCAAGGTGTGTTCCTCCTAGTTCTAAAGGGGTGCTGAGTGTGTATGATCAGGGAGAGTTGCAGGTTGTGCAAGTTCTACTAGGAGATCCACCAAGGTACTGGTTGAAGAATCATGAGGAATTGGTGAGGCAAGGACAAGGGTTCTTTAGGGTGTAGAGATATCTACATGGTAAGTAAGGTCTGTTGATTTATAGGTGGCAGCAAGGAAAGGGAGATCTACTTGGAGTACGGTTGTGTACTTAGTGTACTGGCAGCGTTGTTACTGACTAGTGGAGGTGAACAACAAATCTGTGTTTGAGTTGATTGTTGCGACTATGATGAGAGAGTGAAGTGTTGAAGGAGAATTACAGGTGAACCCTAGAAGTGTGGGAGCTCTAGAGGTGTGGGAAGAAGAAGTGTGGCATCTTCTTTATTGTATTTTCTTTTGAATGATTATTAATACAATTGGGTATTGTCTCTCATGTCCTGTGTTGTTTCATATTTATAGTTACTTATCATTCTGGTTAAATTCCATGTTTAGTTGCTAATACAAAGGTAATCATATTGTGCTCTAATTGAGGAGCAAGATCCTGACAAGTTGGTATCAGAGCATGTTTGTTGTTCTAGGTGCCTGACAACTTCTTGGAGTAATGAATAGATTATTTTGTAGTCATTTTGCTAATCTATATTTAGTGTTTTGTGTTTGTTTAATATGAAATTGTCAATGTTATCTTTCTTTTGTATGTCCAAAATTAACCTAGGTGTTATAAATCTTCTTTTTAGGTTGTATAGTCTGCCTCACCATTGATCTCTCAAGGATACAATGGATAAATAAACTTAAGTGTCTTTAACCAGACCTTATTTTCCTTTCTTTCTAATCTTAGCACATAAAATAAACCTCTATATCAAATACTATTATAGAGAAATCATAGTGAGCATTACATTATTTTCATATTTCATTATTGTGTTAAAGAGTTCGAGTCTAAGAGTGGGCCCGTTAAAATTATTGGTGTATCACCATAGCTTATAATAGGTTTACTTCTATAACTCCTTTTCCCTTTTCACCCCAACCAGTTTTAGGTTTTAGAAGCAAAAGTCCAAAATGATGCATCAGAGGATCTAGCCTTGTTAAAAATCCTAGAGGTCTAGTCTAGATATAAGTAACCCACATCCTTAGACCATTCCCATGTTAGTCTAGGTTTGGAAACAAGACTTGAACACTCCTTTCAACTATGATCAAATATAGAGTGCTAATAGGTTTGGCCCACCTAGTGGCACCACTAATCTTACATATATGAGTATAGTAGTAAGTTTTAGAGTTTCATTTCTAGGCTTGCATAATCTTTTATTCCCCCCAGGGTTATCAAAGGACCCTCCACAAAATGGAATGGAGTGGATTTGTTTGAGCTACCTTTATAATCAATAAAGAAAAATAAGGCACCTAAGCCAAAGCCTACACCTACCCCTCTTGTTCCTCCTCTTGTTGCCTAAAATCCTCTTGTTCAAGTCAATATTATTTAACCAAACACTATTATAAACCCCATACATTAGATAGTTATTCCTAGAAGACAAGCCTTTGTTCCATTTAATGGTTGTAGTCCTTTAAACCTTACTCAATGGGATGATATTCCAGTCTCAGCTTTAAAGGCCCTTACCTATTATATAGGAGAAAATCTAGTTACTCCTGTAAACCATATGGCAGATGTTGCTAATTTTTATTTAGTACATCATGTAACCCAAAAAATTTATCAACGAGGGTGTTAGCAACTTCTTTCAAGGGAAATGCACTTCATTGGTACAGAGGATTGGCCCCTACATCAATCACTATCTAGGATGAGTTTGGAGAGGTCCTGTGCAATCACTTTGAAGACAAGAGTGATCATCTTTCACTTATGGAGTAGCTCACAAAAATTAAGAGATTCCCTAATGAGTTCATGGTGGATTTTAACTATAGATTCTAGAAGACTTGGGATAGAATTCTTATAGTGATAAAGCCTACACCTAACTATACTTTTTTGTACAATTTAAACTCTCTCAATTCAGATGTAGCTGTAATGATTCAATCTATGGGAGGGAATACCCTACCTAAAGCTTTTGAAGTTACAATTATGGCTGAAAATTGCCTCATTTAATTAGGCAAGTTGGCTCTAAGGCCACCAATGTCTCTATTTCCATAGATACATCCTCCTACTCTAATATTTACTCTACTTCTATAATCAACAAAGTTTTATCAAATAGAAGGAGAGAAAACTAATAGACTAGGGAAGATAGAGAGTCTCCTAAAATCCTAGAATAATATGTTGGTTTCAATGGAGAGGCAACAGGCCCCACCATATAGGCCCTACTAGAATAATAATCATAATTTTTAGGACAATAGGCCACCCTATCAAACTAATCAACAAGGATAAGGGCAAAATCTTCAGTCAAGGTAATACAATCCCAATGCTCCAAGTAATTCTAGAGTTATTGTGCCAACTCAAAATAACTATGCCCAAGAAGGTTCATGATAGTTAGAGGGATAGTCTAATGAGATTGTAATGGCCATTACTAGAAATATGTATCAAGACCCTAATTGGTAGCATACTCCTTCATTTTAGAGTCATGACATGATGCCTCCTCCACCACAAGCCCCCCAAGCAAATCAAGACAACATGTCTACCATGTCATGATCAGAATCTCAAATCTATCAATAAGAAAACATGAGTGGAGCACCTACTGATACCATATGCATGAATTTATAAGAAGTTTAATATGTGTTTAAGCATGTAGTATCCAATATGGGACAAGCCCAAAAGATAAATGAATTAGTTATAGTTCAGACAAGAGCTAAGAAAAGGATGCTAAAGGATAAGTTAGGGCAACCTAAGGCTTCTACATCACCTCTTCAGACTACTCAACAACCCACTTCTTTAGATGCATCTGCTAAAGCTCTTGAAAATCAATAAGTTCCCCAATCTCATGGGTAACAATAGAATTCCCCCTTCATTCCTCATGTTACTCAAATGCCAAGTGATGCCTCTACCTCTAAAGGGTAATCCAAAGGCACTAGTCTTCCTTTTAATATTATGGATCATTTAAAGAAGGATAATATAATTATGTCTCTGTATGATGCTCTATCTATCCCTAGGCAAAAGGAGATTTTTATTCAAGAGCTCTCTAAACTTTATTAGGTAGAAAAAATGGATGATAAAGTGAAAATTGTTTTCATCAATAATAGTCAGCCTAACTAAGCCCCTAACCAAGTTCCCAATCAAATTACAAGCACAAGCCAACCTCAAAATGTTTTCCTTCCTCCTAAGGGTGTAAATACTCCCTAATTTTATCTATCAATCATCATAGGGGATTATTTGGTGCACAATTACATGATTGACTCAGGTGATTCAACCTTAGTGATGCCTAAAGCCATAGTAGACAAGTTTGGACTCAAATATGTGCCTAATGAAAAGGGTGTGCTCCAATTAGATGACTCTCCTACTAAGACAATATACATCTTGAAGGATCTTCAGATCACCGTAGATATATACCCAAATTATGTCATTACTCAAGATGTGATGGTGGTAGACCTCCCCCCTATTTTTCTCTATGCTTGTCTAGGGGCTTCACTACTAATATTGGGGGATATCGATCATCTGATTAGTCATACATGGTTTTTAAAACTAGGTATGGGACCAAATTCATAAGGTCTTATCCTATAGCTAGGTTCCACCTAGATCCCTACATGCCCAATATTGCAAATGCTAAATGTGCCACATTTGAGGAGGTTAAAGAGGTTATTGAGTAAAAACCCCATAGTCATCTAGAAGGCATCTCTGATATGTACTTAGATGAGTGGGTAATTGATAACCATGAATTTGATCCATACAACATCATTGAATAGATATACTTGGGAGTGTATTGTATGCATGAGGAAGGTGCTACAATACCTTCCTTAACTAACACTACTCAAGAAGAAGATGGTATATGGGCCTTGTTATTCAATGGCTCAAGGTCTAATAATAGAAGTGGAGTAGGATCAATGTTGGTTTCACCTTCAGGTTAAACTTACCATTCTAATGCAAGAGTCTAATTTAGTTGTACCTCAAATATAGCTGAATATGAAGCTCTTACACATGGTTTCCAAGAAGTAAGGAAGAGAGGTATCCAAATCCTCAATGTCAAGGGTAATAACAAACTTATAGTGTAATAGGTGAGATACCTAAGTGTAATCAAGAGTCACCATATAAAATCCTATAAGCACTGGGTATGGGACCTCATGGAAGATTTATTGGCATTTGATAGCCATTCCATACCAAGAAAATAAAACCAACATGTAGATAGGCTTGTTACCATTGGTGCCTAGTATGAGATAGTAGAAGGATTCAAAGGTAGCCAAGGCCAAGATAAGGTCAAGATTATATGTAGACTAGTTGTACCTGATAATGAGGTGAGTTAGAAAGTCTTTAACAATGATGATCAAATCATATGTGTTTTAATGTAAGAGGTAGAGTTCTACCATAGGAACCAAGATAAGTTCCAAAATCAATATGATGATCAAATAGTATAGCTGAGATCAAACAATATTCTTAAAGGACTTGTGACATTGAAGAGAATATTTAATGAAATTGACCAAGTAAGAAAGGGGAAGGCATGCATCTTAGCTAAAGAGGAACACTATGAAAGAGTAGAGATATTTAAGGGCAAGTTATTAAAGTTGGGAAAGGTCAATACAATAGAGAAAGAGTTACATTTGTTGCTCTATGAAAATAATTTTTTGATATACTTGTGTTGAAATACAAAGACTTGAAAGGGTTTGACCCCACGCTTGTATAAGACACCATTGAATTAGAAAGTAAAGCCAAGCCAATCATGCAAAAAAAAGCCATATCAACCCAAGAGTGGAGGATCTCATGAGAAGAGAGCTCTATAAATTGATCAAATCCAGGATAATATTTCCAATTAAGCATTCCTCTTGGGTGGGAAACCTTGTGCTAATGAGGAAAAAGAATAGAGTGATTCAATTGTGTATTGACTTCAGGGACCTCAATAAGGTGTCCCTAAATTATCATTACCCAATGCCCTCCATGTATCAAATTCTACAAAAGTTGGCAATTTCTCAAAGGTTCTCATTTCTTGATGGCTACTCTAGTTATAATAAGATCATGGTGAAAGAAGAAGATAGGCACAAGACTACCTTCACAACAAAATAGGGTACCTATGTATATTGTAAAATCCCTTTTGGACTCTCCAATGTTGGAGTCACATTCCATAGAGCAATGGTCGTTGCTTTTCATGGTCTTTTGAATGATATGGTTTTAGTTTACCTCAATGATATAATAGTTTTCTCAAAAGACCCTAATGATCATCTAACACATCTAAGATCTATTTTTAATAGATGTAAACAATTTAGAGTTTCTTTGAATCCAAAGAAATGCATTTTTTTGGTACATAAAGGGAGATTTTTGGGACATGTGGTGTCTAAATTTGGTTTATCAATTGATCCAGAAAGGATAGAGGTAATCCTTTCTCTATCACTACCCAAACACAAGAAAGAGTTACAAAGCTTCTTGGGCAAGATCAATTCCATTAGAAGGTTCGTTCTAGGATTTATAGATCTAGTCAATCCTCTCACTCATATGCTAAGAAAAGGTAAAGAGTTCACATGGAAAAGTGAAGGTAAAATTTTCTTTGAGGCCATTAAGGAGGCCATATCTCATGCCCCCACACTTTTAAATCTAGATTTCAACAAGGGCTTTTATTTGTAGGCCTTTTCCACATTATATGTAATTTCTACCATGCTCATATAGTAGAATAATCAAGGTTTAGAGCAACCCATTTCTTTCTTCAGCCAAGCTTTAGAGGGTTATGAATAAATACATAGGTTTGTTGAAAAGCATGTCCTTATTATTGTTAGAGGTTTGGAGAAATTTAGGCATCTAGTTTCAAATATTAAGGTCATATTAATGATGGCTCACCCAAGTTTGAAGGATTTTATCCTCAATAGGGATTTAAAAAAAAAAGAGTGGTATGGGTCACCAAGTGTATGGAATATGGCATTGAAGTTAGAGTCATGAACCTAGTCCAAGGAAAGGGATTATGTGAACATCTTTTTAAAGTTGTGAGAGAAGAAAAAGAGACAATCGTGATAATCCAAGACACCCAATAAGAAGATAAGGACACTATTCCATCCAATTTGACACTGAGCATTCTAAGATTTTTATAAATGAGAGAGTGTCCAATGGGTTTCAATGCATCATAAAGAAGACACTTTAGTATGCAATTAGTGTCATACATTTTGATTGATAGAGTGTTGTTCAAAAAGGACATTAGGGGTATGCTCTTAAGATGTGTTGAAACTAACCAATTTGATAAGCTTCTCTATAAAATCCATGAAAGTCCTCAAGGAGGCCATTTTGTAGCCAACACCATAGTTGTAAAAATCATCAAAGTTGGTTACTTTTGGCCCAATTTTTTCAAAGATGAACATACATGGGTGAGGAAGTGTTCAAAATATGCCATTTTTATAGGGAAACAGAAGCTAATCATTACGTAATTTAAGCCTATTCAATTTGAGCAGCCTTTCATGTAATAGGGCTTAGACTTCATTGGCATGATTAATCCTCCATCCATTTTTATTCATAAGTGGGTCTTGATAGCCACAAACCACTTTACCAGGTGGGTGAAAGCAGTCCCCTTGAAGGAAGCAAATGAGAAATTTGTTTTTAAGTTCTATGAAAGCCTAGTCACCCATTTTGGAGTACCATCTACCATAATATCAGATAATGCTTTGGATTTTAGTAGCATAAAGGTATGTGAGTGGGATATTGAGTAGGGTATCTCTCTAACATCTTCATCTAATTATTATCTGTAGGGTAATGGATTGGCCAAGTCTACTAATTAGAACCTAATTTAGATCATTAAAAAAATGATGGAAGATAATCAAAGATCCTGGCACACAAAATTGAATATTGCCTTATGGGATAATAGGGTCACCCCCAAGAAGGCCATTAGTAACTCCCCTTATCTCTTAGTATATAGAAGAGAATCAAGGCTACCCATTTCATTGGAGCTTCTAGCTTTGGAACTTGCACACCAATTAGAGCTTCTAGAAAGTGATGCAATATAGGTCAAGATGAATGAATTAATAGAGCTAGAGGAATTAATTGATGATGTTATGCATGCTATGTGGTCTAACCAATGATAGCTCAAGATGACCTTTGATAAAATAACTTCGTCAAAGACATTCCAACAAGGTGACATACTCCTCAAATGGGATCAGGACCATGCAAAACCAGGAAAACACTCCAAGTTTGACAGTCTTTGGAGTGGACCATATGTCATTATAGGCTATAAAAAGAGAAATGCTTTTGATCTTTCAAAATTTAATGGAGAGAACCTCCCCATCCATGTCAATGGGAGGTATCTCAAGTTCTGCTATTAGTCCCATATCTTGCTTCTTGTACATAAGTAGATAGTTTTGTTCTTTTCCTCCAAGTGCTTTACACATTACTATTATTAGACATTTTTCTCATAGTTAAGATTATTGCTTTGTCTTTTATTGCTTCATCATTGTTTTCCATCCCCATTACTCCAATAAATCTTTCCAAAAGTTAAGAGAGTCTATTTTTAATTAATTTGCATTTGAGTAAAGCTTGATCAATGTCTGGGTTCCATAACCAATAGGTTGGTCAAGCCAGCTGAGTCACTAGAATTATTGGCCATTTTGGCCCACATACTAATATTTTATCTTCTTTAAATAGTTGAGTAGCATCCCAACATTTGATAAATGGATCGGGTGGTTTTGAAGCAAGATCAACATTACAAGTGAAAGGTCTAGACAACTTTTCATGGTGTTGAAAAAATACAGAGACAAGTCCAAAAAAGGCCTAAGTTTACACTTAGCCAAATATTTCAGCATTTGGCCAAAGTGTTAAATCATTCTTTTAGAAGAAGTGTTCCACACAAAACCCATGGCAAAAGTACAAGACTTATTTATTTTGAGAGGTTTTATTCCACTTATTTTGACTAAGTATTATAATTATTTTAGGGTGGATTCTTTTAGGAGTTTTGTTTTGGCCTTTTGTTCAAGTATCAAGAATTATTTTAGACATTTTGTCCAAAACAATTTCCTTGAAGGGTCATTTCTTCAAAGAGGTCCTTTTCATCTTTTCTGAAAGGCACCTTCGGAGCCAAGGTCCAATACATTTTTTCCTAAATGATCATTCTACAAGAAAGTGAACCTTTGAAAAATCTTGAAGGATATATTCTTCAAGAAAAGTGTCCTTTACACTTTTCTTGAAAGGTTATTTTCTCAAGAAAATGGTCGACTTAACTTTTTTTTAAGGGCACCTTTTGAGTTTCGAAAGGTCCTTTTGGTAGAAGTGTCCCCAAACAATTTTCCCAAAAGGTCTTTTCTTGATAAAATTGTCCATTCAAAAGTCTTGAAGGATATCTTGCAAGCAAACTGATCTAATTCATAGGTTTTGAAGGGTACTTTTCAAAGATCAAGGGACCAAGACATGAATTGCCTAGATATTTTATCTGCAATAATTGTTTAAGACAAAGATAAGACAAACAAATTCCTTTGGAAAAAGTCTTCCAACACAAGGCCCAAAGGAATTATCCAGAAAAGGGTCTAAAGGAAGTAGTCGTTTGATTTAAAAAGGTCTTGGGTATCCCCACAAATGTCAAATTCAAGCCCTTATAACTCACTGCTTAGATTTGAAAATCTAGATATGCTCATACTAACATCAATTTTAAGCTCAAACAAAGTAAGTCATTTTGAGCTTAAATTTGATGGTCACACAACCATCAATGATGGTCACATGAACATAAAATGATGTCCCATAGACCATCAACTTTAAGATCATGAAGTAGCCATTGGGTTTCAAATTGTGTGTCTCAATAAGATCAATAGATCCCTCTCAATCATACATTAGAGATCTAATAAAGTATGATGGATTTAAATAATTAGATAGATCAAAATATTAGCACATGGCATAAGCTAATAAATCATACAGACTAATAAGATTCTGATAATCAATGTGGGATTGACAAGTGGCACTAGTGGAGATAGAGTTGATAATTCAAAGCTAAATCAAAGGCTCATGCTTAATCACTCATCAAGATCAAATGGAGTGAGTCTAAATCAAAAAGTTTAGTGAATCTAAGGAGCTAATGAGTTGAGGAGAAATGTCAATAACGTATTCAAAAAGAATAAGATTGATAACTTATGGGCATATGTGCATAGGTAAATCAATGAAGCAAGCTAGTTGAGGAGTCAAGGATCTGGATCAAACATCAACAACTAATGAAAATAAAGTTTAAGAGTAAAGGAGAGCCCAAGTGACTTAGGTAGAGGTTGAAAGGTTATTTTTTAAATAAGGCAAGCAAGCATGATGGAGCCAATCTTGAATACATTTTAGTTGGAGTCAAGATTAGATGTTTTGGGATTGTATGGTGCCATTAAAGACTTATAAGATAGACACAGACTTTAATGGTCATTGCCAAATCTAGCTACATGAGAGTGACCTTCCTCCTCACTTGGGCACACATCAATAGACCAATCATTGAGCAGTTTCACACTAAGACAAAATGAAAGTGACTTATTTCCACTATTAAATCCACCATGGAGCATCACAAAGAAGATATTATAATGATGTAATGGACTTGGGTGACCTAGATCAATCAAATGGTCTGAATTAGCATATTTATAAAGGTAGTTGTAACAAATTTTTAAATGGATTTGAATTCATTTGATTCCCTTTCGAGCATGAAAACTCCCTCTCTTTTGCTTCACTTTTGCCATAAATATAGCCCTTGAGCTATTATTTTACATCCCTCAAGTTGGTATGACTAAACTCTATCATAATTGTATTTGACACCTCTTGAAGTAGTGAATAAAGTATTTTGCAATCATTTTACTAATCTGTATTTAGTGTTATATGTTTTTTTAATATGTAATTATGAATGTTATGTTCCTTTTGTATGTCCAAACTCAACATAGATGCTATAAATCTTCTTTGTAGGTCATATAGTGTGTCTCAGCATTGATCTCTCAAAGATATAGTGGATAGCCAAATTTAAGGGTCTTTAACCAGACCTTAGTTTCACTGCTTCCTAATCTGTGTGCATCAAATAGACCTCTATACAAAAATACTATTGTAGAGAAAGTATAGTGAGCATTTAATTATTTTCATATTTCATTAGTGTGTTAAAGAGTTCAAGCCTAAGAGTGGGTCTATTAAAAATTTTGTTGTATCACTGTAGCCTAGAATAGGTTTACTTCTGTAACTCCTCCCTTTTCACCCCAACTAGTTTTAGGTTTTAGAAGTAAAGGTCCAAAATGATGCATCATAGGAGCTAGCCTCATTAAAAATTCAAGGGGTCTAATCTAAATATAAGCAACCCATAGCCTTAGACCATTCCCATGTTAGTCCAAGTTTGGAAATAGGACCTGAACACTCCTCCTTTTAGCTAGGGTGTAATCTAGAGTGCTAAGATGTTTATATACTACTAATAGAAATAATCTATATGAATTTATTGGTTAAATATAGTTAACCAAATCTCATATTGTTGGTATTAACAAAGTAGTGAGATGGACTTCACTAGCTTACTTAGCATCATCAATGCCATATGAAGGTAATCCAATAAAGTGTTATGTATGAAATAAATTGATCCTATAGATCTTTATCTATTTAAAAAATTTGACCAAAGTAATATTTAGATAGACATTATAATTTCATATGTATGATTTACATGCTAATGTGATATCATGTTAGGACATATTTTCTTTATGGTACACATCATGTAGTAGAAATCTTATAGCACATAGGTACTAGCATGTCTCTCTAGATTCATGCACTATCACTATCTACCCATCCATGAAGGGAGGGCCATTTCTTATTTTGGGGATTTATGGTATTTGGTTGGTGTGAAAAAGTGTTCGAATGATACTCTCCCTCCCCATTACAATACTTACTTGGAGACTACACTTGATATTATCATAGATATAGGAGTTAGAGTGACTCGAACTCTATGGATCATTGTGTCTATAGTTATATTTATGTTGAGGCATAATGCCTATTATAAATGTAATTTATATATTATTATACATTGACAGTAGTGGTTGTATTATTATACCTGTTGTGGTTGGATTTTAATAAGATTACTTTATTTAAGTAGATGTGTTATGCTACATAAGATGTTAGTGATTAGTAACTATTATTTCTACATGTTTACTTATGTTTAATATACTTAATTAGTATGTTGAAGTCACTAATTAGATTCTCAAGGTGTAATCTAATGAAATAATAAGTGTTGTGTAAATATTTTTTAAAAAAGTACTATATTATTCGCGTAAATCCCTATAGAGATGTTACATCATGTTTTCATACTCTTAAGTGAATACACTAGTGTATATGTAGGTCAAATGAAAATTTGTTGTGTTTCCTTCTCAAAAAAATTGATGTTATCTTATATATTTTTAAGATTTGAATAAGTGCCTACATTAACATTGATGAAACACTCAACAATCATAAGGTTTACCTATTAAAAACACTCAAGGTGAAGAGTAATATCTTGGTTAGGTTCCTTACCATCCACCTTAGTCACCCTAATGGTGGGAGAATCATGGGTTGAATCACCAAGAGAGGTTAGAGATATTTCTTAGCCTACTTTTTATCCACAGGAATTTGTCTGGGGAAAATGCCTGCAGGAAACCCGTGAAAGGACCCCGAAGGGCAGGTGCCCTTGTAGGGGACTCTCGGCTGCCAAATAGAAGGACACTTCCCTGAAGCTGAAGGGTCAACTTCCCTTCGGGAAGATGTAAAACAAGAAGCTTGAAGGCCATTCGAAGACTGCTCGAAGGGCAGATACCTTGTAGGGGGCTCTTCTCGACCCAAGGTAGATCATTTCTTAAGGCCCAAAAGGGCAGGTTCTTTTTGGGAAAGTGCCAAACAAAAAAGCCAAAGAAGGACCAAGGGGTGACGCGCTTGAAGACGTCAAATTCAAGACAATGAACTAGCTATTGAAAATGTAGTGACGAGCATGCAAATGTCAATTTTAAAGCTCATAAAATAGCCGTTGATCATTTGAATCTATAGACCTGAATGCATTCACAGGCTTTAAGGCCAAGACCAGCAGAAAGTGAGGAAGGAACAAAATAGCAAATTGAATCTAGGACCTAATTCAATTAACCAAAAAAGGAGGAATGATGAAGGTAGGATCAGATCACCAAGTGGACATTGAAAGTTGCAAACTTTCAATAGCGTGACTTGTTTCTCTGCATTGATAAAATTAAATGGGTAAACGCCCCTAAGTTCCATCCTATCTTCTTAACAAATTCTAATGCAACATGATGTGTTACTATTCCTGAGTCCTTCTTGAAGAGGCTATATAAGGGACTCTCTTCTATTTTAAATGTATCTCTTTTTGACAATTAGAACAAAACTCTGCCCAAATTGAAAGGCACTTTTAAGACTTTGACCTCAGTTTGTTGATCATATTTTGTTATTGGAATAAGAAAGCAAGTGATTTTTAGACTTTGTGTTGTGATATCTTTATTGTTGGGGAAACTGTTCTTATGTCTTTTTCCTTAATATATCTTTTGTTCCTTTAATTCAACAAGCAAAATTAGTGATAGCAATCGGGAAGGTGTCTTGAAGAGTTAATAGTGGAGATACTTTGTGCTCCCATAATTGCCTTTAGTGTGTTTTCTTTTCATTTTTGTGTAAAGGACCTTGGGACAACTTTGTGCCCTCATTGTCCTTCGTATCTTACTCTTGAGCAATTCAAGTGGAGACTTCATGTTGTATCTCAATTTGCTAGTTATTACATCTTTTGCTACATTTTGTTGTTACTACCTGGAGTATTCTTATGGCTTGCTAAATAGTACTTATGAAAGAAGAGGAGTGCTTTCTATCATTTTCCTTGAGTTTCTCCTTTGATCTGCACGCATCATCTCTGAAGAAAGAGAGATGGATGGTTTGTCCTACCCTTGAGTATTATTTTTTGTTAATATATATATAATACCTATAGGGAACCTCCCCTTGATGATAGGAGAGATTAGTCCCCTTCTGATGTGGTAAACCTACACATTTGGATGACTAATCTTCCTACTTTGGCTGATCAGACCTATTTTGTTTATCAGTACGCTGATTGACAAAATATTCAACCAACAGTTTTTGGTGACTCTGCTGGGGAATATAATCACCATTATCCATTTATAATCTTTCCATTCACCTCCACACTAACTGGGAAAGAATGCATAGTTTAAAGCCTCAAGCTTTAACTAAAGCAAGGTCAATTCTTATCCATTTTTATTTCACAATCTAGCAGATTCAAGGTATACATGAATCCAAAGGGCTAAAGGTATCATTGACCCTATATTCGAGTTGGTACAGCAAAGTGATTTTGATCTATTTCCTTCACCATCTCATCTCCAACGAACTAAGAGCTTTCCTCCTACTAAAGTCATATCTCCATTGCCAAATGAAGTATCTACTTCTACTATTGATAAAGCTTTTCCAATAATTACCCCTCTGAGATTTTTTATCCCTCCTTTTCATAATCCTAAAATGGCAGTTCAAGGCCCCTGGGGTAATGCTTTTGGTCCTCTCAATCTTACTCCACCTCTACATGAGCTTCCACGTAGTTTAAGGAAGAATTTCCACAAATTCTATGGTGATGGGAAAGTTCATCCTGTGAACACATTACAGCCTTCAGCATAGCTTGTGGAGTAATCAGAGTAGAATTTGAAGATGTAGCAGTCAGGCTTTTTGTGGAGACACTACAAGGTGCTGCTATAGATTGGTTTTATCATCTATAGGCTTGGTCAATAACTGATTGGAATACTCTCAAAGATAAGTTTGAAGCCAGATTCAAACCTGCAAAAGATGCACATGCACTTCTAGCTCAACTTACGTAGATAAAGAAAGATCCTTATGAGCCTATGAGAGACTTCATAGCCAAATTTTAAAAAATTGAGAAATAGAATTCATGTAATTGCTCGACCTACAGCTGAGAATCTCAAATGTTTCTTCATTAATTCTCAGTTACCTGAAGTAAGTTTTCTCTTGAGATGTGTTGGTCAAATAGATCTTGTTGTAGCTCAACATTTGGCCACTGAAGTAGAAGATGATCTCATCTTAGCAGGGAAGATAAGAAGAGACCCAAATAGAAATAGAGCTTCATCATCTTCTGAATATTCATCTACAAACACCACAGATCCAATGGTGCAAAAATTGGCAAATGAGTTGATTGCTCTCAAAAAGCAAATGGCTTAAGGAATGTCTCCTGCTCCTTCATACAGAAGGACATTCCCAAATTAGTCATTTCAGGCAATACTGCTAGGAATCAAGGGCAACAAAATCACCTTCCTCCCTCATAAGGGAAACTTGCCCTGGAAGCTCCTCCAACCAATTCAGTAATGGGATATCTTGAAGTAGAATTAGAATTCTCTTTCCAGCCTGAATTGAATCAAGAAAATGATGTTGATCTCCTTGAAGATAATCAAGAAGAATCAGCTGGTGACGATTGAAGATAAAGAGAAAGATAGAAGAGCAACTGCAGCCAGTAGTCATGATTGCTAAGCATGGAACCATTCTGTCTTTTCAGTCAAAGGATCCAGTAATCACCTAAAAGGCAAATACATCAATTTTGCCTTCCCCTTCTACTTTAATCTTACAAACTAGCCCACCTCCCATCCCTCCTAAAACTCAAAAAGTTGAAGTACCTTTCTCTGTACCTAGCTCAATTCAGCCATTTGACATAATCGATCATGTCAAAAAGACAAAAATACAAATATCTGAGTTCAAATATTTGCAGTCCAATCCTGATCAATTAAATAAGCTGGTCCAATATGTCAAGAACCAAACCATCCCTGCATGACAAAAGGATAAAAAGGTAAATCCTAAATTCTCCAAAGAACATGCCTATTCCAAATAATCTGGTCATTACTCCCCTAGCTGCTCTTGGAAAAATAGAACATTTCTATGTTTTCCTGTTAATTAATGGCCACAAGCTGAGTAACTGTATTATAGACTTAGGTGCATCTGATAATGTCATGCCAATTAAAATAGCTGAGTCTCTTGGTCTCACACTGACTAAGACATTTGGGAGATGTTTCTCCATGGAGAGCAAGCAAGTACCATTGCTGGGGCAAATCAAAGATGCCTAATTTACACTTGCAGCCTTTCCAGACAAGAGAATCAAGATGACTGTCTTGGTGGCTGATGTCCTAGCATCATATGGCATTTTCTTTGGATGAATTTTTTTTAACGACATGGGAGGAGAACTAAGCATGGAGCTATCTAAGGCAAAGATCCCTATCCAAGGCGTAATGAAGAGGTTGCTCCCTGAAAAGGAAGTAAAATATGTGGTCACCTAGACATCAGCCCCTGAAGCTCAAATCTTTTTTGAATCTACAAGAATGGGTAACTATTTTCTATTTACAAATGAAGTTCATGAAACATCTGATATAATTCTTGAAAGGGTCAACTCAAAAATTAGTTCAACTAGAATAGCAGAAGAACTAGTAGGCTGCAATACAGATAAAGAAAGATCCTCCATCTCTGATGAAGGAAATTCTAAAGAAAGTATCAGATGAGATATGGAATTTGGAATTTGATGGTAGCTATTTCTCTACCAGTTCAAGAGTTGGGATTGTGTTTATATCTCCTCAAGGAGATATGTTTCCTTCATCTTACAAGTTACAGTTTAGCAACACTAACAATATAGCTGAATATGAATCTTTGTTGCTTGGCATGAATGCTACTCAAGAAAAAGGCATCAAGTTTCTTCATGCCAAAGGGGATGCCAAATTAGTGGTTTGTCAAGTAAAAAATCATTACCAAACCAAGAATTAAATATTACGCCACTACCGTAACCTGGTTTGGGACTAAATTGAAAGCTTTGATGCTTTCAACATTTCTACCATACCCAGAGAGTCTAATGGCAGAGCTGATGCACTTGTTGTTTCAAGAACTCTCTTAGTTCCTCATTCAAATTTCAAAGAAGACAGGTATACTATTGATTCGGTCTATAGACCAAGTGTTCCTGACAATGTTGATCATTGGCAAGTATTCAATGATGATCATCAAATCATTGCTTTCTTGAAATGAAAAGACAATTTTGAACAACTACATTTTGAAGGCAGTGAAACTCAAAAGAATGAATCAGCCTCTGAATCCAGTTCAAATATAAATGAAGAATTCTTACGATTGAAAGGAAACAAAATTCCCAAATGCCTAGTTTCTCTTGAGAAGCTATTTGACAAGCATGATAGATTTATCAAATAATAGTAAACAGACTCAAGTTTCTCTCAGGGATTTGATCAAGTGAATCTGACCACTAAAGAAAATCCCAAGATGTTCAACATTGATAAGTGTTGCACACCTGAAGAAATATTCAAGTTCACCACTTTTCTCTATCAATACATGGATGTCTTAGTATATTCTTGTGAAGACCTGAAGTCTCTCAGACCAGATGAAATCTGCCATGACATTCCTCTCAAGGCTGACTCAATGCCCTACAAGCAAAAATCTAGACAGTATAATCCAAAAATATCAGGTACTATTCTGTCTGAGATACAAAAAATGTTAAATGCTAGAATCATCTTTTCAATCCATCATTCCACATGGATTGCAAACATAGTGCCTGTAAGGAAGAAAAATAGCAAAATTTGCATTTATATAGATTTCAAGAATCTAAATCAAGCATCTTTGAAAGATAATTACCCTTTTCCAATTATGGATCAAGTGCTTCAAACAGTGACAGGTTCAAAAATGTTATCAATGATGGATGGCTTCTCAGGATATAATCAAGTTGAAGTTGGTAAAGCAGACCAACACAAGACTGCATTCACCACACCTTGGGGTACATTTGCATATAGAAGAATGCCTTTTGATTTAATAAATGTTGGTGCTACCTCTTTGAAAGCAATGGATCTTGCTTTAAAAGATGAGATTGATAAATTCATAGTGGTATACCTTGATGACTTGACTATCTTTTCAAAGCGTCGATTTGATCATGTACACCACTTACAATAAGTGTTGGAGCGCTGCCGCCAGAATGGTATTTCCTTGAATCCTAAGAAGTTTGTTTTTGGAGTAACAGAGGGAAAAATCCTTGGACACATTATGTCAAAAGAAGGCATAAAGATTGACTCAGACAGAGTCAAGTCTATTCAAGAACTTAATTTGCCTACAAGTAAGAATTATGTTCATTCTTTCTTTAGAAAGGTGAATTTCTTACAGAGATTCATCCTCGAATTTGCTAAGAAGAAAACACATTATGAACATGATAAAAGGGAAGACCATCTTCAGCCAGACTAAAGAAGGCAAGTCAGCATTTCAAGATATCAAGACCGCCATTGCTCACGCCTCTACCTTGGTTTGCCCAGATTACAACAAAGATTTCATCATATACAGCTATGTGTCTGAACACACTCTTTTAGTAATTCTTGTTTAACAAGACAAGGAAGGTATGGAATCTCCTATCTCTTTTATGAGTTACCCTCTCAAAACCCATGAGATGAAGTATTCAAATGTAGAGAAGCATGCTTATGCATTGGTGAAAGCAGTCAAACATTTCCACTTCTATATTATGAATTCACACATTACTACCTTAGTTCCTGACACTACAGTCAAGTCTATATTAACTCAGTAGGAGTTTGGCACGAAAAAAGGTAATTAGATTGCAAAGATCCAAGAGTTCGATCTAGACATTAAGCCGACAAATCTGGTCAGGGGTAAAGGCCTATGTTAATTAATTGCTGACAATAAGCTAGAAGACTCACAGCATGAAGAAATTAAAGTGAAAGAGACTCTAACAGTCCTTTTTGTCTCCACTACCAATGAGTAGTATTCAGGTATCACTCATTTCCTTACTTATGGTGAATGTTTTGCTCATTTGTCTTATAAAGAAAGGAGGACTAATAAGTTGAAAGCTACCAATTTTGTCCTTTGGGACAATGGCTTGTACAAGAGAAGCATAGATGGAGTATTCCTTCGCTGTGTAAACAAAGAGCAACAAAGCCAACTTTTGAAATATTTCCACAATCTGGCCTATAGAGGGCATTTTCTACTCCTGTGACTACTCACAAGATTATGTGAGCCAAGTATTACTGACCAACTCTTTTCAAAGATGCACATAAGTGGGTGAGAAAATGTGAACTCTGTTAGCAATTTATTAGAAGACCTAAGTTAGCTGCTATGCCTCACAAGCCAGTGATCATAGAAGAACCTTTCCAGTAGTGGGGGATTGATTTTATTAGAACTATAAACCCATCTTCAAGTTTTGGACATGATTATGTCCTTACAACAGCTAACTATTTCACCAAGTGGGTAGAAGCAATCCGAACTAAGCATGTTGCTTTAGAAGTTGTATGCAACTTCCTCAAAGAGAATATCATTTCCAAGTTTAGAGTTCTAATCAAAATTGTTACAGCAATGTAGCTTGTTTCACCTCCCAGGAGATTACACAATTTTGTTTCTATTATGGAATTATACTCTCTCACTCTTCTGATTATTTTCCACAAGGGAATGGACAAGCTGAATCCAGCAATAAGAACCTGGTAACTATCATCAAGAAGCTAGCAGATGACAATCAAATGACATAGCACAAAGCATTGGTTTATGCTCTATGGGCAGACAAAATCACACCAAAGAGGGCAATTGGTATGTCCCCCTTGTCAACTTCTTTATGGTATCAATGCTGAGATACCAATCACCTTAGAATTGCCAGCCTTGAAATTGGCAAAGGCAATTGAAGATTAGACATATAAAAGTTATTTTGATAAAAGAATCATGTGCCTGACTGAACTAGAGGAACACAGAACCATGGTGGTGGAAAGAATTGTTTCTCATCAAATTTTGGTAAAGAAACTCTTTGACCAGAAGGCTAGAAATCGTGATTTCCAGATTGGGGATCAAATCCTACTGTGGGACAAAAGGAGAGAACCAAAGGGGATACATGGAAAGTTTGACTCCCTTTGGAGAGGCCCATTTATAATTCATTAGCACATTGGTGAAAATAGCTTTTTGCTAAAATATCAAGATGGCACACTCTTTTCTCTACCTCATAATGGGTAGCATCTGAAACACTTCAACTCTTGAAGTATCAGATCATTACATCTATATATATGTATATTTGTACAATTTTTAATTCTATTTTATTTTGTTTGTTTCCATTTTTGATGCCTTTCATTTTTGGGTAGCATGACTCCATAACCCAATGGTACACATGAAGACACTGGAGATTCTAGATTCTACTCCTTTCAATTCTTTTTGCAATTGACAGAAGTTCCCCAACTGGAGCCAGCTGTTGTCCCCCAAAAATATCACTCATTTTTGGGACAACATTTGAACTATTTTGGTCCTACAGACCAAAATGGTCTCTTCCCTTTTCAAAATTTGTCCTGGGCATTCAAATTCCTCATTTTTCAAGCTTCTCAAAAATCTATGGACTCTGCAGGCTTAAAATCTATGGACTCGGCAGGAAGAGAAAATCTACGAACTCGACAGGAAGAGAAAATCTATGGACTCTGCAAGCCAAGTTCAATGGACTTTACAAGTTGATTTCTATAGACTTTATTTCTATGGACTCTGCAGGCAGGTTCATTTCTACAGGTTCAAAGGCTTCTGTAGGCAGGTTTAACCAAAAGAATTAGTTTCTAACATTTGGTCATTTGCAGGATTAGTTAGTGCCTTGGTTCAATTAAAAATGTCTATCAGCAAGCATTCAAGAAAAAGAGGCTTAAACCATTGAACCATTGAACTGTTAAACCACTTTGGTTCAAAGGTTCAACAAGTTCAAGGTTCAATCAGTTCAATGACGGGTTCAATCAAATAGTTCATCAATTAGTTCAATGCTTTGTTTGAACCATTGAACCAAAGCTTGGTTCAACGTCTTTTGGTTCAACGGTTGGTTCAAACAAATGGTTCAAAGGTTGGTTCAAATAAATGGTTCAAAGGTTAGTTCAAAAAAATGGTTGAAAGGCGGGTTCAATCAAGTGGTTCAATGCTCAGTTCATTTGCTTGGTTCAAAAGCTTGGTTCATTCAATTGGTCCATCGGTTTGAACTATCAGTTTGAACCATTTTGGTTCAAAGCTTGGTTCATCGGCTTGGTTCAATGTTTGGTTCAACCAAGTGGTTCATTGCCTTGGTTCAATGAAGTGGTTCAATGGAGTGGTTCATCAACTTGGTTTAATGGAGCGATTCAACATTTGGTTCAATCAAACAGTCCAACAGCTTGGTTCAACCAAGCGGTTCACTCAGATGGTTCAAAGGATTAGTTCAAATGCAAAAGTTCAAAGAGCCTCCCAAAGGACAAAATGCCCTTGCGAAGGGCACTTGGATGACAAAAGTACCCTTTGGAAGGGTCATTTTCAAGGAAGCCTCAAAAGGTAAATTCTTTTGGATTTCTGTTTAAGTCAGCCGAAAAAGTCTAAGGCATAATTCCTTCAGACTTTTGTTTGAAGGAATTCCTTCGGACAAAAAGTCTGAAAGAATTTAGAGAAGCTGCGGGAAAAAATCTTGAAAAAATAACCAAGGCAAACAAATGGAACAATTTCCATAGACTTTTTGTCCGCGAGAAATTTTTGCAGATTTTTTATCCACGGGAAAATACCCACGGAGAAAGCCTGAGAGACAGTCCACAAAGGAAAAGGCTGCGAGAGACTTCTAAGGCAAAGGCCACCGAAGGATCCCAAAGGGTAGGTGCCCTTGTGGGGGACTCTCAGCTTCCAAAAAGAAGGACACTTCCCTAAATCTGAAGGGTCACCTTCCCTTCAGGAAGATGTAAAACAAGAAGCTCGAAGGCCATTTGAAGACTACCCGAAGGGCAGATACCTCACGGGGGGCTCTTCTCGGCCCAAGGCAGATCATTTCTTAAGGCCCAAAATGGTAGGTTATTTTCAGGAAAGTACCAAACAAAAAAGTTGAAGAAGGACCAAGGGGTGACGTACCTGAAGACGTCAAATTCAAGACAACGAACTAGCCATTGAAAATGTAGTGACGGGCATGCAAACGTCAATTTTTAAGCTCATAAAATAGTCATTGATCCTTTGAATCTACAGACCCAAATACATTCACAGGCTTTAAGGCCAAGACCAGTAGAAAGCGAGGAAGGAACATAACACAAAATTGAATCTAGGACCTGATTCAATTAACCAAAAAAGGAGGAACAATGAAGGTAGGATCAGATCGCCAGGTGGACATTGAAAGTTGCAAACTTTCAATAGCGTGACTTGTTTCTCTGTATTTGATAAAATCAAATGGGTAAATACCCCTAAGTTCCAGCCTGTCTTATCAATAGATTCCAATGCAACATGATGTGTTACTATTCCCGAGTCCTTCTTGAAGAGGCTATGTAAGGGACTCTCTTCTATTGTAAATGTATCTCTTTTTGACAATCAAAACGAAACTCTGCCCAAATTGAAAGGCACTTCTGAGACTTTGAGCTCAATTTTTTGATCATATTTTGTTATTGGAATAAGAAAGCAAGTGATTTTTTAGACTTTGTGTTGTGATATCTTTGTTGTTGGGGAAACTATTCTTATGTCTTTTTCCTTAATATATCTTTTGTTTCTTTAATTCAACAAGCAAAATTAGTGATAGTAGTGAGGAAGGTGTCCTGAAGAGTTAACTGTGGAGAGACTTTGTGCTCCCATAATTGCCTTTAGTGTGTTTTCTTTTCATTTCTGTGTAAAGGACCTTGGGATGACTTTGTGCCCTCATTGTCCTTCGTATCTTACTCTTGAGCAATTTAGGTGGAGACTTTGTGTTGTATCTCAATTTGCTAGTTATTACATCTTTTGCTACATTTTGCTGTTACTACCTGGAGTATTCTTGTGGCTTGCTAAATAGTACTTTTGAAAGAAGAGGAGTGCTTTCTATCATTTTCCTTGAGTTTCTCCTTTGATCTGCACGCATCATCTCTAAAGAAAGAGAGATGGATGGTTTGTCCTACCCTTGAGTATTATTTTCTATTAATATATATATATATATATATATATATCATACTTATAGGGAACCTCCCCTTGATGAGAGGAAAGATCAGTCCCCTTCTGATGTGGTAAACCTACACATTTGGATGACTAATCTTCCTACTTTGGCTTATCAAACCTATTTTGTTTATCAGTACGCTGATCGACAAAATATTCAACCAACACTATGTAGCTATTATTCATGGTATTATGACTTTGATCATAATATAGAGAATGTGGTTGTTGAAATCAATTTTAAATTAATGTATGACCAAACGTATGGTAAGATTTATGTAAGAGATGAGACCTTAGACACACTTCATAGACAAGAAGTGTCACTTGTGCAACATTTTTTTGATGTAAAAGATCAAATATGTAAAGGATTTTTGGGATGTGAAAACAATGGCAAGGTGGGGTAGATAAAGTAGTGGTGGTGTTTCATCCAATGGTACTAGCATGGTTTTTCCTCTTACATAGTTACAAGAAACTATTAATGAACCTTTTTTGCCACTTTTTGAGTAAGATTTGAATACAAATTATGAACAACATACACTATAATTGTTACTATGACCATGACATTTTAACAATGATGTTGAATAAGATTTTTGAGATTCCCAACATGCAACTCCATTATAGAGTTTAGGGGGACTCAAGAGGGAATATGTGTTAATTTATGGGAACTATTATTATTTATTATGGTATTACCATTATATGTGTTATGTGTATGATATTTGGGTATTCAATGGGGAGTAGGAAGGAGAAAAATATTTTATATAGAAGCAATGAAATGAGGGCTCTCTTGGTAGATAGTACTTACCATGTGAAGTTGTAATCAATTTTGTAAATGAATGAAAGTTTCATTATGATCTTCCATGTTTTTTTCATGATACTTAAATGTTACAAGTGATATTAGTATGTCTTAGTATATGTGGTTAAGATAATAATCGCTAAAAATCTCAATTACATATGGTTTTTTAAATGAATGAAAGTTTCATTATGATCTTCCATGTTTTTTTCATGATACTTAAATGTTACAAGTGATATTAGTATGTCTTAGTACATGTGGTTAAGATAATAATGGCTAAAAATCTCAATTGATAATAATGATTGCATCATCACCAAGTGTTTTCATTGGTAAGTAATTCCTTCATGTAAAGTTAACAAGGATGGGCCTTGTATCAAGGATGTAATCACTTAGCACATAAATCTTGGAAGTACCATTTTGCACATTTTATAGAATCCCTAATTTCAGATTAGCATTGTTATTACCAAACCCATTAAGAGTGACAATAAGATATAATATGATTTAATGTTTTTTTAGATTGTATATTACCATTGACATTAAATTGACAACTAAATAAAATATAACTTAACTTTACAATTAAATCATCCATGCTAAATATCATATGTGCTAGTCTGTGCAAGGAAGTTGTTAAATGTTCCTTAAGAATTTATAAGTCATTACATTATATGATTTTGGGATAGCATATCAATGCATATGTTTGGTAATTTTTGTCTATTTTTTCATATATTTTAATATGCTTATCATTTCCCCTTATTTTTTAATGCTAATTGTTTATCAATGTTACTTGTTTATGAATGTCAATTGTTTATTAATGACCCTTATTTATGAATAAATTAATAAGTATAATTTTATTTTGGATTTCTCACTTCATATATGACATCCAAGTGGAAGAGATTTTTATCTCTTATAGTGAAAAATCCATGTCCTGGGGAGTTCTTTTCCAATGAATTAGAGTGGAGTGAGGTAGAGTACAATGTGGATAATGATAAAGATATTTTTGCCTATATACAAAGAGATCATATAGAAGACTTCTTAAATGGTGAATTTAAGATATTAGGGTATCCCACTACCTTTCATAGTAATGATAGCACATTCAACCATGTGCCATCTGACTTGTAAAAAATTAAGATTGATAGATCTCTCCAATAAATATTATAGGTGTTGTATCTTGTAATAGTTTTTTAATATGAATCAGTCCTTTTTTTAATTATAATTTATGTATGTATTATATAGGTATTGGTGTACATATGGCCCTAAGGATCATAGGGCTAAATATGACAGGTATTATGACATTTCAAATGTTGTGAAGGTTGGTATTGGTAGTTGACCTAACCATTATGACATTTAAAATGTTGTGAAGGTTGGTATTGGTAGTTGACCTAGCCATAAGCATTTGTGTCATGGATGTTAATGCACCTTTGTTATTTGTTGAAGATGAAATAATAGGATTTGATTACGTGTAACAACATAGGACATACAAATTAGTGGTCATGGTTTACCATGGGTAAGAGATTGATGAATTCAAGGGTATTCATGTACTTTAGATCCATTCATGAGAGATGTATTGAAGTATTGGGTGGAGAGGTTATTGTTGGTGGGCCTAAGTCCTAAACTTATTTACCAAAATCATAATGACATGGTCCATGAAAAACTTACATCATTCAAAGGTCAAATGGAGAGGTATGATTTCATGATTAAAGATGACATCCAAAATATTTATAGAAGGATGAAGGAATAAGAATACAAATTCAAGCCTACTGATCCAGATAGTGTTCAAATATTTGTCACTAAAAATCCTAAAAAAGTATTTATGTATGAAGAATTTTTAAAAACAAGAATGGAGGAGAAACCCTTTATCTTGGGCCTCTATCTTCCTTATCAATGTCAATGGATGTTGAAGTATGCACACAATAGTATGCTTTCAATGGACTCCACATATGGTACAAATGCACAAAAGATACTTGCACATTTCCAAATTTTAAACTTCACACTTGTTATTTTATAAGACTTATGTTTTTATTTACAATGTAATTCATGTTGTACATGCTTCTTGATTTTAATAGTATGCATAATGGACTTATTGGTATGTGGGTGTTGATATCGAGGGATACTATTCCAAACCTAACATCATGGATGCAAAATCTAGTGATCAATGTGCATTATCACATATTGGAAAGGAAACCAAATGTTTTCATGGTGGATGATGCTTGCACTAAAATTATTTCTATTAGGTAATTTGAGCCCATGTCTATTATAAATATTTTTTGTTGTCATTAAAAATAATTCATTGTTTGTTAATTTTTTTATGTTTACTTTGTCATTGTGAGCCCAAAGAAGTGTTTTAATGTGAGGTATACCTATACAATTGGCATGTGAGGAGAGTCTGGCTTAAAAACTTGTTCTCAAATGTCAATTATGTTGAAACAAGTCAAGTAATGTTTATAAGCTTGGGTTAAATAATGCACAAGTCACCTACTAAAGAGCTAGTGGTTTGTGATGCAAACCTATTCATGCAATAATTTACAACTCAAGAATATTAATGGTTCCACCATATTGGCATGTGGGAAATATGCTTGTATATAGTGCCCCATGTAGGTCAAGAGACAAATGTTTCCATATAAGTATATCAATCTCATTTGAATCGCATGTTTATATATGAAATTAGAGTTTCATCATATCAAAGATTGGATTGGTTAATGAATAAGTTAGTGTTTTTTATATTTGTTAATTACTAGTGGAACCAAATGTGTAATGAAAATGGGTTTTACGGTAACTTCAATATTGAGAACTTAGAGAACAAGTCGTGGATATTTGTATTGCTAGAAAAATTACTTCTCACTCTTCTAGTTGATAGAAGAAGTCTAAGTTTCTGTGATAATATGTTTGTAACATGTTTTTATCAAGGTATGTGCACCAAATTTTAGATTCAAGCAATATTACTAAACTTAGTAATAAAAACTTAAAACCTAATGACACCAATAAGAATGGATAAAAAAAGAAAATAAAAATAAATAGAACATGCTTACCATCCTTTTTATCTCCTTATGCCTCCATTATAGGACATGCACTTGAATTGTTTGATGCCCAAAATTTGAATTATTGGATTGTTTGCAAGATCTTAACAATGGCTTCCAATGATTGTGTGAAGTGGATAATGGCTTGGTTGAGTGCTAGAATTCTATTATGGATGTAATGATAGCATAAAGATGATATCTTGATGTATTTATAGTTATACTTGGCCATGGACCAAGCATGGCCTTTTATATAATAATGGAGGGAATTTTAGGGGAATTTAAAATTATTTAAAAGTCTCTAGTTTAGAGAATTCTAGAGTCTTAGATGAGCTTCTCTAGTTTTATAGGCTTGTCAATTAGTTTAGGGGATAATTGGTATTATATGGGAGTTAAATATTTTTAGAGTTCATAGGGATGTAGGAATGTCTAGGTTGATAGGGTAGCTAGGGTGGTAGTTGAATAAATATGAATTTTAAATTGGATAGTTGGTTTAGGGAGTAGGTTAGTAGGTAATAGGCTATATTATGTGTTTAATGGGGAGATTAATTGATTTTAGTATGAGATAAAGGTTTATGAGATATAGGAATGGGATGGAGGTTGTTAGGCTAATATACTAGTTCAACTAGGAAATATAGGAATTAGACTAAATTAGTATAATTAATGGGGCAAGCATAATTTACTAAATACATTTTTCCCCTCTTTGAAAGGGCATTGCAAGTGAGGTATTAATGGTATTTCAAATTGAAACCATGGTGTTATATGATATCAAATATTAGTAGGGTACGATGCCCCCTTGAGGGAGCAAGTGGGGAGAAATTGACCCAGATGGTCACTCAAACAAAAAATCCCATGGTGGGATAAGATTAGGATCTTACTAGGGTTGGGATGCTCTAGTTGACCAAATAAATGCTCCAAGAGTGATGATGATAAAGTAGCCCAAGTGATGGATTCTAGACAAATGAAAAATGTCTAGATAGGATGAAGTTGATTAAAATAGGATGGGTTTGAGCTAATGATAAGTCTCATAGTAATGATACATGATAGGGGAAGCTCAAAAGAGATAATAGTGATAAGCTTTGTTGATTGGGGACATAGAGATAATTTTCATAAAATTTGGGCTTAAAAATGACATATGGTTGTTGAGTGACTAATCTAAGAATAAGATGGTGATGAGGGGTAATGGTAGTTGAGTTATCCCTTGGAATAAGATGTGGAACCAGGTGTTATCTAAATGGTCCTAAAAGACCTTAAGTTGATGTAATTATTAATGTGAGATATGGTGTATGATAAGGGGTTGGCATTATGTGCCCAAAACAATGTTAGAAGATGACTAAAAGTGATTAGACAAGGAAAATGGGTCAATTAGATGATGTTTGAGACAGTAGATGTTAGTAATAGGCTACTAAGGGTGTATGGGGGGATCACATAGGAAAAAAGATTCAAAAGTGGGTCATTTGCACTCATTGACTTTTATGATTTTGGAGCTCTGAGGTGAAACCATGGACCAGTTACCCTAAGCTTCCCATCATGGTGAGAGAGTTCAAGATTACTAGAGGCTAATGCTAGACTTGTAGTGAGTAACAAAGACCCTAGTTTAATATTTTGTTGATTTTCTCCAATTTTTATAAATTTTTGAGCTAGATTTGGCAAGAAGAGATGTTAAATTTGCCCTAATAATACTGTGACTAATAGTTTTACTCTTAGTTTTGATATTATCATCATGATTTATGACTTTGTAGGGTTGACTTGTGGTATTGCAATACTACAAGTCCTCAATTATGGGAAGTCATAATATTGCAATATCATTGTTAGTAAGATGTGATATTGCCAAAACTATTAGTAGGGGAATTTTACAAGTAGCAATTTTGCCAAGGCTAGGAAAACTAGGTAAGGGTTTGGTTGAGTTAGTTAAGTGGGGTGGTGTGGGATATTAGATTAGTAAGTGAGATAGGTGGGTTGGGTAAGTTATATGGATGGAAATGGGGTAAGGGGATTATGTGTATATTTAGGAGTAAAGAGATTGGGTTTTAAGGTTGTAGGGGTTTAGGTATGTTTGTGTAGTGTTGATGAGATAAGGGGTTAGGATAGGGTGATGGGATTAATATGGTAGGGATAGGGGTGTTATAGATGGTTGTGATATTCGATAGGGATGTAGGGATTAGAGATTAGCTAGGATTTTAGGGGTCCTTGGATAGATAGTATAGGTAAGTTAGGATAGGTATTTAATGGCATAAATAGTGATAAATGTAGTGATAGGTGGATGATGACTGGTGTAGGAGGATTTAGGCATGATGGAGTCATGATTATGATGGCTAGAGGTGTTGTATGAGATGTGGCAGTTGATACTAGTGGAGTTTGGTGTATTGGAGTTAGTTAGGATACACAATGTGGTGACAATCCCCACTATTTGCATTGATTAGGCTCGAATCATAACATTAGTGGAGTGATAGCACTTTGAGACCATCACCTTCAATTTTTTACTGGGGAGATGATTCTGAACCTAGAGGATGTATACAATATATTCCACCTATTCATCCATAAAGATAAGATTTATTGGCAATATTGAGCATTTATGCATACATTATAGTGTTTAGGGGTCAGATTGTAGGTGGGGATGCATGATAGATGCATTAATATTGATATATGCTTATGTGAAGGGATGTTGCATAGACTAACACTAGTGGTGATGTCTCTTGTTTTTAGCATTCTTTTGCTGGAAAAGAGTAGATAATGTTTCCACCTCGTCTTGGTTGATGTAGTTGCAGACATGGTTTAGGATCATTAGGTGTTTGCCTAGGGGCTATTTGTAATAGCATACTTATACTAAGAGCTTGACATAAGATCATACAGGAGACCATGTAGTTTTGGGCCATCATTATTATTGTATATTTGAAGCTGGGAGCACATCACTATCTAGTGGCCATTAGGTATACTGGCAATATGAAATCATGAGCAACTGATGGTATTTTTTTGGTGCATGTTATTATGAGTATAGCTAGGTCACATTGGTGAGATGAGATTTTATAGAGATTCATTTAATAGTTTTTGCCCATATTACATGGATGTCATATAGAAGCATTTGATTTGGTTGGGATGATGAGGCAGTGACCTAGTTTATGCTCACAAAGTGTTATTTGATAGGTCAACATGATTTGATTATTGAGATATATCATCTAAACCAGATGTAGAGATAGTTTGGATTCATCTAAAATGTGTCAGGCCTAGATCATTTGTTTACATGCAGTGAATAAGAGAGGCTATAGTGGGGGAGGCTAGTGGATAGAGTAGATGGTTTCACAAATTATGACAGCCTTGCCCAAATTTAGTGGGATTTTTATACACCTATTCTAGATATAGGTACAACAATAGCATATTCAACATGGTGGTAGCCTAGGGTCCCAGTGAGGTTGACATGACCTCAAGTTTTGGTTAGACTAGGTATTGTGAGGAGGGTAGGAGGAGGATATGGGTGTCAACATGGGGAGGATATGATGGTGGTAATGGGCTAGATGCGATGGATGTGCATGGAGGGGATGGGGTTAAGGTGGTGGCCACAAGTGGGGCCTTAAACCTAGGTATAGGCATATGGGCCATTAGGGCCATAGGTATAGGTTAGAGTCCATAAGGGTAGGAGTAGTGGTGCAGGTCCTTCATAGCTACCTTTGTCATATGATGAGTAGTCTTAGGTTATGTGATTATAAGGTGAGATTTAGGTTCACCTGTCAGAGATTATAGGAATTACATGAGAGAGAGATCAATTGTAGACCTATATTTAGAGTATGATGGCCCAAAGGGATGTCTAATTAGTGTAGTTTCAGATTTAGGTCACTGTGTTATAGGCCCAAGTGGCATAAAGGGATGGGTAATTGGCCCAATTATAGGGTCATATTACTGCCTTGCAGAGGCATGTTACAATAGTGTAGGTGTAGGTGTAGGTGCAAGTGGTATAGTGAGATGGGAAGCTCATTTAGATAACCACTTTGTAGGGATATATCCAAATTAGAGATGGCCACAATACAGGGTTACATGCTTAGATTGGATAACTTTAGGTTTGCATTCAGACTTTGATAGGGTAGGTGGTGGTGGTCGAGAGGGCTAGGGATGAGGCCAATCAGGCTATCAGGGGATGGGGCATGATGGATGTGATATAGATCATCATGTTACACATGAGTCATAATACTATCAAACACTGTATGAGGTAACAATGACATTAAGACAAAATGTAGCATCCTTTTATGTTAGTTCATCATTAGTTTAGTAGCCTTTTAGAGGAGTTTGAGGACCTCCAAGACCACCAGGGATGTAAGGGCCATAGTCATGACTTTTGGGATGTATATATAGGGTATTTTTGTATTATTAGCTCATTTTTTCCCATAGGCTCATGTGATTGTATGATATCTTTTGGCATGGATTCTATGTGGACATTGTATACTGAACTTTCATTTATATATAGATGATGATATTTGATATTGATGGATGCATATGCATTATTTATCATTTTTATATGAGATATTTTTACTATTTATGTGATGAGGATATGATTTCATAGATATTGTTGAGATACATGATTTTGGATGATGTGATTAGATTAGATGTTATGTATTTTATTCATGGATGCAAATGATATGGTGTATATGATGTGGTTTCCCTTTATGTATGTCATTGTGTTATGATAGGTGGATTTTACATTTCAATGATCATGTTATGATGATGATGATGTGTGTGTGTTTGTGTGTTTGTGTGTGTGTGTGTGTGTGTGTGAGAGAGAGAGAGAGAGTGTGTGTGTGTGTGTATGTGTGTTGTAGAGATTTTTATTTTTGTGTATGATTGTTAAATGCAATGCATGTAGGCTATTACTTTTATTTTTGGATGTTATTTTATGATGTGGATTAGTATGTTTATGGATATTTGATTGGATGTCATGGTATACATGTTTAAGATATGATTCTAATCATGATGTGATGTGGTTTATGCATATATCATGATTATTACACAAATTTTATGTATGGTTTAAATATGCTAAGGAGAAATTAATCCCTTATTGGTTCATTTATTCCCTAGTTACTATGGTAGGAATCTTCCTACACCATGTAGGATGGTGATGGTTTGAGAGAGATTCAGGATTTGGGTAAGGATAGGTATGGTGGGGAATGGTTGATAAGTGGTTGGAGAAAATATGAGGGATAATGGTTTTGGAAGCCACCAAGAATTACCCAATCCCTTTTAATATTTCATCATTTAGCTATATGTCAGGGACATGATAAGTCCATGACACATTAGTATAGATGTGTGGGGAAGTCCGTTTAAAAGATGACTTTCCCAAACATATATTCACAAGTCACTCATACCATCCTTGTTCCCATGAAAATTAATAAGATAAAATAGACAAAGTGTTGTGAAAAAAAACTTAACTATTAAAACACATTAATATGTACATAAAGGTGTTTCACACATACATGTTTAAAACTAAACACACAAATCACATAAGACAATCAAAGATAAAATAGGCCAATAATGATGATAATGATGATAAGAATATTTACATGTGTTTATTAAATGATGAAGGATGATTTTATACAATAGCCTAGGGATGATGTGGAAGCTATATACAGGATATGCATTGTCAAAAGTTTTTATCCTTGTTAGGATGGGACTCCAACCAAGTTATAAAATGGGGGCCATGGTGATCTGTCAAGAATCAATACCATAGTGTATGCTTGGAAAACCCGAAAAGGAAACTTTATATATTGAAACCCTCCATAATGATGATTATTAGTGGGGTAGTGCAGACCTGAGGTTTAGTGATAGCAAAGGATGAGTGGAGATGGGATGTTGCTTTGAGGCTAAAAGGGAGACATTCTTTTGAAAGAAGATTTAGGGAGGCATGTAGGATTGATCAGGATATGATGGGGTTTTGGGGATATGTATACCAATTATGGATAAGTGAGTCTAGAGAACCCTCCAACAAACATTCCTAGTGTCTAACAAGCCATGTCTGCTACTTTATGCTGAAGTAGTTGTCTCTCCTTGTTTTTCAAGAACCATGTGATAGATGCCCACTATTGACACCAGGGTCAAGATTATTCTACCATGACATCAAAAACTAGTTTTCATCATGGTACTTGCCCAAAGTGCCAGTGATCTAGTTTTCACCATTAGATAGATTATTTTTTTTGGACTAATGGGGAAATGTGATAGGTGGATGGGATGGATATGGGATATCCCATAGATAGAGGATGATGAAACTTGGTCAAGTATAAAAGCACTTCAGATGCATGATGTTCATGGGATCATCAAGTTCTTCTCCATTGAGTGTGGCCAATTTATATTCTCTTGACCCAAACATGATAATGATGATATAGGGACCTAGCCAATTAGCTTAAAATTTCCCCTTCTTATCTCTATTTGTATTGGTGTTTTTTTAATTCTCCTTCAGGACCAAGTCACCAAATTTGAATTCCCTGGACTAGATTTTCTTATGGTATTGGCTCTCGAGTTTATTTTGATGTGCTCATAATTGATCCAAGAGCCTCTAATGCTTCTCATCAATGAGTTATAGTTGTTATCTATGATCATGATCGATGATAATAACTTTTAGTGAGATTTGAAGGGAGGGAAGTTCTACTTCCATTGGTAAGATGCTTCAGTCCCATAAACCAAGGCATATGGAGTTGCTTGAGTAGGTCTATAAACACTTATACAATAAGACCATAGGGATGGATACAGTTGTGTGTGATAATTTTTTCTTTCTTGATTAACTATTTTATTTAGGATTTTAATGAGGGTCTTATTGGTTATTTTTGCTTATCCATTGCCTTGGGGATAATAAGGAGATGAGAAGTGCTATGTGATGTGATATTATTGACATAGGGCCTCAACTTCTTGATTCTTAAATGATTTACCATTGTCTAAAATGATATTGGTAGGTATGCCAAAATGATAAATGATCTAATTGAGAATAAACTTAGAGATTTGGAGGCATGTGGTATAAGTGAGTGGCATCACCTTGACCCATTTGGTAAAGTACTTAGTTGTCATAATAATTAATTTATGACCATCTGATGAAGTTGGATTAATCTTTCCAATTAAATCAAGGCCTCATATTGAAAATGGCCATGGACTCATAATAGGTTGTAACTCTTGCTCAGGAGAATGAATGAGGTTTCCATGTTTCTGATAGGCCACACATTTTTGCACATATTGAAAAGAATATTATTCCATCATTAGTCAATAATAGCCAATTCAGAGGAGTTTCTTGGCCAAGGCCATTCCACTAATGTGTCCACCATAGATACCATCATGAACTTCTATGATTGCCTAAGAATCCTCTTTTGATGTCAAACACCTCAATAAGGTTCCATCATAGCCTCTACGATAAAGCATCCTACCAAGGATGGTGTATTAGAAGGTGTAATGAATGAAGGATTTGTGTTGTTGATGATTGAGGTTAGGAGGGAGGATATTATCATGGAGGTACCTATAAATATCATGGTACCATGGGAGACTAAGATCATTAATTACACAAATTTGATATGGATCCATAGACTAATGGGTTGGAATAATCAAATGCTCAATCAGGAAGTTACCTTCCAAAACATCTTCAAGGAGGTCAATAAGTGAGCCAGTAGTAGTCATTAAATCATCCACTTTGTTGCTTCCTCATATAACTTGTTCAAATGTTATGGATTGAAAACTTGATTTTTATTGATCTACCAGATAATTATAAGGAAGTAAATTTTTATCCTTCATCTAAAAATCATCATTAACATATTTGATAATTAGCTATGAGTCATCAAATACTTGTAAGTGCTAGATGTTCGACTGAATAGCTAGGTGAATATCAGTTATCAAGGCTTCATATTTTGAAATATTGTTGGTACATGGGAAGGTGAAGTGAAAAGCATTTGGAATAAGATCACCTTGTAGGGTGACAAGGAGGATGCCTACCCTAGACCCATGTGTGGTAAATGAGCCATAAAAGTATAGTTTCTTACTATTTGATTGTGAATTATTCATTATGGACTCATCTATGAAGTTTATGACAAGTGGCTCAGTCACTTGAAGCAGTTCCTCAGTTAATTGATCTATGATAACTTATCCCTTTATAGCCTTTTGGTTGATATATTTAATGTCAAATTCACTAAGAAGCATTATCCATTTTTCCCTTCTTCTATTAAGAGCTGATTTAGATAATAAATATTTCAAGGGATTAACTTTGGCAATGAATTGTACTTGATTATTCAAGATATAGTGTCGAAGTTTCTATTATGAAAATACCATGGCTAAACATGCTTTTTCTATTGGAGTGTAGTTCAGCTCATAGGATATTAACATGTGACTGAGATAGTATATGTCTTGCTTCTAACCTTGATCATTATGTTGAGCTGGAAGAGCATCGTTTACACATGGATTTGTTGAAATATATAAGAGCAAGGTCTTACCAAGACAGGCAATGATAATACAGGTGGATTAGGAAAATATTATTTAAGATTGTCAAAAGCTTGTTGGCATTCTAAATTCCATTGAAAAGTAGTCCCCTTCTATACTAAATGGGTGAAAGGGTAACATTTATATGCAAGTTAAGAAATAAAATGCCTTATGGTTTGTAGTTTACCCTAAAGACTTTGGAGCTACTTAAGATTGTAAGGTGGAGGCATGTCCGTAATTACTTTAACCTTTGCTCGATCTACTTTTGTGCCTCTTCTTAAAACTATAAATCCTAATAATTTTCTTGAAGTGACACTGAATACACATTTCTTGGGATTAATTTTTACTTTATACTCTCATAATCATTCAAAAATCCATCGTAAAACCACATGGTGTTCAGATCTTAGGCAAGACTTCCCCAAAATGTCATCTATATAATCCTTGATGATGTCATGCATCATATCATGAAAAATGGTCATGGCCTGTTGATAGGTTGTGCCTACATTTTTAAGTCCAAAGGCATGACTTGATAACATAATATGCCCTACATAGTAATAAAATCCATTTAGTGCTGGTCCTCAGGTGTGATTTTGATTTTATTGTATGCTGAGAAACCATGCATGAGGGAGAGTATTTCATACTTGGTAGTAGAGTCTACAATCATGTTGATGTTGGAAAGAGGGAAGTCATATTTAGGGCATGCCTTGTTGATGTCTCAGAAATCTATATAAATTTTGATTCCACCTTGGGGCTTGGTTACAAGAACAATATTAGAAATCCAATCTAAACAATTGATAGGGTGGATAAATCCATCTTCCAAGAATTTTAGCAATTCCTCTTTGACCAATAATGCCACCTTGGGATGAATCTTTCATATTTTCTATTTGATGGGTTTTCCATTTGGATGCATAACCAAGTGGTGTACTACCAATGAGGGATCCAATATAATCATGTCAATATAACTCCATGTGAATACATCAATAAATTCTTTAAGTAGCTCTATGATGTCTTCACTTCCTCTGATGTGAGAGATGCCCCTAGTTTAACCATTTTGGGATTTTGATCCATCCTAATGTTGACTTATATCATGTCCTCAATGAGAGAGGGTGATTGTTCTTGAAAATAAGGGGGTAATGATATTTTGGGAACATTTCAAGTGAAGTAATTTGAGAGCTCTATTTCAATGTTAAAATATTCTTCTAATTCCAATGAGATGTGAGGAAATTCATTTGGTTTTTCAAGAGGCTTTTCTTTTTTAGAATTTTCTTCATCACTTTGATCATGGGGTTCTTGTTGCTACTCAAAGTATTCAGATTGACAAATATTTATATAAAATCCCTTTTTATGGTCACTAGATGGCAAGAAATATCAAGCTCCCATGTATTCCAAAATAACCTCATCATTTTGAAACATGTCAACATAATGCTCCTATTTCGAATCCTAATCTATAAGTGACAGATATCAGAGGGAAATATTGATGGTGGAGATGGTGGTATCTAATAAAAGGTTAGTGGTAGTAATCTCCTCAAAGCAACTATATATGGAACCTATTTTAGTATTGTCATCAGGGAGAGAGGGCCCAGGTTTTGAAAGAGAATCCACAAAGATATTAGTTGTGTCATCATCATATAGTCTGTACCCTAAACCAAAATATTGTGGATGTTTTTGAACCATGATAGGTTCAAGCCACCCTTTCTCTTTCCTGCCCAATCCTTTTCCTTTATAATACATGTTTTCCATCATTTTTTGGACTCGAGGATATTATTTTCTAGGAGAAATAAGGGCCTCATCTTCTAAAATAAGCTAGGAATCATCCCCATCTTCAATATATTCTTTAGATAAAAAAACTAGTGCATGAGAAAGTTGTTGGCCCAAACTGATATATGATGGGAATGGTCTTCCTCATGGCTAAGGACCCATAGATGCATGGATAAAGAGGTAAATCACTAATGCAAAATATTTTGTGTTCATATTCTCCACAACCTATGGATGTGATCTTTAGATAGGTGATATTAGGTAGTGGATTGGATGTGGATTCAAGTTGATCAGGGGAGATGTATTTAACTACTATTTGACTGAGGATAGAGTTATTTGTGCCAAGATAGGGTGATGGTGATGATGATTGATCCATTTGACAACTATTAATATGGTCAATGACTCTAGGGATGCTAACCTCCATTTTAGAGTGAGGGAATCTTACGTACTGATGTAAGGTGGATAGAACAACTTGCATCTCATGAATCCATGGTCTTCCAAGTATCATGTTATATGATAAATCCACATCCATAACATGAACTAGCATTTGATGCACTATGGGTCACATAGTAATGGGAAGGTAAATGGTACTGTTTGATGGCCTTTCATTATCATCATAAGCTTTGATCATTATCAAAGTGGGCCCTAGTGATGTTTTTGAGTATCCCAATTTCTTCAAAAAGTCTAGATTACATAAGTTGAACATCGATCCTCCATCTATGAAAACCCATGAGACTTGATAATGGGAGATGGTTACTTCAATGTATAGGGGGTAATTATGGTTTGGATCAATAGGAGGCATATCTTGGGCACTAAAAATGATTTTTTGTGAAGGGGATAAGTGTGCTACTAGTGCCTGAAACTGATTAGAATCCAAGTCACTAGGGACTTTTAGATCATTTAGTACTTCATTTAATATTTCTCATTGTAAAATAGATGTTTTAAGGAGCTCCATTAAGGATATTTGATCTGGAGTTTTCTCAAGTTGCTAAATGATGTCATAATTTTTTTTAAAAGAGATTGAGGCCTTCTTAAGAACATTCCCCTTTTGGGTAGTAGATGAAGTGGATGGGTATTTAGGGGGTACTATGGGAATTGCTATCTTATTGTGTCTGGTAGTAAAGCTGTAATCAGTAATGGCCTAGTTAATATTTAAGATAGGGGATGAGGATGGAGTGGATTCTTGGACATTGCAGATTTTGATGGTGTTGATGTAGTGGTAAAGGACATTGTGGTAGTATTTATGATTAGATGAAGAAACCTAACCCTGATCTCTTTATGGTCTCTAATTCCTTTGATCATGTTTTGGGAGTGGATCTTTGTAAAATCCAAGTTGTCCACTTGTTGACAAATTTTGGGGAGCTTCTCCTTCTATTTCAATATCACCCTTCTCAATTAAATCTTGGATATAGTGTTTCAATTACATTCACCACTCCGTATCATGCCCTTTAACTCTATGGTATTTTCAAAACTCATCTTCATGATACTAGTCTAGTTTTAGTTGGCAATCATCCATAGGTCTGATTACAAGTAAGGTGATCATATTGGTGACAATCAATTAATCCAAGACTATTTATATTGGAACTCCCAAGCTTGTGAGAAATATTTTGCCTATATGAGGCTTTAGATTGCCTCATGGTACTTAGATGGAAGAAACATTTGGTTTTTGTGTGGGGCCTTTCTTTTCAAATGTTTGTATATTTTGTTTCTTATAATCTATTATCCCATCACCCACGACATTGTTTTTATTAAAGAATTTAAATTTTCCTTAAAAAGAATTATCTTGATTTTATGTGTGCTCATTTCAATAATATAACTTGATAGTCCCTTTTTCAATAAGGTCTTTCTTTATTTGCATTCCTTTCTCTATGATTCCATCAAAGGTTTTGGAAAACTATAATTTTAATTGAAATTTGAGTTCAACATTAAGATTGTCTACAAAATCTTGGCCATTTTTTTCTCAAGTATGGTACACCCCAAGCAACTTTCCAAACTCTATTACCTTTGTAAAAAATATGATATACTTTCACCACTTCATTGTTTAGTGTTATAAAGTTCAATAATATAGATATCATGCTCAATATTAAATGAGAAGTGTCTGATGAATTACTCTATCAGCTCTCCAAAGCTATATATTGACCCTTTCGGTAAATGCATAAACCATTCCAAAGTAGGTCCCGTGAGACTTTTAGGAAAGAGTATAAATAAATAGGCATCTTCATAAGCCACTTCATGGTAAGCTATATAAAACTATTGGACATGATCTTTAGGGTCCCCTTTTCCTCAATATTTCTCAAATTTGGGTACTTCAAAATGTGAAGGAAAGGTTATTTACAAAATACTCATGTTCAATGGTGAAGAAAAAAAGTCTTCATACTTATATTTTAGGGCTTTTGATCATGGATCTATCTATTGAAGGGTATCTTTCATCGCTCTCCATTATTGGGCAAAGGTGAGATCCCCAAGAGGATTGGTAGTTTGATATTGGCTACATTGGGGGATATGTGTACCATGTGTATTATGAGTGTTATGAATGTTATTGTTGTTATTGGTATTATTGGTGGTGTTGGTATTATTATTATGATCATTATTATTTGTATTATTTTATCTAGGGGATGGTGGTCATTGATTATAGAGTAAGAGGTTAATTGTTGTGTTAATTGGTCTAGGTGGTCCTCTATGATACTTTATTTCCTATTAGCCTCAGTGTCATTATTGTGAAAGGGTGGTGGGAATTCTTCTTTGGAAAAACCATGGTCCACACCTTCTTCTTCTTTGGGTATGTGATTAACATGTTGACATAGTGTGTCTGGGCATGATAGAGGGTGGACTAGGTTGTGTAAGAGTGTATAGTCAAAGGTGGAGGGTAATGTGCCCCCTATTTTTATGGCACAAGCTATTGCATGATCATGATTCTCATATAGATAATTATCAATGAGGTTTTTCACTTTTTCATTATGTAGGGGGATAAATATTTTATCCTCTTCTTTAAGTGTGTGCATATCACTATGAGTTTCATCATGTTCCCAAGTTGGATCAACTATATACCCTAGTAGTTGATTATCTTGGTTGGAGGCTTGTCCAATCCTAAGTTGGGATAAATTATGGACAACCATTATGAAATATTTTTTTGACTAAGTGTGATGCATGAGATGGAAGTCTTGAAATACTACCTCCATCTAGAGACCAAAGTTACTAGTGGTTAAAAGATAGTGATGTAAGAGGATGGGGTGACTAAGAATCACCAAGAGACAAAGTCTTCTTAATAGACCAATCTATCAAGGATAAATAAATTGTGATGGAATCAAATACTTTGTCTACTAGAAAAGAGACAATTTGATGGGTGTTAAATGACAAAGGTACCTAATAAGGATGAGAATAAATTATGGGTGCTAGGTTAGAGTCATATAAGACTATGTATATTGATAATTCAAATTCAAAGGGCCAAATGATAATCAAAAGAAGATGGGTGACCACTAGGGTCTTGATTTTAAGATGAAATTTACTATTTAAATGGAATGAGATGGGTGGAGGATAAGAGATGTGTTATATGTAAGATGAAAAATAAGATGTGTATTAGGTGGATAAGATATGTAAGTTGGATGTAGGATTGGACAAGAATCATAGCTACTTAATATGAGCTATGCATAAATGGATGTTGAAGAGATGAAAATAGATAAACTAGTTATCTAATGACCATGTGAAAGGAAGGGTAATAAGGACAAATGTGTTGTGGTATAGATGAAGTGAAGCGGATATTAGTTAGATGCTAATGGGAGATGTGATGGGGATAGATACTATATTGATTATGATATGATGTATAGTAGTTATAGGTGAATTATATACAAAATGGTGTGATATGAAAAATAATAAAATTGGTTAGAAGGATGTGTATACAAATGGATATGAGATAAGATGATATGTACAAGCTAGTCTACAAAGAAAAGATGTTAAAAAGGGTAGTTACTAGATGAAGGTATTATAGGATAGATATAAATGGGGTGGATAATAGATAGTATATGTAGAATATGTAAAATATGAGGTGAATATGAGATGATGGGATGAATACAGGAAAAAAATACAATGTCCAAAAGGTGGTATAAAATATATAGGGGATGGGGGAGGATATTGAAAGGGGTCTAAAAAATGAATATTATATGGATGTTGGGTGTGGGAGAAATGACAAATAGGAGGTGGATGATATATATTTGAATGATATGAAGACTATGATGGGATATGATTATGATAAGATGATAGGATGAGGATCGTTAACCTAAAGGATGTCTAAGGTATCATATAAAAGAATAGGTATGGCTGACTTATCTCACAAACAATATGATTCTAGGCACAACACTCAAACAACATGCACAAGTACAATCATAAATTAGTCAACTATTATGGGTGTATAGCCTAATGACTACACTATCTATTGGATTCATGAGTGAGGTTGCAGATTAGTGACCCATTATGGTATCAACCAAACCCTCTCAACCCCACTCCTACTCGATGGCTACTTTGGAGTTGATAATGACTCCTACAATGGTACACCTATTACGGCCAAAGTCCCCTAATCTAGGTATATAAAAATATCTAGGTACATCCCTAATATACATGATGGTATATTTTGGCCCAATTCCATGTAGGATGTTATCTGACCATCTTGTGTCTTAGAGCCTAATCGCCCCTCACTCCACAAAACCCTTTATGGGTAATTCTACTTAGATGTGAAATGACAACTCTCTTGATTTTTATACTCCACAAGAACATGGAGTTTGGTTAGTGCATTGTGATGAAATCCATGTCACCAACCCCTATATATGAAACCCATGCATGGGATGAATTCAATGTCATGTGATATCCTAGATGGGGGCTTAACAACCAAGCAAAACATGATACAATTAATTAACCAATTAATTACCTACACATGAGGGGCATGATATAATGATTATTCACAATTCAGCACACACACAAGAAAGTATATATAAAAAATTATTTTCACAACGAAGATATAAACAATAAAACTATGATGATAAATATATAACGAAAACTAGGAAAATATATTAAGTGGCACCCCTCCTTACAAGTACAAAGGTTAGAAATCCAATTGGGGTGCATAAATATTGAAGGGTCCTACATCAAAAAGGTTTATTAGTTTAGGTTTTCACAAAACTACAAGTCGTTACAAAACCATGAGTGCATAGATAAAAACTACAACTACAATGTACAAAACCACAACTAGATGAATAAAATCACAAGTCACAAGTCATGACTTTACAAAAGGTTAGTAAACTATTATGATTATCTAAAAAAACCATGATTGTCTAACTAAATTACTACTTGAATCAATAAAGTTACAACTATCAAAAAATAACAATCTATGCTATTATAGATACTAGCAGAAAAATAAAAATATAGGCCTAAGTGATACTAAAAGTAATTTTCAGTCCTGATTAAATTAATTACAAGGCAGATAGAATAAATACATGGTAATGATTTATATAATTTTATGGCTAATTCTTAAATATAGTCCTATGATGTTGAACAAAATGATCAAAATGTTATCTACCTTCTACAGAGCTTAAGTCATGACTACAAGTGACAAAGTTGTGACTTCAAGTGACAAAGACGTAACTTGTAGGATAAAACCACAAGTGTTAGAGTTACGGTTTTGTATAAGAGGTCAAAATAGTCTGTGTGGTGGGGTCTAAGATGTTTATTTTATCTTCTTCCTTCCGCCTATGGATCCTTCACATAGAAATAAACACTAGTCAAGACCTTTTTATAGGTAAATGGGGTTTAGGTCAAAATATTTAGATTGAAAAATGGTTTGAAATTTTTTATTAAAAAACACTTTTATATTTGGTCTAATAACTTTATAACCTTCCTCCCAAAATCTAATAATATTCTATTGATGATACAAAAATGATAGAGGTCAAAAATTTACCAGTTGTAGGAAGAAAGACAAAATCATAACTATCATCAAAAATATTACATTTACCATAGCAATATCGTAATTATCAGAGTTATGATTTTTTAGAAGATACATCAATAACTAGGTGTCAGGTTAATCCCTTATCTATCATATATATATATAAACAACACAATAGATGACCATATATCTGTAAAGAGGGAATTAACAAGAAACAAATGATAGAATCACCCCTAATTATTATGTTCGATAACATCACAACTAAAGCTTACAATATCGTGATTACCAATCCAAAGTCACAAGTCTTTGAGTCATAGTTTTGTCATGGATGTATCAAACAATTAGATATCAAGTGAATCTTTCTCCTATCCTACACACAAAAATAACACAAACACACAAACTATCTACAGAAAGAGATGGTTAGTAGAAATAGACCATAAACTTGACCCTATCCATTAGTTTTGACAAAGTCATAATTGTAACCTACAATATCAGAACTAGCAAGACAAAATCATAACTATCAAAGTGGCAATTTTATCAAAGGCTAAAACCCTACAAAAATAATAACCATTAGTAGTTAAATGACAAAATCACTATTGGAGTTTACAAAATTGTGACTACAATACCATGAATACTAGTACAAAGTTGTGATTCGCCTGTATAAGACAAAATTTGAAAATTTAGGCTTAGATTTACATCTAGTTTATCTTGAAATCACTTAAATCACTTCTAGCAATGTTATTAAGCTAGCTAAAGGAGGTTTCTCCCACTGTGGTCACCAAAATGTGCACCAAATTTTAGATTCAAGCAACATTACTAGACTTAGTAAGAAAAACCTAAAACCTAATGACACCAATAGGATTGAATAAAAGAGGCAAAACAGAATAAATAGAACATGCTTACCATCCTTTTTACCTCCTTATGCCTCTATTCTAGGAAATGCACTTGAATTGTTTGATGCCTAAAATTTGAATAATTAGATTGCTTGCAAGGTCTTGACAATGGCTTCCAATGATTATGTGAAGCGAATAAAGGCTTGGATGAGTGTTGTTAGGGTGTGGAGCTAAAAGCTTCACCAAGGAGCACACTTTGACAGTTTCAGGTCTACACAGACACCGGCATCGGTCAGGAGCAATCGACGTTAGTCAGATGCAGTTGGAGAGATGCCGACGTCGGCAGTGGGTCGGCCGACAGTGGCCACAGGCAAGCAGGCAGGAACCGGCGTCAGTTACCTGTGCGTCCAGAAAGCTATTTCCGAGGACAGAAGCGAGTGTTTGCATGATGAGTTTAAGTTGTAGTCTTAAGCTCGCGTCTCTATTATTAGTAATATTATTTTTAGAGCCCTTGTTCAAGAGGCTTAACTATTTGTTGTAAGTGCATGCTCTAGTTTCCTAATTCTATATGTAGAATTAGATCTTCTTAGCTTTGTGTGAATTATCTAGTAGTTCATTGTATGTGAATGTTGAAGAACAGTATAGAATTGAATCAATCCAGGTTTGTTGGAGTTGATTATTCTTGAGAGAGAGCTCTTGAGGAATAGAGATCTAGTGAGAGATCTATACATCTAGGAGAGGTGTGTAAGAAAGAAGTTTATTCAATTGTATTCCTTTTGTAAAGAGTTTGTTAATACAAGTTTTTAGGGTGGTTTCTTGTATGTCTTGTTCTTGTTGTTTATCATTCTAGTTACTTGTTTATTTGATTTATTTCTGCGTTTATTTCTTTCACAAGTGTAATCTATTGTTGGTTGATCCCCAACAAGTGCTATAGTTAGTGTTGTTATGTATGTAATTATAGTAGTAAAATGATAGCTTGATGGATTTCTAGTTAGCTTTGGCCACGGCCCAAGCATGGCCTTTTATAGAATAATGGAGGGAATTTTACGGTAATTTAAAATTATTTAGAAGTCTCTAGTTTAGAGACTTTTAGATTCTTAGAGGAGATTCTCTAGTTCTAGAGGCTTCTCAATTAGTTTATGGGATAATGGGGATTAGATGGGAGCTAATGACGTTTAGGTTTCATGGGGATGTAGGAATGGCTAGGGTAGATAGGGTAGTAAGGGTGGTAGTTGAATAAATATGAATTTTAAATTGGCTAGTTGGTTTAGGAAATAGGTTAGTAGGAAATAGGCTCTATTATGGGCTTAATGGAGAGATTAATTGATTTTAGGATGAGACAAAGGTTTATGGGATATAGTAATGGGATGGGAGTTGTTAGGCTATTAACTAGTTTAGCTAGGAAATATAGGAATTAGACTAAATTAGCATAAATTAGTATAATTAGCAAAGCAAGCATAATTTAGTACATACAAGGTAAATTTGCAATAATGGTGAGGTGAATCATCTACATCACAACCTTTTGAATGTGAATAATATGGTTTTGGTACTATTCTATGATGTTTAAGACATTTTGTGTAGAATATGGCAATTCGTAGGTATGCATAACTGGAAAATGAACATGCCCAATTCTATTTGAAATGTAAAGTGTGATCAAATCACATTAAATTTTAGGATGAATTAGATAGAGAAACTATAAAATATGTAGACCAGTAGAAATTTCCATGAAGAATGATCTTTATACGTTGAATTGAAGTTTCTTGTATGTCTTTTATTTGTAATGAGATGTTATGTCTTATAAAATATTATAGAATAATTGGGTTTAAATTCATCATCTATGGAGTCACTTGCTTATCATTTTATCCAAGTCAGTTCTAGACTCATTACAATTAGGTGCAAACTTAGTACATTCACTCGACTATGCTAGCATCAATTCCCATAAGGTGCATGCCTTGTGTACTCACCTGAAGCATAGTAGATAAATAATCGAGGCCCGTATTGAGTTAGTTGTGCTATGGTACAACTCATTACTTATACAACTTGGCCATTTCAACAAAGGCTTTGGTATGTTCCATGGTGCAAGCCTTTTCTAGGGTGACTAGTTCTAGCCATAGGGATGAAAGCCTATATTGGGTTGTTTTATTGACTCAAAAGTGCAAGCCTTTTATTCAATAAGCTTAGTGTCATTTAGGTGCTTTAAGGGGTCAAGGTGATGCTTTAGATCAAGTGATCATACTTAGGCTAGTGCATTTATCAAAGATATTAACACTTGGTGCATGAACCTTTTCACCCTTAGGCTATTTCATAGAGTATGTTGACATCATCACTTAGCATAGAGAATACATTAATGACATAAACTAGAAGCTTACAAAAAACATAACATTTATGTATGTAAATTATGACCTTATAAACATTGTGCATTCAAATCTCAACACAAAGGAATTATAAACAATAAATATAGTGTTTAATTGCAACCATTCTTTTTTCTTATGCAAAGCTCAAATACTGAACATAGTCTATAACACATAAAACAGAGTATATGCTTAAGAGACTTAACATCCCAACAGTTCATAGGCAAGCATGGATAATATAATTGGAGACTTAATAGCATCTATAATCTATCTCATACTAATGATAGTCTTAATAGTGTAATTATATTTCTCTAAATCTGATTCTATATAACTTTGCTACATCAAAATTACATCTCTTGCTCACTAGCTTGAGCTCAATTTTATATCACATAGGAGTATCTCTTTGCCAGGGTGGAGAACACATGTTAGGTGTTGAGTTAGAGCCTTGGTTGATCATTCCACCAACTACATCACCTTTCATCCTTTGCATTGTGGTCCCACATGTAGCTACTCTAGAAGAAACCTTTAAAATCCAGGCGTCAGTTAATTGCCTGCCAACTTGCACAAGATGTGTGTCTATTCCTCTAGTTAGCACAACAGATACAAAGATAGAAATCATGTCAAGTGATTTCCTCAAGTTTAGATGTGTATCAAGTTGGCATGTATCTATTCTTAGTCAAAATAGGGGCCAATATTAACCCCCTACAAAATTGCTAATATGCCCTTGAACTAGGCTACCAAAGCCTTAGGCATGCAGAATTCGGGTGTGCTCTCCTTAAGTTTAGTGTTGAAGTCCTCAAAGCCCTTGATAGTGATATTTATTTCCTTTATGATATTTTATATCTTTGTGGAGGTGGCACTAAGTGTGAGCATGTCAATTTTATCTAACTCCTTTCTAAAGGCCCCTAACCTTTCCTTAGCCTTTGTAACTCTTTCATCTAGGATTAATCCTTGATCACAAGCCTTGGTTTGTAAGGCACAAAAGAGTTCTTCTAGGTTCTACTCTTGGTCCTTTATTTGGGTGCTCAATGTGTTAACCTTTCCCATCATCTGTGTATGCTCAAACCTATTTGAATAATATACCTTCATCATCAGCACTTCCTTTTGCTCATTTGCCTGATTAAGACATGTGATTATGACTGATGTTTGGTTAGAAAAGTTTATGAATATGGAATTAGTTGCATCTATGCCTTCTTTGAGTTTTATGAAGAGGTCTTCTACCTCTTTGATCTTGGAAGTTAGCTATTTCTATAGTATGGTGCATGGGTCTTCTTCTTCCTCCTCCTGCACTAACTCAAATTCAATCTTAGGAGCATCTACACCACTAGCACACATACTTTGTTAACCTTTGAGAGGTTCAATGTGTCAACACCAAAAAAAATGGATGGTTGGGTGGTCTCTATGTGCTCGATTATTTGTTTCAATTTGAACTTCATGGCCTACATTTCCTCTTCGACATCTGTGGTCATTTTCTTCCATTTCTTCACCCTAACATTATTGATGATGTTCTTTCACATTAATTTGTGGCCATATGGATGAGTGAATTCATAGACCTGATTGGATTCGTGGTGTGGGGATTTATGATGAGGTATTCATGCCCTTCTTCAAGTTTATCCATGCAAAATACTACCTTATGAGGTGCCTCAAAGTGAGGTTCATCCATTTAGTTTTTGAATGTAAATGAAGTTTTTTACGCATCTTATCTATGGTAGATTTGGGGTCATGTTTTCAAATATATAAAAATATTCATTTATCCACCCCTTCTATGCCTTTTTTATGAGACTCAACTTTGTGCCTTCTTCTTTTATGATGGCTATCTCTATTTTCTCTTCTTCATCCTCATCAGTGCTACCACTTTCTTCAGCTCTTTCCTCAAAGGTTTCTTCTTCTTATTCCTATAGGGGTTTTTATTTAGACTTGTCCCCTTTGTCTACTTCTTATTCTTGGGGTTCCTCAGTGCTAACTTCCAGGTGTGTTCCCTTGGTGCCATCTTAGCCTTACTCTAATTTTTGTTGGGTTTCTTTGTCACTCTTTATTTGTTATTATTTCAAGGCACCAACATCACCTTCCTTTTCTTCATGTTACCCTTCACTACTTAGGTGCACCTATTATATAGCTTGGTTTGCTTCACTGGAGGGGGTGCTAGGCACCTTCTCTACTACTTCCATATTTGGTTGTGTGTTTGCATCAACCTCCTTTGCTTCCTTCTCTTTCTTGTAATTTTATTCCTTGTCCTTCTTTTTCTCAGCCTCCTCTTCCTTGATCTTATTTTCCTTTACCTCGTCCTTCTAAATATCCTCTTGGGTCATGCCCATTTCTTTCATGGCCTCCCTTTTCTTCTCCAGCACTAGCACCTTCAACATTTCTATCTCACTCATTCCTAGTTTAGTCCACACCTTTCTCTTTTCGTCCTTATTTTTTGGAGGCTATGTGAAGGGCTCTTTGGATGAGGCACTCACTAGCTTCTCTACTTCTCCAAGCATGGTGGTAGTGCTACCTTGAAGGGCCTTTTGAACTTCTTCAGCACTAGGATCCTCTCCCACTTCTTCCTTGACAATGTATACTTTTATCCCTTCTTCTTTTGCCTCTTCCTCCCTTCCTTTTGCATGGGCCTCTTTTTCCTCCATTTCTTCCAAGGTTATTATCAGTGTCATAATGGGCCCCTTAGACTTCTTTTTCTATTTATTACTAGATGAAGTAGTTTCTAATGTGAAGGTCATGTGCTTCTTCCTTGGAGTTGAAGGGGTGGATTTTTAATTAGAGGAAACCCTTAACCTTATGCATTCTTGAATTTCTTCAAGTGTCTCTACCCATTTTTTCTAAGGAGACTTATTCTGCATTACTGGTACTAACATCCTATCATCACCAATCTAGAGGGGGAAATCATCATCTTTCTTAGGGTCAACACCCTTCTTCTATGACTTCATCTCATATTAAAGATTAAAGATTTGCCCTATGATGACTCCTCTCTGAAGGGGATGGAGTTATATGTGATCAAAGTCATCTTCCTCATCTTTTATTGCTTTTCATCCTAGGCACACATATTGGTGATATAGCCTACTCCTTTTTAAATCCATACCTTTCATTGGGATATCTAATTTTTGTGCATTGGGAATCTTCCTTAGTGAATCTTTGAAATATTTTATGGAAAATGTGTAAGGGATTTTGAGTCAACCTGAATGGTTACCATCTATGAGCACCAAGTGCACTACATAGAAATGTTGCATGATGGCAAAGGTTTATATCCCATACATATGATAGGGGAGCTTCTATGGGATGTACCATTTTATCCAAAATACCTCAATGTATTAGGCACACCACCCCATTACACATGTCTTGTATTTTTGGGAGAAAGAAGGTGGGTAGGTGAAGTCATGGTACTTCAGTGTTAGGGAGTCTTTGTGCATTGAGAAGACCTAAAGATTGTCTTCATCACCATCAGGCATGTTGATCATCTACATGACTATCAATATTAGTATTAACCCCTATTTGAAGGTCTCTCATGCCTTGTTACACTCAAGTACATTCTTTACCATCTCTTCAATAATGAATTTTTATATGTTGAATTTGATTGCTTACACCATGTGATGGATAATACAAAAGTAGGACTTATTGATGTCTGCCTGTCTTCCACAAGGCATAGTTTGGAGCTCACTAGGCATGATGTGGCCAGCATGCAAGGGTCCTTTATATCCTTTATTAGGAATGTGAATCCCCCCTTATAATAACTAAGGAGTTTCATGACCCTCTCTAATTCTCATCATCCACCATCATTTGTTGGATATCTATGCCTGAGTTTGGGAGCCTAGTGATTATACTAATTAGGTGAACTAATATTTGTATATGCCTCCCTGTGAAGTAGAAGTGGTCTCCATGGATGTAAAAGAGGAGGGATTGCATGAATTATTCCATCTTGTCAAAACATGACAACTCATAGAGCTTGGTTATGCCAATGATCACAAGCCTATCTTAGATGGAGATATCGAATAACATCAAGCCCACTTCTATCTTGGCTCTCTTGTTAACCACCCAGTCTTAGTTGAGATCATCTACATTTCTTAGTGTGTGGTGGTTGTATTATTTTAGACTGTAGGTGTGCATGAAAGACACCCAAGTTTCCCCTATTAAGACCTCTAGGGGAAACTGCATTTCCTTATATGAAATTTTGGTGAGCACCTTAGGGTTAACCTCAATAATGCCCACTCCCTCAATTGGTTGTGCCTTATTATTTGTAGTTGTTATCTCCTCTATCATCCATGCCCATTAGGCATCTTTTTACACCTACAGTGGACTAAAACTCATTTATTTCTTTCCCATTCTGAACTAGCTAGTGTTGAAGCATGGTTTATTGGTTTTGCCAAAGCCTCTAATCTTTCTTGGTGCTTTTTCATAGTCACGAGGTCTATGACTGTGACTTCAGCTCTTGAGCTTCATTCACCTATAATGGTGGCCTTGACATCATTCAATATTTTTTGTGTCTTATTTTCTCACAATTCTCACCCCACACTCCTCTATTCCAATATTAATGGGAACATAATTTCTCTCCATATTCAATCATTCTTTTTTTACATCTATAGGTACTTAGGTCTCTCTATGGTAGCTTTTTCTCATTTTCATCTCTATTTTAGCTCTATTTATGTGATTAATTTCATTTAAGATTGGTAACCTATTTCAGCCAGCCTTTCACTCCTTTATACCTTATTTTTAGCTACCATCTTAATTATAGGTGAGTAAGGGCATGGTGGTGCCTAGATTTATTGAACTTTACTAGAACTTATGAAATTCATGAAAATATACCATCATATTCATATTTAATTCATATTTGTGTGCCTCTACCATCACTGCATTAACTTTTATAAATGGTATTTTTGGTGAAGTGATAAGTGTTTTCAAATAGTCACTTCTTGCCTACCATTGGGTGGATACCAGTTTGTCTGGATGATCTTCCTCCTATACTTCATTCACCTTGGTAAAACCTTCATCCTTTTTATGTAAACCTAGGTGCATCACTTCACATGTGCATGAATCAACCTCCTCAGTTCCATCTTTCAATGTTATGCTTTTTACCAAGCATGTTTCTCTTTCACTGGTCTATTTCTTATGTTTTTATCTCTTGCATTAGCCTATCCTACCCCATACAAATTCTTATGTTGGTATTCTATCACTTCACTCTCCTCTATTTATCTCTTACACATGATCATCTAGTGTGCCTTCTTTCTATCTCTTGTATACTAGCAACATGTGAACCTCCTTTTGTCACTTAGTACTCATATTCTTCATGTTTGGTGATATCTTTACACCTAGAAACTTAGGTGTTTGGACTTCAATGCTTAACAAGTAACCTTGCTTGACTCACCCAACTATTATTATGCATGAAAGTGCTAGAATAATTCTCCTATGGGCCTAAAAGTGCCTCACTTCTTGAATCTTCTGCACGAATATCTTGTGTGCCTATTTTATGAATTTAGAAAACTTCATGCACCCATAACTTAGGTGTTTGACCTTAAGAACTTAAAAAACATCTGTGCTCAACTTACCCAACTTTATTTATGCATGGAAGTGCTAGAATTTTTTATTGGTGGGCTTCAAATTGCCACTTATTCACCTAACATGAACAACAACACAAATCATAAGGAAATATTTGGCTTATGCCAAAATTTATTCTGGTCAGCATAATACAACTAACTTATGATCAGGAAGCTAGTGTTTGATGGTTCAAACTCCATCCTACTACCTATAAGACTTTAGTCAATTACCATTGAAATACCCAAGGAATATTTCACTTGATAATGTGTGCATCTTACATGTGCCTATCTTCAATATGTTATGGATGATTTATGGACCCATCGACCAAGTTTATAGCTTGATCGAGTGCTTGAGGTACTTGGAGTCATAGAGTATGACCAATGCTCCTTCAATAAGTACCTTATTCTTTATATGCCTATCATGCCACAAATTTTGATGTATCTTCTCTATCCATTGTCTCTATATTAATAGTACAATTTCAACAAGCAAACAAGCACTCACATAAGATCACTCAAAATAAAGTCAAAAGGCAATGGTATAAGGAGATTGCAAATAAGGGGCATGTTCAAATGGTTCATAATCAAAGGGACATCATGTATTAAATATCCACAAAATCAAGGATGACATATTTAAAATATACATATAATAAACAATGACATATGAAAATGTCAATGAAAGCATACATAAGCATGGGCACCACAAGTAAAGGAGCATATTCAAATTCTTGAACAAGGAATACAATAGAAAGGCAAGACACTCAAAAAGATGCATAAAGTATATTATAGGAAACTAGCATAAACATATTGTAGTATCCCATGGATCAATATGTGTTAGGAAAAAAATGTCAAGTGTATTGCATATCAAGTACCATATGTAGCATATAATCATGGATAGTAGAATGTGTAAGTACATATATAAGCTCAAACATGATAATTTAGATTGATCATCGAATCATATAATATATGTGTATCAAGATCAAAGAAGTAAATACCCCAAATTTCTACATGACATAAGTAGAAGGAAGACCCAACATCTAAAAATAGGATTAGATCGTGTATCTATGAATTCTTATATCACACTCAATTAGAAGTGTGAAACAAATGTGTATATGTATAAGTAACTTAGTATGTCATCCATCAACATGGAACTAACACATAGATGTTAAGGAGATATCAAGGAGCTAATATAACATATAGGTGACAAAAATATTTTTAAAGTGTTGAATTTTTTTATTTTTTTGGTAAGATCATCCTATGGTGTCATTCAATGGATGTCCATAGATATATTCCCACTGTAAATTTGATTTAATAATCTTATTACCCTATCGATTATCATGTATAGGTTTATTATCTATCATAGTAGTATCGGTGATGCTCTGTGCATGTAAAATAGGACTCAGTGGTTATGAAGTAGTAGTAGGAGTAATAGTAGGGGTTTGTGGAACCCATCATTGAGTAGATTGTCGTTTCTTTGGAGTAGAAGTAATAGTAAAATGAGTAGTTGTTTTGGATATCTAAACATGGTATATAGTAGATGGGGATTCCACGAAATCCACTATATGTCTTTGTTGTAATGGTCTCTCAAGTACTAGTTTCTTAATAAATAGGATTTAATGTTACTTACCCTTTTATGGTGAATTAGCCTTATTAGTCTTGGTAATTAATTATATAGGTATAATTTTATCTTGTACAAAAGGGTGCACATACAAAATTTTATAAATTATGACTACTTGATTAGCATAAATGTATTTAACATACCCATGCATTATATAAGGTACTAATCAAAGTGTATGGATCCAAGGTCTTCCCAATAATATATAAAAGATGTTTGTGGAAGGTATGACTAAAAATTTAGTGATCACATATGTGGGACTAACTTGTAAAGTTAGGTCAATATTTACAAGAACCTTTTGGAAGGTCCTATCAAATGCTCTAACTAATTTAGTAGAAGGATGTAAATTATTATGAGTATAACCTAAGTGTGTAAGTAATTCATGGTACAAACATTATCACTTTCACCATTGTCAATCATAACATTGTGTATAGGGTGTTTATCAAGGTATGATTAAATGAATAAACAATGTAGATTAGATTCATCATCCTTAATCTCACTATCATTGAAAGTAATAGAGGGTATCTGAATCATAATAGGTATATGTCATGTGTAAGTACCAATAATCCCATATATTGGGTGTTTATAATGTGGTGGAGGAGTATGTGCATTATATACCATTTTCACTTTTGGTTCATTTTTAGAATGGTCTTGCAAAGGATTGTTAAATATTTTTTATTTATGGTAATCACTAGGTTGTGATCTTTATTCCTTTGGAAGATCCTCAAATGTAAGATTTTAGTCATTGATAAGATCTTGGATCTTATGCTTTAAGGTAAAGCATTTTCCTATAGAATGTCATGGTCCTTGATGAAAATCTTAATAAACATTTACATCATATCCTTTGGGTATAGTTTGACTCATATCAACCTCAATAGGATAAGGGAGAGATATAATGTGGCACTTTAGTAACCATGGGAGTAATTAAGTTGAGGAATCAAGTAAATGTGTAAATTATCTCCTTGGTACATTAGATAAGGCAAGTCAATTAGGCTATTGTGAAACTATGTTAGCCATGGTGGTTGTTTTCTTTTTAGGCTTAGCAGGTTTTACCTTATAACTTAGTTTGATTGTAAACTTGATACTAGATGTAGATACAAGTGGTGTGTTTGCTACATACTTCAGATTATTCAATGACATAAGCTTCATTTCATAGTCTTGTATAACATGGCATAAGTAATCAAAAAAATTGAACTTATTAAAAACAATGGACTCATGTAACAAATCAAGTAAACTTTGCTTTAATATGTCTTTCAACTCATTATCTACAATAAGATTGGTCATTTTGGCTAGCATTGTCTTATATCTCAAGACATATTTATGATAGGTTCATTATTTCCTTGTTTAATTTTGGAGTTCTGAGCATAGGAAACCTTTTCAAAAATATTAATGGAAACATGTGTGAAAAAATAGTCTATAAGAGGTTTGAATGCATTTAAAGATTATAGAGGTAAATGATGAAACTAACTCAAAGCATAGTCCTTGAGGATTTTTTTAAATAATTTGGTCAAAATTTTATTGTTAGAGGCATAGTCAAGGCATGTTTCATAAAAGGTTTGAATATGTTGTTCAAGATCACCCTTACCATCATAAAATTTGAACTTAGGTGCAATCAATCCAATTAGAAAATGGTGCCAAGAGATCTCAAGTGTAAGAAGGTTATGCAACACAACTTGTGAATCCATAGCAAGAGGGTATTTTAAAGCTTTTTATTTAATCTTTGTAACCTTTTCCTCCAAGGTATTTATAACTTGAAGGAATGTTTGTATAATAGACCTAGTAGGATTTAGATTAGTAATTTGAGTAGTCACCAAAGGGAATGAAAACATGTTATAAGTAGTAATAGGGATTGAATCTAGCATTTGTGTTGAAACAATGGTTAATTCAATGATAGATGTAGCAATAGTAGTTTCAAAAAATAAAGGTTTAAATGCATAACACATGCCCCCACCAAATGTATTAGGTTATAATGTGTTCAAGGGGAGTGATGTTTCCACTATAGATTTGGAACTTCTTGTTTCAAGTATAGTTGTTAGGATTTCATCAATATATTTGAGTTTTTGTCAAATACTCTTATGAAATAATGTAATTATTTGCTCTTGATCATGGTTTATTTTCTCATTTTCATTTGTTTCATGGTTTTCATTATCATAATCTTCTTCTATGATAACCCTATCAATATGTTTTTCATTGTCAACATGGGTGTCATCATGATCCAATGTATGAGATCAATTATTGGTTTGAGACATCTTAGATGGTGGGAGGGGAAGCTCAATATGTTAAATAGGCATGCATCCCAAACTAGGGTTATGTCTAGGTTGCATAAAAATAGTGGAAATACAAAATTTAAAAGTATATCAATCTAAAACCCTAGCTAGTTTAAAATCCTAGGAATAAAAAAAAATGCGTTCAAATGAATCGGGTTCACCAAATGTTTAACACTAAATTGGATAATAGGGATTATCCTATCATTTTTTGTGCAAAGGTTAAGAATCTATAAATGATAATGCATAGGGGTGATAATTATATCTATTGCATGATAATTGGGTGTTAAACTCAAATATAAGAATACACTAAATTTATTATATTGAGTATAGGCTAAATATATAAATTAAAACTAAGCTATGAATGGAAATGATAAAGAAGTAACATACTTAGCTAGTTATGATACTAATAGATTACTTGATCTACAATAGGTAGGAAACATGCTATTCTAGAATAGTCATCAGATTTTGGATTTAAGGCTTCTAGTGCTTTATACACTAATGTATGCTTATTATAGTTGTAATGATTCTACTATCTGGATTCGACGCAAGTGTCTTATATGTAATACTTGCTAAAAATGGATGCAACCACCTAAATTCTTCTAGGTTTGACTTCACCTTCGCTCTAGTGCATTCAAATCTAGGTGATGGACTATCATTCCTCATGAATTTGTAAACCCCTAGTTCTTCATCATCATGGTGACCTTGTGGTGAAATGGGTTAGTGGGCACATAGTGTTGAGCTAGCCCTAAATACCCTACTATCAGAGGGTGATTCCTACATATCCAATACTCTATAATAAGGCCTTATACTCATGTAATTCTCCTTTATGTGTTGCCTAGTGTGTGAATCATGCAATATGTGGAAAGTAAGTACAACATTGACCTAGCTTGTAACTTAGAAAATCAGGCTTTTGGGATACTCCTTTAGTAATTTATACATATAGATGTGGTGTACCTGTGAATGGTATGGAAATATAGAAGATTTGTTTAATTAAATTATTGATACAGTGTTTTTGATAAGTAACCCTAGTCTCTTTGGTCTTTTGCTAGGTTAGGAATAAATGAGGGTTGATATTGTATTTATATCAATACCATTGGAGTAATAACTTGCATTAAATCACTTAGATTAACCATTAGGACATGTTTCAGTTGTAAATTGGATGACATTAGGGAACTTAACACTTGCATCAGGTAAGGACACTAACATCGATGCTAGTGTTTGTCCCAAACATTAGTGTCTAGGGAGTAGGAAACCAAGTATAGGTTTATAACTTGTAGAGATGGAAGATAAGTAAATTTTAAGCATTTAAGGCAAGATAAAAGACTTGGGTCATTGACATAAGACTTATTAGACTAGGATATATAGGACAAGGGTCATAAGATAGAGTAGATGTGAAACTTGCAAAAGTGGGAAAGGTTTATAACTGAGAGGAATAGCTAAGGTCTAAGTTTTCCAAGTGTACAAGACTGAGGTGATATATAATCCATAAATATTTTCTATAGTGAGTATGTTTCTTGCTTAGAGATGGTAACATGTTTCTATACTAGTAAAAGCACAAAAAAGAATATCACAATCCCATTTCATAGAACTATAAAAATTGATTTTGAAGTATGACAAAAGCTTAAAAAAATGGTAAAAAAGTAATCTTTAAATACTTTAACAAAATATTACTTATACTATAATAGGAAAATCTTATCACAACTTCAAAAATTTTGTTATGATGATGCCTGGTATTCTACTCTTAATCTGTAAGGCAGTCTGAGTGTGTTAAAACTATTTAAATACACCATCATGTATCAGTAAGTGAAATCAAAGATATACCAAATTGCCCTCTATATTATCTATGAGTAAATATTTTTTACTCGTCATTAACATACATGTTCCTCAAAGAATCTATTAACATTCTTAGAATTTAAAATGAGCCCATCCATATAGTGGGTCCCTACCCATCCCAACCATTGGTTAGATAGTGGAATAGTGCATTCAGTTTTGAACCCAAAACACAAAAACATATGCTTAAATTACTTTATGAATGATATATAAATAGGGTTTTTAAACAAACACAATAAAAATTAAAAACACTCAACTTGGTTTAAATCACATTATCTCATTAATGTAAAAATCTAGTCAACAGACCAAACACATGATTGGAACAAGACCCCAATAAAAAACACATAAAAGATTCATAATTTATAAATAATGCAATCAAATTAGTCAAAGTATATTGTAAGAGGATGGATAATAGTATACTATTACATATAATGTAAGGGTTATTTATATAGATAGTCAAGATGTAGAGCATTATATAGACTATAATAAGATGGACAATAATAGACCATTATCTAGACTGATGTTCCATTGGATCCTTTCCTTTATGTATAAATATGGACAATAGTAGAAAAATACATAGAATTTAAAGGGTATTATATAGATAAGCAAGATGTGGGGAATTATACAGACTATAATATAGGGTTTAGGGTTTTAATGAATATATATTCTATGTGTACCATTATAAAGAATATAAAGGCTATGAGTTTTACCTTAACTCCAAGAAATTGGATAGGAATCCTTTTATATTTGATGTGTTTTTTTATAAAGTTACAATGTGACTGTATATCAAGAGGAAATGTTGAAATCATGAAATATGGACATTTTCTTATGGAGGGAAAAGATGGGTCTCTGTCATGATCACTTTTTTATTTTTATTCCAATTCAAAATAATAAATTTTCTTGATGACTTCCACACTTATCCTTTGAATATGAATGTAACAACTAATTGGCACCTTATGCTTCATGAATCCCTAGTACTATAGATTATCATTCACTCCAAATTTCATATTGAATAACAAAAATATCTATGCAAATTTGATCAAATTTGCATAAATATTTTAGTTTTTCAATATGATCTTGGTGTGAAAGATAATTTATAATATGATATGATTCATTAATTGTATAAACCAATAAATTAACCATTAGGAACATAATCGACTATACAAGTAGAAAAACAAACTGCACAAAACTCAGAAATCAAACTACAAGATGGGGTCTAAACATAAGAATCAATTGGAGAAGAGGTGTCTTAGATTTGTAATTCATCAATAATATACTATAATCATATACATGTATACCTTACATTTAAATATAAACATATTATTCTACTTTCTAACCCAGCTCATACCGAGGCAACACTTATAGTCAAACAAAATGACAGCATCAACACCTATCTAATATATCTCAAAATAAATCTAATATAATAAGTCTAAAATAACATAAGATAAATGAAATATTTTGTAGTTGTCCCAAGTTCTTAATACATTGAAATAATTTTCAAATACTAATGGAAAAGATAATATCAGGTATGAGTGATCATGACAATTTTTTATCACTATATCTAAGCAATAAAAAATCTCATATATGGTTTTTCACTTCTTAGATACTAAACCAATATTATGATAAATAGGGTTTAATATTAAACAATTCAAACAATCAAATTCATTATAGGTAACCAACCAATATAGTAAATGCCTACTATGGGATGCTCCAATAAATGCAGTGTGCGCTTATGGAACTGAGTAATTCCACATGAGCTCATGTAAAGGTCGAAAGGAATAGGGTAATGGCAAATGATAAATTAAATATGGGAAAGGCCCATTCATTCTATTGGCATGTTATCCCTTTTATTATGGAAGTGCCTTAACTAGATGGTGTATTCATATTTTTGTCTTATGTGTCAAGGGGCCACAAAATTAATCAACATCCAACATTCAAGTTTGGGCTAACATTTTTTAACATGTTAATACAAACAACAGTGATTAAGGAAAATGAAAATAGTAGTTAAGGCAAATGATAGGGGTTAATCCAAATGTAGGTTGAAAATTAAATATTAATATCCACTAAAATTTGAGTTGTTACTTACCCTTCCCTTGTTTGAATACTAGCAAGCCAATGGAATGGATGGAGGGGAGGGACCATCGATGTATCCAGTAGGCACATGAAGTTCACACTAATAATTGAACTCCACATGTATGTTGGATACTTTATCTACCTTCGAAGCACCTTAACTAGTCGGTACATTTACATTTCTAACTGATGTGTTCATGGGGCCCACAAAATCAATCAAAGTCCATCACTCATGATTGGGATAGCATTGGTTAACAACATGTTAATAAAACAAATTTAGTTAAGGAAAAGGATAATGGTTAAGACAAATGATAGTGGTTAAGCCAAATGTTAGGGGTTTAGCTAAATGTTAATTGAAAAATAAAATTTTAATATCCGTTGAACATTACCTTTTTACTTTCATGCTAATCACTGAATTCCATGTGCCTGATGAATACTTCATCTACCCTTAACATATATAATAGGCATGTGGAGGTCACATTGATAGATAACCTCTACATGTGTGTTAGATACTCCATCTACATTTGGAATATCTATTAGGCACATGGATATCACATTGATAGTTGACCTAAGAGTGCATGTTGGATACTCCATTTACCTTACCCTCCATCCATTCCATTATCCCATTAGTGTGAGTTTAAAATAAAGTATGTAATAATTAGGGCCCATCGAGAGAGGGATAATAGGCTAATGTAAGTGGTGTACTGATCATAAATAGAATACAAAGTCATTTTCAAATCTCATGCCCCTTCACATAATATAAATCTTTCAGCTAACTAATGGGATAATGAAAAGGATGAAGTGTTGGTAGATAAAGTGACCAGAGAAAATGTGGAGGTCAATTTCCCACATGATAACCCATGCCAAATGCATTGTCTAGTTATTTTCATAATAGAGGATCTAATAATTGATCCAATCCAAATAATTTATGGGCACTGAATGTAATCAACCAAAATTTTCAACATGGCCAACCATGCTTGCATTTGACCTTCGTATCCTAATTATCTACTCTATCTACCGACACTCCATCTACCTAATTTATTTACAATATAAACAATAAAACATTAAGCCTTATATGACATACTTTCTTTATAACATAAGGCTAGACTTTGTTTACAAGATAAGGCTTTCTCACTAAGCATAACTAGTTGATATGTTTGGTGTGGACCAACACATTGGACATTGACCCCCAATTGGCTCAAACATCTAAAAGTTAAAATTTATCCAAGTTACTCACATACCATTCGAGATGTTCCATTTTTACATCTATAAGAGCTTGTGCCCCATTACTCTATCACAGTCAATAATAAGGAACAAGGCATTACACTAATTATACATTATCCTAGGTGTGGTCAATTTTGATCTCATTACATTAGTTCAATGTCTCATTCCCTATAGAAAAATACATTATATTATTTGATCAGATAAATTATCCCTCTATATGGTATTGAAAGGATTGCCTTAACTAGCCAGTGCATGAGAATTTACATTTGATGTATTGGGAGAGCACCAAATAAACCAACGTCCAATGCTCATAGTTAGGCTAACATTAATTAACAACATGTCAAGACAAACAACAGTTAAGGAAAATGATGGGCATGGGCTTGAAAAACACTTATTATGTTATTTTATATTGATAACTCAATCAAGTTAATAATAGAAGGATCATGGAAACCCATTGATTGTATTGTTTACTATTTGAACCTAATGGTATGCTTGTTTAATAATGATTTTATGATCTTACCCCATTTTATGCTTAAATGTGCCTCTATCTTTTGTGACTAAGCTTATGTTGAGGGTGGTTATAACTATTCCCTTAAATGCTGATATGAATGGATGTTTTTAATGTTTAATTTATTCTTGCTAATGGAAAGAGTGACATAGGTGGTGGATAACTTAGCACTATGTTTATCTTAACTTAGTAATCAATATAAGTGTTTCTTGTGGTCTTGCAAAACATTTATTATGTTTTTTTTTGTTGATAATCAATCAAGTTAATAATAGAAGAATCATTAAAATTCATTTGCTATATTATTGAATACTTAAATCAATTAATAATAGGTGGGGTAGAATTGGAGTTTTGTAAATAATTTTTAGTTATATGTATTCCTTTTTTTCATAGGATTTTTGACAACCTATATGTCTTGTGTATAGTTGTTTGATATGAATCATCGGTTTATATAATTGTCTATTATTGTCCATCTTATTATAGTCTTTATAATGTCCTACATCTTGCTTGTATGTATAATACCCTTTACATTATGTATAATGGTCTACTATTATCCATCTTATTATAATCTTATATAATGCCCTACATTTTTCTTGTATGTATAAAACCCTTTACATCTTGTATAATGGTTTATTTTTATCCATCTTGTTGGATAAAGGAAAAGAACCAATGAACTAGTTGTTGTTTGACTTAACATGTTAATAGACATTATCCCAGCTATGAAATATGAATGCACTAGTTAGTTAAGGCCTTTCGTGTGAGGATTGCCTTAACTAGCCAGTGCATTCAGATTTTTGACTAAAATGTTATTAATAGATGTTAACGCAGCCATGAAATGTGAATGCATCAACTAGTTAAATCCCTTTCATGAGATCTAATATTGATAATGAACAATAGTATACCATTATATAGAGTGATGCTTCATTAGTTCCTTTCCTTTATGTATTAGGAATGATTGTTTTAGTCTTTATGTGAAGGGTATCCCAAATGCTTAAGATAACACTTAGTATTGATAATGAACAATAATAGTCCATTAAATAGAATGATGATTCACTGGTTCATTTCCTTTATGTAGCAATATAAACAATAGTATGAATAGATTAGGGAACAAAATTCCAAACATTCAAATTCCTTTATAGTATAAAGTTAGAATACAAATGTATATATAGAATATCTAAGAATGATATACAAAATGTAAAGGGTATTATACAAACAAAATAATGTTGGAGATTTAGGGAATTATATATACTATAAGAAAGGGTATTGTACAAGAAAATAATATATATAAGGACTCCTTTTTATAAAGAATTTTAATACTTGATCAATGTATACCATTACAAATAATGTAAAGACTATGAGTTTTCCCTTACCATATATAAATTTTTTTATTCTAGTTTGAATATACCATAACCTTCCTCCTGATTATGTATACTCGATCTGTGTATACCATTACTTGATTGGTTTATATAGGTGTTAGTGTACATATGTATACCTTTTTTTACATTTCAATTTGAATGTTTGACATTTTGAGCCCAGTTCTACTCACTAACCATGTATGTACACTCAGAATATGAATCATATTGGCTATACTTCAATTCAGCTTTTATTGAAACACTCCATTGATTTTATACTTGACTGAACTAGTATAATGCCCTATGTACTAATGTCCTATTATAATACTTAATAATTCCCTATTTATTTTATACTTGATTGTATTAGTGTCATCCCTTATTATAATTCCCTATGTACTAGTGCCATATTATGTGAGGCAGAGTGTAGGAGTTTGAGTTATGTTTGAAGTAGTAACTGGCATTGAAGGAATTATGCATTAAATGAATTCTATGTATCATATACTAATTATTCAAACTATTCAATAAATTATCCATTGAATGAATGATTATGCCATGACTAATCATTAATTCTTTTAACCAGTTAACCATGCAGTAAACATAAAACAAATTATGCCCTAACTAATCCTTAATTCCTTCAAGTAGTCAAAATAATACTATTTGGTTCTTCAATAATAATTATGTTGATGTGAAGTATGGGCATCTATAAATATTTATTTTTGTCTTTTAAAACACTTATTGTGTTCATTTTTCTTGATAACTCAATAAATTTAATAATAGAAAGCTCATGGAAAAACATTGATTGTATTTTTTATTACTTTAACCCATTATTGTATGCCTATTTGGTAATTATTTTAGGATATGTATAATGTTTAGTTTAATATTACTAATGGATAGAATGAACATAGGTGGTGGATAACATAGTACTATGTTTTCTCTCAATGTTATGTTTTTCTTAAATTGGTACCTAGTATAGGTGTTTCTTATGGGCTTGCAAAACACTTATTGTGTTTATCTTTATTCATAACTATATCAAGTTAATAATATAAGGATCATGGAAACCCATTGAATGTTATTTATTAATGGTGATAAAGAGGGTAAGGGAAACTGAGCTCGTGAAGGAGTGTGACAATTGAAAATAATGAAAACTAAAGTTCATTTTTCCTGGATTATTAACATTCCTCATGACTATGTTAGTGGGGCCCAACAATGCCTTAATAATCATAATTAAGGAAACAACCTACAGTTAATACAAAAAATAATGTCGAAGGAACAATATTGCAGTTGAGTCCAATGCACTAGGGTAAAGTGACAGATAAATAGATGTGACTAGCCATGAGTCAACATCCAGCATGGAGGTCCATGTTGAAAGCACCCATTGACTGTATTATTAACTGCTTGAAATAATTTATGTTTTGGGAGCAAAGTTGGAGTTTTGTGTGAATAGTGTTTATCTAAAATACAAAGGTATATATTTTAAATTCCTTTATATGTAGTATATCCAACAATGATTTTGTGTTTAATTCATATGCATTCATTGAATTATGTGTAACATGTCCTAATTACACAAACTAGTCAATAAACTATGCATTGAATGAATGATTATGCCCTGAATAATCATTTATTCCTTTAATGTAGACAATGATTATGTATTGAATGAATTATTATACCCTAAGTAATCATTAATTCATTTAATTAGGTAATGATACAGTCAACATAAAAAAATCCAAATTGATATTATGCTCAAGGGTTGAATATTCAATAATGTAGATAATGATTATGCATTGAATGAATGATTATGCCCTAAGTAATCATTAATTCCTTCTAATAATTTATTCCTTCAATGAAAACAATGATTATGTGTTCTTAAGTAATCATTAATTTTTTAAATCAAGTAACAATATAGTCAACATAAATCAAACCCAAACTGATATTATGCTCAAGGAATAGATACTCAACAATGCGAATAAGGATTATACATTGAATGAATGATTATATCCTAAATAATTATGTATTAAATGAATGATTATTCCCTAAGTAATTATTTTCATTTGAAACATGCACCCATGGATGCTCTATGATGTAGGGATGTTTTATGGTGGGGTGCTTAGCATAGAGGTCTTGCACATGGCATAAAAGTATGTAGCACTTGGTGTAGAATTATTATCTCTCAATTGTGTGTGTGAGCATTGGTTGTCTCATCATAATGATGGGAAAGTCCCCAATGTATGGGACATTTGTGCTCCTTAGGATGAGCCTCTAGAATAGGTCAAATTCTTTCTATTTTAAACACACCTAGTTTAAGACCAGCACACATGCCTAAAGAGTAGAAAGATAAATCTATGATTAGCCTAAACCTAAGATTTTTAGGGAAAAGAGGAGGGAAAAGGTAAGAAATGATGAAATATAAAAATTTGATGCACCCAGAATAGAGTGAGCACTCCTACTACCGTTAACATAATATAAATATTAGAGAACAAGATTACATCACATAGATTCTACTAATGATACTCCAAATGCATAAGTGCTTCGCATGGAGGAACAAGAACGTAGCACAACACTGAGAGGGATGACAAGTGATACATAGATAATATCAACATAAACCCTAGTGTGCATAGAATATGACCTACAAGTGAGTTCCAAGTTCAATGAGGAGATGCTAGGAATGGACAACAGTGAGAGGGGAAAACATTACCCATAGTCAAGGATCAATAAACATAAATAACGCATAGATCATCATAAGAATGGAAAGAGGTGAACTTAATTCTCATTAGTCTACAATATTTAGTTAATACAAGTGTTATTAAAGGGAAAATTTTAGAATCATGAGGTTGCTAAAAATATGTCGACCCTTTTTCAATTGAAAAACCAAGCATTATAATGAACAAGCTACTTTACAATAAATACACCACTTAGGGCAGTGGATGTAGATTTAATTCCTTGACAATGCCATGATCATGAATTTTGAAGTCTATTTGGTGATTGGATCTAGAATTGATGGCAGATTCATTTCTAGGTACACATGTGCATAGGGGAACAAAATATTTTCCTAACAAGGTCAAAGGGTGGTGTGAACTCACATCTTGATGCCTAGTGTCCACTTATGCATTTAATCACTCTAAAAATACCTCAAGTTCCTCTCAAATTCCTTTAATGACCTTCTTTATATCCTATCACCACTTAGCACATGGCATTTTGTGATTGGTTTTAGGTGCCATTCTATCGAGGTGATAGGCATCATTATTCTGTATGACACACATCATCTCGATGGGCTCTTGAAAAAGTCTTTTAGTTTGTCATATGGGAGTGGTGCAAACATGACATGTGGATACTACTTTTCCACTATGAATATTTGGTGGGTCCACTTTGCTAGTCAATGGTACTACTTGAATTCTATTGATAAAGGGACCAACCTTAAATGAGCGTCGATTCACCATGTGGAGGGCTAGAGCTTCTCTCAAGAAAACTAAGGACTTCTTTCTATTGAACGAGCATTGGGAAGACACATAGCAACAAAAAAAGGAAGACTACACTCTATACATTTCAAGGGCACAAATGTAGGATCCTACATGCAGGCACAAAATTACATTGGCTAAGCATGAGTAAGACTTTAAGGATATGCATGAATATTAGAGATCCTAGGTACACCTATCATGATTCATAGTTTCTCTCTATGCTCTACATTTACTTAACCATCTAGAACTTGGGGGTATTGTATCTTGGACCTGTACACCTCTTGGTCTTGTGCACTAGATAATCCTATGTTGGGGTATACATCAAGAACTCCTAGTGGGAATGAACCATCATTTTGATACTATTCATACCTGCACTTGATTATTTCAAGCATAGGTGTAGATAGAGAATGATTTCATGTATTTATATTGAGCACCTAAGATCCCATAGGCACATAAATCCTCTTATGATATTTGTAAGTCCTGCACTACCTAGGGTGACTTAGAAAGTCAACACTTTTGGTGACCTCTATGGGCTTCTTCCCTGCTAAACTAGAATCTAGTAGCCTCCAAGTGATTTATTGGGCATGGAATCTTTGGAACTTATGGTCTTTCCTCTTGTGGATGTGTTAACCATGTACTTCAAGCTATGAATGAATTGAGAATCACCTGAAAACATAAGAGTTGAGCAAAAGGTGCTTAGAGGAAAAAGACTTGAGTTAAGATAACACTACGCACAATGTTTAGAGGAATTAAAACTACTCATAAAACAAAGTGCGTAAGGCACTGTAGGGAAATGCAAAGCATCTAATCTACTTATTTAAAAACTATAAAAATATCAATGGAGATAGTGCTTGAGATGAATCCCATTGACTGGGATGGGTAGCTCTTCTTCATCCATTCTAGCAAGTTGGAAGGAGTTAGATGGCTTAGACATGGCTACGATATATGGACTGCTCCATATTACATCAAACTTAGTGTGTTTTTTAGCTTTTGCTCTATCTAAATCCCACTTGAGCTCTAAGTCTCCCTCTTTAAAACTCTTACCACTGGTTCTTTTGTCAAAGACCCTCTTAGTTTGTGCCTGCTAGAGTTTTATGGTGTGTGCATCTTGCACTCTAGTTTCTTCAATCTCTATTAGCTTAGCTAATCTTACTATGAGGGGATAATTCTCAAGTAACTCCAACCAGTATACAATCTCTAACGAAATTAACTCAAGGGATGTTGGTAATCTAGATTCCCTTCCATAGACTAGCATGAAAGTCAAGTTTCCCAACAACTTTTTGGGCATTATTCAATTAGCCTAAAGGGCAGTTTTGAGCTTAGTATGCCAAGCTTGTTGGTTATCCTCCGAGTAATTTTTATGATGTGGATCATATTTTTATTCATAGACTCGACTAGACAATTACCTTGAGGGTAATAGTTTGATGAGGCACTTAGATAGATGTTGTGTTTGACATCCCATTCACTAATCCTAGTTATGAGGAAGGCTAGTGCATTATCAAAGATAATGGTGGTGAGAACACCAAATCTCGTTATAATACCTTCATCAAAGCTGAGGATGGATGTCTCATTATCCTCCTTAAATATAACCACTTTTGCCACCTTATGAAATAGTCAATGGATGTGAGAATCCATTTCTTCTTGTTACATGATGGTGGGTTAATCATGCCTATGAAATCTAGGCCCCATTGCACAAAAGGTTGATCAACTTGAATTAGGCATAAAAATAAGGTTGGTAGCCTTTGTTTTCCTATGAAGAAGGTGCATTTCTTATAATTTTGCACATATGCATGTGCATCTTTGAATAGAGTTGGCCAATAATAGCCAGTTCACATGACCTTCATAATAGTGGTCTTGGGAGAATAATGGCCTCGTATAAGACCATCACGGAACTATTTAAGAATTTTTTTTACTTGTTTTGGTTCCATTCACCTCAGGAGGACTCTATTGAGTTTCTTTTAGAACAGTGCACCATCTACAAGCACATAGGGAATAGACTACAATATAAAATGTTTGTGCTTAGCTTTATCACAGCTAGGAAGGTATATGTTGTGTAGAAGGAAGGCTCTCATATCATATGCCTAGTAGGTGACAACTTTTGGGTTTGTGTGCTCTCCTTCATGTGATATTGAGACTGGGTCGTCATCAATATTTTTACTTTGACCAATTATCCATAGAATCCCTTTCTTCACACTAGCTTGGTGACTTGGATGTCTATGTCATATTTCATCACTTTTATGATCCACCCAACCCTTTTTTCATTGATATATTTGTTGAGCAAGAACTCTTTGATGCTTATGTGCATGTCCAGGAGTTGAAATTTGTTGTTGAAAAGCATATGTCTAAAATTCTTGAGTGTTCTCACAACTGCAAGGGTATGCTTCTCTACGAAGCTATAGTACAACTCATAATCCTTTAGTGCCTATTTGAAGAAGGCAATTGGTTGTTTCAATTGATTCTTGTTCTACTACATAAGGATGGTTGAGATACCTTTGGCTCCACTAAATGCATAAAGGATAAAATCCTTGTTGTAATCTATGTTGATGAACATGGGAAATTACGTGATGGCATGCTTAATAGCCTCAAAATTTTCCTTTCTCTTGCACATCCAACTAAATGCAACATTTTTCTTTAGCATCATAATGAGGGGCTTGACTAGGATGGTGAAACCAAGCACAAACCTTCTCATGAAGTCGATTCTCCCTAGGAAGCTTTAGAGACTTTTATTGTGTCTTAGAAGAGGAAGAGACAAGATAACCTTGACTCAATCTAGGTCGATTGCAAGTCCTTCCTTTGAAACAATGTGCCCAAAAAGGGCACCTTCATGCACCATAAATATGCATTGTTAGGGTTCATAGATATTCTAAACTCCCTACATCTTTGAAAGACCTTCTCTAGGTGATTCAAATTATCTTCTATCTGCTTAGAAAAAATAGTTATATCATCAAGGAAAACCAAGATGACCTTATTGATGATCTCTTTGAATGCCATATCCATGGATCTCTGGAATATCACACCTATGTTTATCAATCCAAATGGGATGTGTTGGTATGCAAAGGTACCCCACATAGTGGTAAATGCAATTTTGTAATGGTTGCACTCCTGCACAAAGATTTGGTTATAGCTTGAGTAACCATCTAGTAGTGAAAATATTTATACACCTATGACCATTTGTAAGATTTGCTCCATTGGTGGGAAAGGGTAGTGTTTTTTGAGGGAGGCCTTTTTTAGGTCCCTAAATTCCACACAGAGGCGTATCTCCCCATTTTTCTTTCATATTGGGATTAGGTTGGTAACTCATGACGAGTGCTTTATCAAAAATATTATATTGACCTCAATGGTTTTTGAGAACTCCTTAAGCATCAATGGCTCCAGCTTTGGATTAATAGGCCTCTACTTTTACTACACATATAGTGCCTTAGGATGGAGCTCAATTGTGTGTTGTGTTAAGCCTAGATCAAAACCTCTAAGATCCTTATAGCTCTATGTGAAAATATCATCATAGCCCTTGCTAAGTTGAATAAAGCTCTCAATTTTTGGTGTAAATTAAACCTTACCAGCTTTAAGAGATTTCCCTTTTGAGATGAATATACATGTAGAAATATCTTCCTTGGCTGTCATACTATGCCTCTCTCCTTTGAATTGGTTTTCAGAATTGAAAATGCTTTCTAGGGTGATTAGACCCTTTGGTAGCTTGTTTCTTTTCAACTAGAGGGCTTGATATCCATATTGGGTTCATAGCTACACCTGTTTTATGGCATAAAACTCTGTCTCGTCTTGTAATAAATTGATGATCTACTCATCACTTTTGAACACTTACCATTTCTTTGTGTTGTCGAGAACTACTAGCCTAACTACGAGTTTGATGAGTTGTTCAGACCCTTTCATTATATCATGTAGGATGTCATACTATGTGCCTACAATCACAAGCCTATCTACATCAACATTTTATGTTCTTAGTATGGAAATGATGTTGAATATTTTGAATCCTTTTATCATATCCTACACTCTATGTTTGTAAGCTTTCATCAAGTCATTCTTAGTCATACTATGTGCTTTAAACTATTTGACAACCAGCTTACTATCTCCTAGTGCTTGTAGTGCCTTGATTCCTTTATTTTGCATAAGTTAAAGGCCTTGTATTAGCACCTCATACTTGTAAACATCTAATTCCTCACACCATTTATGTTGAAATTGTCAATCTTACTCAAATTGCACTCAAATGCACATTTTAGGTCAAAATCCATAAAACAATTTAAATGATTCAAACTTGTCATTTACAAGTGCTAATTTAGGTCAAAGTATCCTTAATAGGGCAATATATTTTATGGGCTAGCAAACTTTGATCAAATCATTTCGAGTCAAAATGACAATTTCATCATTTAGTGCTTTGGATCACTCTTTTCTTTTAATTCATCGGTACACATCATGTACCTTTGTTATTTGGTGTTGGAAACATCTTAAATAGTAGTATATCTCCAAAACATCTAACATCACCTTCTACTTCCTTTCCAGTTAAATTATGATCCAGTAATATGACTTTTTGACCATTTTGATTAATTGAGGGCTAATTTTTAAATAATTACACAAATGTTGATTAACCTTGTTTAAGGCTAATCAATCTAAATCAAGAGCTTAAGTGGATTTTCCATGAGAGTTATTGAATATTTCTTTTTGAAAATTGATTCCTATTAATTACATCATCAGGTGACATCATTACTTGGAAAGACATCTCTAAGCCATAAATGCCACAAATATCAGGATTATGGGTCACCCATGCCTAGTTAATGCCTCCCAAGCCTCTTCAATGCCCCTTCTTCCAAGGTCATAATGAAGATAATTATGAATTTAATACCAAATATTAGGATTATCTATGGCCACACATCTCAATCTTGAGATGGACGGTCATGGTTGATCCTAACCAATCTCAAAAATCTATAAATAGAGAGGCCATAGACATGAATTTTAAGCTTGAATATTGCAAGGTTATAATGTTAAATTATTTATACAATCATTTGTATTTGATCATTGATTTTTTTTGCAAGCTTCATTGATAGGCTAGTTTAGTGATTTAGAATCATGAGCCTAGGTTTTATGGAGTGTTCTTGAGACATTGGAGGAGTTTGCCACCTTTGTTGACAAAGACAAAGATGCTTGATCAAGGGAGAACACGTTTTTTAGTCACATGGGTATGGTGAATACATTTGGGAAGGTAATATGATGTTTGCTTTCTTTCATTTGTTTCTTGTTATCCTTTGTAATTTTCATAGGAATAGATAGGCTTAGTTAGTTAGTTCTTTATGTATTTTTCATGATTTATGGACTAATGTTTGACTAAGTTGCTTTGTAATCCTCTCTACAATACTCAATAGCATTATTCATGCAAATGAACTGTAGTCTAAAGGCATGGAAGTATTTATCCTTTTAGGGGGAGACCAACATGACACTAGCTCTATGAGACCCCAATTAGACATCATCATCCTAATATATATTTTGTTACATGTTTTATAGACTCGATGGATATATGTTAGATTATTTGGAGGCATAGGGTGCCCACACTTTATATTTTGTTGACATCATCAACATTGATTATCAGTTTTATAGATTTTATTATATCCATGGTTATTATGAGTGGATATACCTGGTTATCAAGATGTTGATACTAAATAGCATGATGATCTATTTTAAAAATTTATAATTGATTATGTTGAACTAACTAAGATATATGATTGCCTTTCAAAGTTTTATAGTGATAGTTATACTAGTTCATATTAGTCTAGATATAAATTATTTTTCTATGGATGTATTTGATATTTGCATTAAGTGTGCAGGTGCAAGGGGCCAAAGGTAGGATTACGAGGGACTCAAGCATGTATTTAGGAAATGAAAGTGGTGCTCTTGCTTAAGGCTTGTTGGACAAGCCCATTTTTGCCTTAGTGGCATGGACTTGCTTATGAGTAGTGGAACCTTTTTACAAGGTTAAAATAACACTCTCCTTTATGAGATTGAGAAGTCTAAGGAGGAATGATGTTTATGGGAGGTCTAAGGAGATAAATTATTTCTTGGCAAGCTCTGTTTTATTTGGATTTAGAAGCCATACATTGTTGACAAATTTATATGATAAGAAAGCAAGATCCCTCTTCTCTTCCCTTTAGTGAAGTCATGTTTGGCTTCCTTATTCTTTTTGTTTTCTTTGTGATCACCTTGTTATTTTGTTCTCTTTCTCTTGATACCAAGTCATTACCCTTTTCAAGCTTATCTTTGTGCATAAGAGTTTGAGGTATGCCTCTTTCCCTTGGGCTTGGAGAAGGGTATGCATGAACCTCACTTTGTGAGGTTTGCATGTAATGATGCCTAAAGTATGGGTGGTCAAATACCTACCTTTGGCCTATTTTAATGTTCCTTTGGAGTATTCTTGGAGCTTGGCATTTGTGTGTAGGTTTTGGAGCTTGGAGTTTGTTGTAACATGGTGATTACTCTCACATGTATTTTTCCATCCCAAGTCTTTTATGTTGTTGAGGAGCTTCTACTCCATTGTTATGCATTGTTTTGAAGAATGAAATTTTGATAAAATTTTGTCAAGCTTGTAACCTTGAAAAAAAAATTATGGATTCTTGTGCAAAGGTTGTATTGAGACAATTATTTAAGCCTTATAAATTTTAAGACTCGTCTCTTCTATATCTTGGGAATGTTATAATCTTTCTTAGAGTGAATATTTATAAGAATGTTTTTGCATTTCCTTCCTCTTAAGTTACTGTTAATAAATATGTGAAAGAAATTATTTGTTGAAAATATGAATATAAGGAAATGTATGTTCATTGCATTCTTTGTTATTTTAAAATTGTTCATATGTTTAATTAAATAGCAAAAGAGTCTTGATATGATGTATAAGTGAATATGATGAATGAGAAGTGATATTAAAAATATCTTTGTAGAATTTGAATGTTATGCATACTCTTGATAAAATGAATGAATAAATTTAAAACATATATAGATATTACTTGTTTTTCTTTCTTTGAATCCAAAAGAAGATTATAACTACAAATGATAAATTGCTCTCTCAAGTTGTATGTTATTTGATGTACTCTTCTCTCTTCGCTTTTCCCTTTTCTTTATTTGAGACTTGGTATCTATAAATAAAAATTATAAAGATATTACATTCACAATAATCTTATATTAGTTAAGTAGTACATTCATTATAAAGTGGATTATTAAAAATAATCTTATATTAGTTAATGAGTATGTAACAAATGAATAAAATTGATAATGTTATTGAATTAATACTTAAAATCAAAATAGTTAAATTAAAAATTTGAACTAAAAAAATGTATATATAAAATCATGTATATATAAAGTTTTAGAAATATATATATAATAATAATACATTGAATTAAAAATATATATTATATGCATTGAATAAAATAATAAATTATATATATAATTAAAAGATTAAAAACAAAATATATATATATATATAATAATAACGGTTTGGAAATAAATAAAAATAAAAATAAAAGTGTAAAAATAAAAAATAATAATAATAATAATAATATATATATATATATATATATAATTGAGGGCGGCAGCTGCGCCGACACCCTCCCCCCAAAACCCTCTCTTCCTAAAAATATTTTTTTTTATTGATATTAAAAATAAATAAACAAATTTTATATATATATATATATATAAACTTATAAATAAAACAATAAAATATCTGATAATAAAACAAAATTTAGGTATAAATAATAAAATAAATAAATAAACAGAAATATATATATATATATATATATATAAAGAGGAATAAAATGAGTATATATATTTATATGAAGGCAAATATACATATAAAATTTTAAAGTATGTGTCTTTCTACCTTAAACTCTTTTCTCCAAGCCTCCAACCTTAACAAAATGAAAGCCAAAAACTTAGAAAATAAATTTTATATAACTAAATGAAAAATTAGGGTAACTCTTGAAATCCCTAGATCTTAAGACTCAAAATCATTTTGATCACATAGTTCACATTAATTCTTTCATTTGCAAGTGGGAAAAGACTTTGATTTTGTTTTATAGTAATGGTTTTTTAATTATTAAATAAATTATTTTTATTTTTACCCTTAAATGATATTATTTAATTTTTATTAGAAATTAACAATAACTGATACATGAGTGTTAGTAACTTATTTAGTGGTAGGTAACTTAAGTTAAAATTAAATCAATTTATTTAATTTGACCCGTGAATTAAATCTTTTTATAAAATAAATAATTTTGTTCCAACTAATTTTCATAAAGGATTATTTGAATGGATTATTAAAAATAAAATTTAATTATCTTTCTATTAAGATATTAAGTTTATATATATATATATATGAATTAATTACTTATCATAAATTAATTAGTTCACTAATTAAATATGTTTAATAAATTTAATTAATTATTATCTTGTTATTTAAGTGTACATTAAAGGTGAATAACAAATTATAGATTTTTAAAAAAATAGTTATTTTTTACGAAAATTGTTTAGCTTGTATTTTTAGGCATTACAAGCTCATGTGCCATTCTTACTACGAGAGCCATCAAAGCACAAATGCCACATACCTTCAGGGTTTTCACACACCTTTATGAGCTATGGCAGCATGGGATTATCTTCCATGATGTAATATGTGCCTAGCCCTATCTCCACATTGTCATATGGATTGCACTAAAAATGTTCACACGCCCATTTATCCAGCAAGTCGTCTGGGATCTCTTCTAGTGGTGTTGTGTCTTCATGGAGAATTAAATTCTCTTCTTGGTTGAACATCATGCAATTTTGCTCAATTGGGCTAGGAGAGTATGGTTTGACATGACTTTTGAAGATAGGTTTTGTCTTTATGGTCATGTTGGTCCAGTATCTGGTTCTTAGCAGTATGTGTGACCAATTTGAACACAAATACCCACCCACCTTTTTCATGAAGTCTCAAGAGAGGTAGATGGAAAAGTAAGGAGGTAAGTCAATAACTATGATATCTTACATAATGGAGAGGCTTGGGCATACATGTAGTGTGAGATTCAAATCTTTGATAACCCCTACAACTTTAATTTTCATTCCATCAAGTTGGACCACTCCTTTTGACATAGGGGACAATGTAATTCCTAGTGTATCTGCAATCTTCTTGGGCATCACTAATCTACTTGCATTTGAATCGATCATGAAATTATGTACCAGATGTTGGTCGATGATTACAGAGATGTAGAATGGGGGGAGCTTATTACCATTGTGCACCTGTGCTTTTTTTGTTTTAGGCTAACATAGACTTGTAGAGGTAGTAGGTGGTGGTTAAAGGGTTTGACGTTTCTAAAAGCCTTTTAGTGCATCCTAAAGTAGATTTCATTGAGACAGAATAGTAAGCACATCCCACATAGTTACATTGAGGTTTGTTCTCTTCATTTGCTATACTAAGTTGAAGGGGACCTAAAACCCTTTTGATTGTGTCTTTAAGGGAATGGTCTCCTTTGGTATTGGCATACTAATTTAAGGTGGCCCCTCTTCTTGTGCAACCTCTTCTAAACACAAAGGTTGTACGGATTTCTTAACTTATGCACCTATGCGAGTGACTTGGGGCACTAGAGGCAACGATGTTGTGGCTGGTATGACCTCTTTCATAGCTCTTCTTTTGAATCTAGTGTTGAAAGCAGTTGGGATGTTTCTTATACTAGGTGTGCTACTTGATTTACATAATTAAATTCCTCTTCTTTCTAATTGATAAAAGTATACCCATCTTGTGGTTGAGTTGACACCTAGATTCCATCCTCATGTGAAGTTGAGCTACTCATTTACTCTTATAGAGGAAAACTTTACACCATAAGCACTTGGTTCAAGACTCTATTTGTGCATGTATCTTGATTATGTGGTTAGCCACATGGAAAGCACCATTCAGAATCTTGCATTAGATTATTATGTACTAAAACACAAGCTCTAGAAGCAGCATCAATTTTCTACATGTAAGGTGCTTTATTATATGTGAGTTGATTTTGTGTTTGTGCACCACCTTGGTAGGGAGGTTTGTTTGACTAATATTTCTAAGCAAAAGGTTGATGAGATCTAGGATACTATGCTTGTTGCCTTTTGAGAGCAACAAGTTCATTCCCAAAACTTTGTAATAGCAATTTCACCTCATGCAATTCATTGGAAGAGACAGAAGATGAAGTAGGTGGGCTCATTATAGTAAAGATAGGTGCAACATAGGTTATACATCAACTTGATTAGGGAGTAGATATGTGAATATAGGCATAGTGGGTCTAGGCACAATCTTTACTGCTTGGATCAAATAATTTTTTACACGCACGACCACTTCATAGGCATCAGGAAGAACTGCACCTCCCATGGATTGAATCATCACTATTATATCAATGTTAAGAGCCTTTTAAAAATATAAGAATGCAGTGTTAAGAGATGGATTACACGAAGGTGGGATTTTATCCCAAAATTTATGGAATCTAAAGTTGAATTTGACCATCATTTTGTGTGGCATTCACTTTATGGTCGTGAGTTGCTCTATCGGGGATAAGTGGTCACTTTGGTCTTCAAACTACTTACATAACTCTTCACCGAGTTCATCCCAATTGTAGATAGAATTTGACCTCAGGCCTTGGTACCACTAAAGGGCCTTACATTTGAAGGAATAAGTGACTAGTCTAATCATAACATTATCCTTAGTGATATGATGCACTAAACATATATGTGTGATATCTTAAATGTGCTCCATAGGGAAATTGAGTTCTCACCCATGAAACAGGACAACATTTTGGGAGTTGATACTAAGATGTCATCATACTACATAAAAACTAATGGACTACCTCCATTAAAGGGAATGAACACTTTATTCTTTGGTATATCCATGAATGGGATGAGATATAGGCCTCTTCTACGTATGGTGAACCTTCCAAATGGAGGGATAGATTGTGCTCTAGGGGGTGATTGACTTGCATGATGCTCTTACTCTCCTACTTGAGATTGTTGGAAGCTCAATGAAAAAAAAATTAATGCCTTTATAGAGGATATTATTCTTCTTGGCATGTAGATGGGGGATTGATCTTTATGAATTGGGAATGCTTAGAGTCATTAGGTGCTCTTACTAAGTGTTTGTTATACTTATTAGTTAAAGATAACACTAATTCCTTAGCTTTTTTTCAAACTAGTCCCACTGGGTATGCCAAAAACTCTTGTCATTCAAAACAACCACCCATGGATGATCTGTAGTACAAGGATACTTTACGGTAGGGTGTTTAATGTAGAGATCTTATGTGAAGTGCAAAAGTCTGTGACACTAAGTACAAAATTATTGTCACTTAGTTACATGTGTGAGCATCAATTATCTCATCACAATGATGAGAACATCCCCAAGACATGGGACCCTTGTGCTCCTTAGGACAAGCCTTTAGAGTAGGGTAGATTCCTTCTATTCTAAGCACACCTAGCTTAAGACTAGTGCATAGGCCTAAAGAGAAAAAAGGTAAATCTACCGCTAGCCTAAACCTAAGATTTTGAGGGAAAAGGGGAGGGAGAAGGTAAGAGATGTTGAAACATAAAAAGGTGATGTGCTCAGAATAGAGCAAGCACTCCTACTACTATAAACACAATACAAACATTAGAAAACAAGATGATATCACACAGATTCTACCAAGAATACTCTAAACACATAATTGGTTCACATGGAGGTGCAAGAATGTAGCACAACACTGAGAGGGATGACAAGTAGTCCATAGATAATATCAACACAGACCCTGGTGTGCAAAGAATATGACTTGTAAGTGAGTTCCAAATTCAATGAGGAGGTGTTGTGAATGGACAATGGTGAGAGGGGTGAACATTACCCACAATCAAGGATCAACAAACACAAATATCACATAGATCATTACAAGAATAGAAAGAGGTGAATTTAATTATCATTATTTCTCAAGATTTAGCCAATACAAGTGCTCTTGGGGGAAATTTTCAATAGTGTGAGGTTGATAAAAATATGTCTACCCTTTTACAAGTTAAGAACCAGAGTTTTATAATGAACAAGCCTACTTTATAATAAATGTGTCACTTGGGGTGGTGGGTGTAGCTTTAAATTCCTTTGCGATGCTATGGTCATGCTTCTTGAAGTTCATTTGATGATTGGATCTAGAGTTGATGGTAGGATCATTTTTGGGTACACATGTGCATAGGGGAATAAAAGATTTTCCTGATAGGGTTAGAGGGTGGTGTGAACTCAGGTCCTAATTCCTAGTGGTTGATTATGCATTTAATCACTCTGACAATACTTTGATCTCTTTTAAATTGACTTTAACGACCTTCTTTATATCCTACCAGCACTTATCACATGGTACTTTGTGATTGGTTTCGATTGCCATTATATGGGGGTGACAGACATCATCATTCCATAAGACAAGTGGAACCTCGATGGGCTCTCAGAAAAGTCTTTTGGTTTTTCAGATGGGAGCAGTGAAAATATGACATGTGGGTGTTACTTTTTTACTATGGTTGTTTGGTGGGTCCAATTTTCTAGTCAATAGCACTGCTTGAATTTTGTCAACAAAGGGACTAGCCTTAAACAAGTGTTAGGTTACCATGTGAAGCCCTGTCACTTATCTTAGGGAAACTAAGGAATTCCTTCTAATGAATGAGTACTGGGTAGCCACGTAGTAGTGGCAGAAGGATGATTACACTCTACATATTTCAAGGGTGCAGATGTAGGATCTTATGCATAGGTGCTAAACTACATTGACTAAGCGCAAGGAAGACTTCAAGTAAGGGTGTGCATGAATATTGGAGATCCTAGGCATGCCCTTCATAATTCATAGCTTCTCTCTATGCTCTACCTTTACTTAACCATCTGGGACCTGGGGGTCCTACATCTTGAACCCGTGCATCTCTTGGTCTTGTGCACTAGAGAATCCTACACTGGAGTTCACATCAAGGACTCTTAGTGAGTGTGAACCATCATTTTTTTGTTCCATAGACCTATGTTTGACTATCTCAGGCATAGGCATGGTTAGAGAATACCTGCACACATTTAGCTTGAGCACCTGAGATCCCATAGGTGTGCAACTCCTTTTATGATCTTAGTAAGTCCTACACTGATTGAGGTGACTTAGAAAGTCAACAGTAATCATTAATTCTTTCAAATTATCTATTCCTTCAATGCAAATAATGATTATGTGTTCTTAAGTAATCATTAATTCCTTCAATCAGGGAACAATATAATCAACATAAAACAAATACAAACTAATATTATGCTCAAGGGATAGATATTCAAAAATATAGATAATGATTATGCATTGAATGAATGATTATACCATAAGTAATCATTAATTCCTTCAAATCATTCATTCTTTCAATGTAAACAATGATTTTGTGTTCCTAAGTAATCATTGATTTCTTCAAGAAGGCAATAATACAGTCAACATAAAACAAACTCAAACTGATATTATGTTCAAGGGATGGATATTCAACAACGCGGACAATGATTATATGTTGAATGAATGATTATGCCCTCAGTAATCATTAATTCCTTCAAAAATGTAGCAATACAGTGAATATAAAATAAATCCAAACCTATATTATGCTCAAGGGATGGATATTCAATAATGCAAATAATGATTATGCATTGAATGAATGATTATGCCCTAAGTAATCATTAATTCCTTTAAGTAGGCAATAATAAAGTCAACATAAAATATACTCAAAGTGATATTATATTCAAGGATTGGATATTCAACAATGCAGACAATGATTATCCATTGAATGAATGATTATGCCTTGAGTAATCATTAATTATTTCAATGAAAATGATTATTATGCATTGAATGAATGATTATGCCCTAGGTAATCATTAATTCCTTCAAACAGGTAACAATACAATCAATAAAAAATAAACCCAAATTGATATTATGTTCAAGGGTTGGATTTCAACAATGCAGATAATGATTATGCATTGGATAAATGATTATGTCCTGACTAATCATTAATTCTTTTAATCCCTTAATAATACAATCAACATAAAATAAATGTAAATGTATTACGTAAACTATACCGATATGCCTTTTTCATCAATATCGCACATCTCAGAAGGGCACAACCTTAAAACCCTATGAATAAAGGGTGCAAGATCTTACCTAGTGGGCACTATTCTACCATTCTCAATGCCATTTACTCATCTTTAATTTAAATCACCATATTCTCTAGAGGATATGTAGAGTCTCAATGGTACGTATACAAGCTTAATGGTTTAGGCTTCGAACAAAGAACGGAAAGGTTCGCAAATATTTATCCAGTGGTGGTGACGAAGAAAATAAGGGCAACTGAGCTTATGAAGGGGAAGAGGAAGTTGGGAAGGACAGGTTCTAGAGAGCTTGCAAAGTAGCATGAGTTTTCAAAAAAATGAAAACTAAAATTTGTTTTTACTTGATTATTAACATTCCTTGTGACTACATTAGTGGGGCCTTAACAATCATGGTTAAGCCAGAAATAATAGTTAATGCAAAAACTGATTAAAGAAACAAAAATAGTTAAATGCACCTTAATAGAGAGTTAAATGTAACCAGTCAAGGGTCAACGTCCAACATAACAATCGACACCGAATATATCGATTAATTACACTCCACAAAATTCTTCTAAATAAAATCATTCCATCATTTACTTAATTCATTACCTATATACATTCTAATTATTTATGTATTATCTCTATCCATTTATTTAAAGATGATATAAAATACTCAATAAATTTCACCCCTACTAACATATGCAATTAATGTCATAAATTACTCTTAATCATAAATGGTGTGTATAGAATGAAGTACTCAATAAATTTCACCCCTACTAGCATGTGGAGTTCAATTGATGCCATAAATTACTCTCAAATATATAGTCCTTATCATAAATAATGTCCATAGAATATACTTAGCTAAAAAAAATTTAAGGGGAGGATACTTAGCTAACAAGTATACCGTAATTTTATATATCTTTGCCCTTTGAAATGCATTCCATGGAATATACCATGCTTAAGATGGAGTCCATGGAATATACCACTTCCCATTTTTGTTAGAATATATTTAGTTTAAGAATCCATGGAGATAGGACACTTTCAATTTGATTACACCAACAAAACGTCACATTTAACAACAAACTTTAAAAATTCAACCTTCATATTTCCAAAAAGATGATGGAAACTTTATATTTATAGAAACCTACCAAATCCCTTCTTTCCAACACATTTTTATTATTATTATATGGACATATTACGTGACTTTACAAGCCATTACAATATGGCCTTTATCTTTACAAGCTTTTTATGTACACATTCGCCATAACTGTATAAAAAATTTATTAAAAAGAAACTATATACAATTGTTTCAAAGCTCTCTTTACTTATACGTATAATTATGTGAGATAACTTAAAAGAAAAGTTAGAATTTCTTTGTTAAAAGTTGTTTTTTTTTTTTTTTTTTAAATAAGTTTAGTAACCATTTTGAATCTTAGATTTATTAATATTGGAAAAGGTAACAGTGTTAAATTAGAATGCATAAAATAACTAAAGTAATTGAAAAATAAACTCTTAATTTTCAATTAAGTATATATTAATATTTTGTCGATGGTTTTAGAATTAGTGCATGTTTGTCATTTTCTAATTTTTTTAAGAGATAAAGTTATTAGATTTATATATTAACTTAAATTTTTTCTTATTGATCATTTATCTAACAATTCTTATATTTTATTTTGTACTTTCTCATTCTATAAGTATTATCTTATATACTATCTTGTTTAGTAAACAAGATCTATATGATGATTGATTTTTCTCATGGGTAGCAACCTTTCTGATAGATCATAGAAAAAGATCTCCTCATACTCACTAAGCAAGTTTATCACTTCTTTTCAAAAATCACTTACCTTACTTCTTGTCCTAACTTGCATTTTCTTTGGAATGAAAGCAAAATATTCTCTATTTCTTCACCCCTTCTAAGAGTTATTTTTTGGAAACCAAAAAAGTATTCAAACTGAAGTCCACTTATTCCCCTATGTCCTTTGATAGCCTCTAATTATACTTTCTACCTTCTTTCACAAGACCATAGGTGTTTATCCTACCATCATGTATAGTCATTTTCTCAAATTTACTACCAAGGCGTTCCCAATAGTATATGATAAACATCCATAGGCATGATATCACATAAAACTTCATCCTTATATTCCTCAATTTGAAAATTAATTAAAAATTATTCATTTACTATAATTTCATGTTATTTTAACAACCAAAACACCATATATGAATTTGGGCATGTGATTCTATTCAAACCAAGCTTCCCTACTTTCTCATTTGATACAATATTATTAGTGTTACTACTATCAACAATAACTTTGCAACACTTACCTCTATATTTACATATGGCTCTAAAAATATTCTTTTTTTGCATTGGTTCATCTTCCTCCTTCGTTGATTTTAAAATAGTCTCTTCATGATGAGATCTTCTCCATGATTTAGTTCTTATAATGTTAGATATGCAACACTTTCTACATCCACTTGCAAAATTTGATTGTTTGCTTCATTTATTCTACCACTATTATGAAATACTTTAGAACATTCAAAAGCTCTATGTCCACCACCTCCACATTCAAAGCATTTTTCCATTATTCCTTTATTTATTCCTCTACAAAAGTATCCTTTTCCTCTAGAACAATACCCTCTTCCTCCCCATGGTTTATTATGATTTCATGAAGTACTTGGTTCACCTTCATGAGTATGTTGTCCTTGAATATTGTTTACATGTCCTCTTACTCTAGATAGTTTTCCTTTACATATACATGTATCTTTTTGCCTTATAAACAAGTTCTTCTTAGCCATCAAAGCACACTAATATGAGTCCTCTATAAAACATAATATTATCATTAAAATACATCTTGTATAGAAATACCTAGACCATTTACATGTCTAACAATATTATCTATGTCATCTTCAACATGACTAGCTCGAATGGTGAGCTTATAAAACTCTTCCATGTAATTTTTCACACTCATCTCTTTTTGCGTCAAATTATGTTATTTCTTGAACAAAATCAACTAATAATGAGAAGGTATACACATGCTCTTTATTTTTATAACCATTTTGTATAAAGTTTTGATTTTATACCTCTTCTAACTCTTTCCGTTTACACATGATCCCACTAAAAGGATGCATGTCCCTTCAAACTTTTATAAGTAAACTTCATTTTCTTAGGATCTTCATGTTTTAAACTAATTTAGTTTTAGAAACCCTAATAGGATAGAAACTATTATATGAATTCAAATTATTGAATATAAAATTTTAGCATGAATATAAATCTAAACATTTAAAACATACAATGATTTGACAAGTGGCATATGTTAAATATAATAAGCACAATAAAAGAGTAAGTACTTAGCTTTTTTGACTAATTGTATGACTATGTTTATGTTCTGATAGGTAAAAATAGATTGAATCAAGCTTATGATTCATCTATATCTAGAACTATGTTTCTATCTATGTAGGGTATATTCTGTCATCTTTGGGTCAGTATCAACTATCAATATAGATATGTAGTGTTCACTATCAACCTGTGCAGAAAAGAGGGTATGTGACCATATAGTCACCTACACCTATCTCTGAAGCTTTGTATGAGAAATGTTGAACTTCGATCATGTGTGCAACTCCATAAATTAGCCTCCTTCACCTTGAAACCGTAGGTGAGCTTATGAGAGTTATAAACCTACAAAAAATAAGAAAGTGTGATGAGTTGAGCTGACCCCAATCACCCCCATTGATGATTGACTACTATTTATGTATTTGATATTCCAATAAGGGAAATAATGCCACATGTAGTTCCCCCACCTATAGAGATTCTGAAATTATGCTCCTTCACTATATGAATGTAGTTAATGATTTGGCTTTAATACTTAACAATGTTTATTTTGACTTAGATTTAGTATGAGTTAGAATTGGCTTGTGATTGCTCCTAGTGAATGATTTGTAATTTATGAAGACTAGGGTAAAAAAATTCAATGCGTAATAGTGTATATGTTAGACCCAATTGGTACTAACTCATAACGACACTACAAAAAAATTATTTTACTTTAATCTTAACCTTAGTGTTAAAACTAATTATCCATTAGTTTAATACCTAAAAACTAAATGAACCTAAATTATCAGATGCATATGTCACATCAACCAACTAGAAAAATAAAACTTATTTAATATTCAAGCATTAAACATATCATTAAGCTGAGAAATTGATCATCCATCCATTAAGGTATACCAAGTACTTCAAATGCAAATATAATCCATGAATCAGTCTAAAATACAATTATAGCCACTATTGTTTATAATTTACAATATTTATACAAGTACATAGCCACTATTTTGAATATTATACATCCAAAATAAGGTACAATAATTTAAGATGTCTAATACACAACAATAAGTACAAAATATAAAATGAGCTACATAAAACAATTCCATGATTCATCACATAGCATGATTATAATTCCATCTAGTTGAAATAGCTGAAATAGGAAGAGCATCATCTAAGTGCATTACCTCTAACTATAGACCAATGATCTCCCACACACCTCCCTTCAGGGAGTGGCCCTGCCCTTCATAGAGGGGCAAATGAAAATAGTGTGGACATCGAGAAATAATTGGAACCCATGTACGTACTTAACACTATTACATGCAATAATAAAAATAAAACATAGAATCCATTCCTCTAACTAAATGATATCAGCAAAGTGTGTAAACTAGAAGTATAGTAAAATGACAATGTCACATCTAGAACATTACTTTGGCCAAATTTTTTATTACAAAATTCAGATTACATAATTTGAATCATTTTCACTAACACAATACTCTCTACTAACAAATCATGCCAATAATGATATCAGGGGGTACATATATGAGTTACCCATTAGAATACTCATATATATATATATATATATATATATATATCTTATTATCCAACAAACTATAAATCAAGATTTAAAAGCAGAGTAATAAAATACCATGCAACAATGAAATATGTAAACAATCATAACGAATCTAATTCATCCCATATCTAATATGTATGTTAAGCTAGAATAGGAATCAAGTTGTTCTATGCTTTTTATCTCAACATATCATTCTATTATAATTCCCAAAAGCACACATAATACTAAACAACATCCAACATGAAATTCTAATATATCAACTTATTTCATGACAAATAGTTCAAGAATCAAATTATTTATGCTTTCCTCTTAATATAACAAATTATATTTATAATGTCAAAAATTACAACATACACAAACATACAGTCAACATCAATATCACCTTTTGTCAACACCCTAAAAATAGTTATTATATGAACAAGGTCAATACACATCCTAATACAACCTTATAATCTTGTTTATATTACAATATAATGCAGATGAAATCATGCTCAATCAAAGTATAATTTGGACTTCTTTTCAAACAAATGTTTCTATGTTTATACCTTAGAAGGATTTCCATACTCTATTATAATCAAATGAAAAACGTAAACCCTATTGTTTAATTACTTAAATCTTTATAAACCCACTAGACGAGTTTTATTCATATTTTATTCTACCAGATATAATTTTTGTATTAACTAACACTAAAAGGTGCTCATTTATGCTAATCTTATTTATCTTCTCCCTTAGTCCATAGATGATATTTTTTTTGAGACATGGATCTAATGTAGTATAAGATGTTTGTATTTTTACTCCAAATATGTATTCATACAAGAATAGTCTTATTCTCATAATTTATATAAACAACTATCTATATGTATAGTATAGTATTCCAAGTTCATCAAATCTCATTATACAATTCTACCTTATCAAAATGGAACCTATAGGTCCTATTAAGAAAATAAATACAAGTAACATGACATCATGTAGAACTATCAAAAGTTCCTAACATCACATATAAGTCTCCTTGACCATACTCTAAAGGGTTGTGAAAGGATAGTCTTAGTCTCAAGTTTCACAATAAAATCAAACCACATATATACAAACCTACACATGTCCAATTCTATATCTTAAAGTTTTTTGGTCTCTCTGCACTAAAATTTACTCCATATAAATAGTTTTTTAAATTCAACTAACATATTTCAAATCTAGGAATCATTATCATCCCTTGGAAGTCTTATGGTAAAAGTCTCAAACCCAGCTAGGTTCTTAACACTTCCAAAATAAAAACCCAAAATTTATAACAAATTTAACCATTAAGCAAACATAAACCAAATCGATTACTAAAGGTTATAGGTTTGCTTCCATTACCATGAAAATTATGTGCATATATATATATATATATATATATATATATATATATATATATATATATATATATATATCATAAAATGTATTCTTATAGATATGTATGCATATATTTTCCTGGTTTGAGGATTTACAAGCAACCATGCCCTTATTACTAGTTCAAAGGTTTAAAACACAAAGGATTAATAGTTGTAGGTTAGCATTACATTATGCCATAATGTTCATTTAAATGTATTAGCTTGTAGGTATAACAAAATAAACCTTAGGTTTTACTCCATAATTTACAACCCAATCATGTTTATAAATCAAGTTTTATATTTTTAATGGTTTTCCCAAAACCTTAATAACATATAATGGCCCAATGTCATCCCCATTATCTTGTGAATGGAACTACATTCCATTATAGGTCAATAGGGATGAATCCCCTATTTTATCATCAAGCTGAGGTTACAAACATTCTATAAATTCAAACTATTTTTTTTGTTCAATCCAAATCATATTTACTTAAGCTTGTATTTCCATGGAAGCTTGTATCCAAATTAAAACAACAAAAACACCAAACATATTTTATATATATATATATATATACTTGCCTTACCTAGTTTTTAGCTATGTATTTTCCCATTCAAGTTTGAATGTATGTCCTCTCCTTTGTTGCTTGTAATATTTTTTCTTCAAGCTTCTTTTTCCTCTTTGCATCCTCCTTATTCCTACTCTTTCACCTTATCTTATTCATTTTGCTCACTTTTGCATGTTTAAATAGAACTCCAACTTTATTATGAATTGGCAATATGATAGTGCAATTCTATTAAAATTATGTGCCAATTTGATAGCTCAAAAAACCTAAAATCTAGGCATGACCACCATATACTCCATCTTTATCCCAATAACCAAGTCAACACATGCAATGATGATAAACAATGAAAACCCTAATATGAGCTCTTACCAATGTCAAAACATGTCATTACAAATGTCTCAAAGATTCCTCTCCATCAAAGTTTTATTCAAACCCATAATCTTATTCAAATAAAAAGTTTTTTAATTTAAATACTAAATAATTACCTTAGGGGGGAAATATTTGCCCCTAGTTGTTCTTTTTTCTAATAAGACCCCCAAGGGGTAAGTCATAACAAAATATTTCAAAAAAAAAAACTAAACATTCAAAACCGTTTAACACATCATATCCTACATATTCCTGATATGCATAAAGAAGTTTCATAGATAACATGTTTTAATCTAAAATATGGTATTTAATGCAATCATAACCCAATAAGATGAGTCCATTCAACAAGTAAGGTTAAATGTCTAGGTAACAATTTAATGGTAATGCAACCAACCCAAAATACAACATACAAAACAATATCATCAAGATGAATGTAAGCATGCACTACTAAAATCAGCTATGAAAGCAACCATTACTCAAATTCATTCAAATTACTCAATAAACCATGCAATTAAAAATAAGAATCAAGCATTCATTCAGTGATATTGTGGTGTGTGCAAGTTCCTTGTATCCTTATCTTTATTCTCAATGTAACCATCTTATCCCCCCTCTTTGATGATACTCTCCCTCTGCACTGTCAATAAATGCAAAATATTAGGTGTCCAACTCATCTAACAAAATGGTAGTTAACTCATATCATGATAATAATTAGAATGTAACCATAAAAATTGTTGAATGTAACAAATCTGTAATAATCATGATCATAAGCATAATGTAATAGCTCATCAAAATAAATATTTATCTATTAATCAAATAGTATAAACTAATCCATCTCTAAATAAACAATAAATCTGGTAATAATCAAAACTTAATCCTCTAATAAATGCTTTAAAATTTCATAGGAAAAATTAGATATAACATGCTTCACCCATAAAATTGATCATCATCCTAATGACACTTATTTTAAATAAAAGTTATGAAATATAACTAAGTTCAATATAATAAAATAATGTTTTAACAAAAAATAAATGAGGAAACATCCTAAAAAACTCTTCATGTTCTTTCTATGTTGCATTATCCTTAGAATATTGGTCCCACTAGACCTTACACTATGATACTTCTCTATTATGCAAGCTAAGCTTGCTAGTATCAACTATTCTAATTGATTTTATTGTGACTACCCCTGGATCCCAAACCTAGAATTCATTCTAATCTAAAATGTGGGTAGGATCAGCAATATACTTTTTAAGATGCAAAACTTGAAAAATATTATGCATTTGTGTTACAGTTGGTGGAAATGCAAGCCTATAAACTACAGGATTGATTACTTCTAAGATCTAAAAAGGCCCCACATATCTTGGTGATAACTTTTCTAGTTTTACAAACTTTATTACACTCTTTTGGGGTTTAATCTGCATAAAAACTTTGTCCCCAACTAAAAATTACCTTGTTGATCTTTGTAGATTAGCATAGCTTTTTAGATTATCATTGGCTTTAGCTAATATCTACTAAACTAATATAGATCTAAATAAAAAATAGACCTACTAATAACCAAAACATAATCCTTTGATAAATGTTTTAAAAATCCATAGGCAAAAACTAGATATAACATCCTTCCTCCATAAAACCGGTCATCATCCTGATGATACTTATTTTAAACAAAAGTTCTAAAATATAACTAAGTTCAATACAATAAAATAATGTTTTAGCAAAAAATAAATGATAACCAATATAAAATCAAGTAAACAAATGAGGAAACAACCTCAAAAACTCTTCATGGTCTTTTCATATTGCATTATTCTCATAATATTGGTCCCATTGGACCTTACAGTGTGATACTTCTCTATTACATAAGCTAAGCTTATGAGTATCAATTATTATGATTAGTTCTATTTTGACCACTGTTGGATCCCAAACCTATATTATACATCAATCCAAAACATGGGTAAGATCATCAATATATTTTTTAAGATATGAAACCTAAAAAATATTATGCATTTGTACCAGAGTTGGTCATAATACAAGCTTATAAGCTTTAGGATTGATTACTTTTAGGACTTCAAAAGGCCTCACATATCTTGGTGATAGATTTACTAAGTTTTCAAATTTTATTGCACTCTTTTGGGGTTTAATCCACATAAAAACTTTGTCTCCAATTGAAAATTATCTTTCTATTTTTTTTAGATCAACATTACTTTTATATTTATCATTGGCTTCAGCTAATCTTTTCCTTATTAATTTTACTTACTTTTCCATTTTAGCAAGTATGTCTAGTCCAAAAACCACCCTATCTTATAGTTTGTCCTAACTAATTAGTGTTCTATATCTCCTACTATATAATGCCTCAAAATGATCCATTTTAATAATTGATTGGTATGAGTTGTTGTAATCAAACTCAACCAAAGATAGGTATTCTTCCTATTTGTATTACTAGTGTTAGAATAATTATTTTATCCTAACTTATATGTAACAAATGTTTCATGGCATAGTTACACCTTTGATTGACATGTAGCATAGGTTAGTTAAGTGTGTTATTTTCTATGTGTGATTAATTACATGGTGAGGTTTAATCATCTATAGATTAGGAGATTTAATCTCACTTATTGATGTATAATAAGCACCTCTTATAGTGCTCTTGTTAATGCAATTACTTTTCATCTTTAATTTGGTACCAGAGTAGGTTATCTTGAGGATATTTCAAAGTGGTGGAAATAAGGTAGAGATAGAGAGAAAGATTGTGCTAGTCTTGATAGCAACACATTTCTCTAATTTTTGCCATCCCATGTTGAATGTATATTAAATTGTGAAAGCAAAAATTAAAATCTCTATGGGGGATTGATTTTTAAAATTTAAATTGAGAGTTCATTTTTTGAAGGTTTGATTATTAAAATTTCAATTATTTTCAAACATCTCACACAAGTGGATTTGATATTCAGGATTCTAACAAATAATTGAATCTATAAATTTTTTATGTTTACCACACATATGTTGGATTTAAGATCTATGAGTAGACATATTCTTTGAATATATTTTCAATAAGAGATCTTGGCACTCCACAAAGATAGAACCCTCCAACCAGATCCATGCCCCTGACAACTAGATTGTCCTTTCTAAGCAAACTTGGATAGCTATCTTTTGAGGTCAAATTAATCTTGTATATATTCATTTATTTATTTTAGATATAATAATAGATGAAGTGATCTTGGCACCTTTCAATGGTGCCATTTGACCAGTAAATCAAGCTTCCCTTCCACGGCTCCAAGATCAGCTAACTGAGATCACCAAACCTTGAAATGTCAATTACATTTGGTCTGCATCACCTAACCTCTAGTAGCATATCTAAGTAATCATTTAATTTATTTTGCATGCCCAACCTCTATTAGATGGCTCCTTCATTATAGTATTCTTTGGTCAATAGTGACCTTGCAATGGCACCCATTAATGGCATCGATATCTTTTGTCAACCAAGACATTCCTTTTTTCTAATTAGGTTCAAGAAATTTTTAATTATTGAATATAGCTGAATTGATTTATTATATAATATGGTTAAATTTATTTATTATATTATTATATAATTTCAAAACCATATATTTAACAAAGAGGAGGAAGGATTTTTTAATTGGGCTAATTTTATTGGAGGAAGCTATCCCTTTATGGGAAAGATTAAAAATAAAAAATACAAATAAAAATAAAAGTCATTCACATTTTTAAAATTATCATTTTGTAAACTTCATAGGTGAAATTTAAAATGGAAAGTGAATATTGTAAGGTGAAAAGCCAATTTTTTTAAAATAGTGAATTGTCTAGCCCAAGAGGCTCTTTTGATAAGTCAAGCTATTTTTTTCCACAATTACAAAGACCTAAAAAGGGGGAGTTCTTTTCTCACCACCTTCAAATCATCTTACAATGTAAAAATACAATTTTAAACACATCAAATGCAACTTTAGTTGAAATCAACACACATATTCCTCAGCTTTCTATTGCATTTTAGGATGCATTTTCAGTGGTGTCTGACGTCCTTTGTGTGCTTATGTATGATTACATTTCATTTTGTGTGTGAATTTACAACTTCTATTTTCACACATTTTTTTTGCACTTACAACACACTCTTACTTTCTTATCATATGCAAATTTGGATTTTATGATGTTGGTTTTGGACCTCATTTTGTCCTCCCTGACACATAATTATTTCATGGTGATAACTACACTGCTTGGAAAATAAAAGTGCAAACACATTTAGAGTTTGAAGGTATTTGGTCAGTTGTAGAAGGCACATGGATCAAACATGTAATAAATGTTTATCAACAGTAGAAATATAACAAAGATAATAAAAATACTAAGTTAATAATTATGTTTGGAGTTTTAGATGAGGTACAACCTCATATTCAAAGTGATACAACTACAAAAGATGCTTGAGATAAACTTAAAATAGTATATAAAGCAAAGAATCAAAATTAAATATTAGATCTTTTGAGCCAATTACACACTCTCAATCTAAAATCAAATGAAAAAGTAGAAGCATTCTTTATAAGGGTTGCAACTCTGTAGGCTTTGCTTCAATCTTTGGGTAAATCGATGACAGATTATTCTTTGTTCCCTATAGTCCTTAGAGCATTGCCCCCCTCATACAAGATTTTTGTGACCACTTTAAATGTCATGGGATAAAAACCAACCTTTGAAGTATTGGTAAATTTTTTGTAGCAAGAAGTTTTGCATAATTTAGAGGAAGAAGATGATAAGCATGCCCTCACATCGAATCAAAAGGGGAAGAAACCCATGAAGGGTACAAAATAATCTCTAAAATAAAATAATCAACAAAATTAACAAGGGAAAAAATCACATTCTTCTAGATCATATCAAATTTGTGGAAGACAAGGACATGACTTAAACCATTATTGGTACAACACATTTCAAAAGGGCTCATCAAGTAAAGAAAGAAGTCCTCTTTCAAAAAATCACCACAAACAGAAAGGAAATAACCATAACAAAAAAATAGGTGGAAATAAAACAATCCAATCCTAAACAACATGGAAATGTTGTTGAAGAATATGATTCTTTAAATGATGAATATGGTTTAGATACTCAAACACATGAGTGTACAAATCATCCAAGTGCAATTTGGTATGTTTATTTAGGAGAAACCAAACACATGACAAGGAGAAAAGAATGGTTTTTTACATTGAACAAAATAGAATCAAAGGGAAATGTGTCACTTGGAGATTATACCTCATATGCAAAACAAGGCAGTGGTGACATCAAACTTGAACTTGTAAATATAAATTTCAAAATTTCAAATGTTCTCTATGTTTGAGGACTTACAAAAAATATGTTATCTATTAATTAGTTACTTGACCATAACCTCATGGTTGAATTTGATCACCAAAATGCTCAAAATTTTTGCCATATCAAAAAAAAGTCTAGGTATTTCAAAGTGATTTCCAAGGTTTCCAACATTGGCAAAATGTTTTAGGTTGATTTTGTTCAAAATAATCATCAAGCACTTGTGGTAAAAGATACATAACTAGGCAATTTATGGCATAGAAGATATGGACCCTTAATTTATGGTTATTTGATTGAATTAAGAAAATAGGATATGGTTCATGGTCTTCCCAAACTAAAGAAATATTTTGATATATGTACCAGTTGCTTAGTTGGAAAATAAATAAGAGATCCCTTTGAAAAGACTGAATATCAATCACTTCATAAGTTGTACTTGGTGCACATTGATCTATGTAGACATTTTGCTCCCAGTCTTAGAGGGTACAAATACTTTCAGCTTTTTGTTGATGATTATTCATAAAAAATATGGGTATATTTATTGAATATTAAGGATCAATATTTTTAAGTATGCAAATAATTCAAGGCCATGGTTTAAAATGAAATTGGTAGGAAATTCAAGACCTTCCACTTAGATCATGGGGGGGATTGCACTAGTAAATAATTCTCAGCATATCTCAGTGTGAATGGAATCAGTCAGTAATTGGTAGCTCCATATTCACCTCATTAGAATGGAGTTACATAATGGTGTAACAGAGCCATTATGGAAATTTTTTGTAGCATGTTTGAGGATGCAAAATTTTCTAATACATATTGGCCAGAATCTTGTCACACTGCATTCTACTTGTTAAATAGGTCACCCACCAAATCTCTTGATGGAATCACACCATATGAAGCTTAGATAGGGAATAAACCAAAGGTTACTCACCTTCGATTTTTTGGTTTCAAGGCATACATGCATGTTCCTAAGAAGAAAAGAAAGAAGTTGCATAAGAAAACAAAAGAATGTATTTTTGTGGGATACAGTGCACAATCAAAGGCATACAAGCTCCTTGATCTAGAAATAAAGAAGGTACTAATCAGCAGAGATGTAGTGTTTGATGAATAGAGTGGAATCAATCCACCTTCTACACAATAAAATGATACAGGAAAAAGTCTTGTAATATTTTTAGATAGTGATGGTGAAGGTGAAAAGGAAAATAGTCAAACAGAACCTCCATCACCACCACCTACAGTTTAGCATATGCCTAAGTTGTATACAAGTACTATATGATATGCTAACTTGAATGGAGTCCCAGATACATCTACTTCAAGATTGAGGACTCAAAGCATGGCTCAAGAAGAGGTTAATATGGCCCTTATGAGTATTATTCAAGAAACTTATAATCCCTCAATAGTAATAGAAGCCCTATAGTCAAAACTTTAGAAAGATGCCATGGATGCAGAATATCAGTCACTGATAAAGAATAATGCTTGGAAACTTGTTGATATTCCATCAAGGAAGAATCCTATTGGGTGAAAATTGGTATTTAAGACCAAGTACAAATTATATGGTGGTATTTATAAGTAAAAGGCTAGGCTTGTTGCAAAAGGGTATGCTTAGAAAGAAGGCATTGACTATGAGGAGACTTTTGCTCCCACAACTAAGATAAAGACTATCAAAATGGATTTTTATATGGCTGCATAATTTGGATGGAAATTCCATAAAATGGACATAAAAAGTGAATTTTTCAATGGATATTTATAAGGGCAAGTCTACATGACTCAACCTAAAGGATTTATGGTACCTGATTAAGAAAAAAAGGTGTGTAGGCTTATCAAGTCTCTCTGTGGGATAAAAAAAGATCCTCAAGACTTGTACATCAAGATTGATGAGCATCTAATATAAAATGGATTCATCAGGAGTCCATATGATCCTAACCTCTACCTCAAACAACATGGGGGGAGGTTGTTATAATGATTGTTTATGTTAATGATCTAGTCATCACTGGAAGTACAGTGAAGATGATCGATGCAGCTAAGAATGATCTCAATCAATCAATCGCTTGACATGATAGATCTCAAGATGTTACAATATTGTATTGGTTTAGAGGTATGACATACTAACATTACATTTTTGTTTCACAAATGAAGTATACCAAGACATTGCTCAATAAATTCAAGATGATGGATTTTAAGTCTATTATAACACCTATGGAGACAAGACTTTAGTTGTCTCATATAGATCTATCACTAAAAGTAAATGCAACTCTTTATTAGTAGTTTATTAGGAGTCTCATTTACTTGACATATACTAGGTAAGATCTAAGTTATCCTATCAGTTATCTTTCTTGGTTCATATAGGAACCAAAGGTGAAACATTAAAAAGTAGCAAAGCAGGTATTGAGATACATCAGAGGTAAATTTGATTATGGCCTAGAGTACAAGAAGAATGATAAGTTATTCTTGACATGATACATGGATGCAGATCATGTAGCTTCTATTGATAACAATAAATCCACTTGTAGATTTGTTTTCTTTCTAAGATATGGTCCAATTTCATGGGGAAGTAAGAAGCAAAATTGTGTTTTTAATTATTTCACAAAGGTATAATATCGCACTGCAATAGGATCTATTTGTGAATCAATATGGATACATTGCATTCTTTTAGGACGAAGTTCCATAAACTTAGCCTATAGTTCTATATCATGACCATCAGGGTGTTCTACATATTATTTTCAATCTAGTGTTTCATGAGAGAACCAAGCACATATAGGTTCATATTCATTTCATATGCAAACATGTTCAACAACACAACATATAGCTCTAGTATTACCCTAATTAGGATCAGTGCGTAGATGTCTACATGAAGTCACTTACACATGATAAGTTTGAGGCATTTAGAAAATATATCTCTTCTTCTCTTCAGGCTATAATCAATTGAGGGATGTTAGAATAATTAATTTATCCTAGACTATATGTAATAAAAGTCTCATGGTGTAGTTACACCTTTGATTAAATGTAGCATAGGTTAGTTAAGTGTGTTATTTCCTATGTGTGGTTAGTTACATAGTGAGGCTTAATTACTTATCAATTAGGAGACTTAATCTCACATGTTGATGTATAAATAAACACCTCTTTCAGTGATCTTGTTAATGAAATTAGTGTTCTGCATCTCCTACCATATATTGCCTCGAAATTAACCTTTGTAATAGTTGATTGGTATGAGTTTTTGTAAGCAAACTCAACCAAAGATAGGTATTCTTCCTACTTATATTTCTAGTCCATGCATTCCATTCTCAACAAATCCTCCAAGATTTGATTTATCCTTTTTGTTTTCCCATTTTTTTATGGATGGTAAGTTTTACTAAAATTTAGTTGAGTTTCAAATGATAAATTTAAAGTTTGCCAAAATTTAGAAGTCATCTTAGGTTCCTATCTAAGATACTCTTTTCAAGAAACCCATATAATCTATAAATTTATTTTAAAAACCATTTATCAAGAATATGTGCATCATCAATTAAATTACTAGGAATAATATGAGCTACTTTGATTATTTTATCTACAACTACATATCATGATGATTCTAGGATATAGGCAATCCTTGGATAAAGTCAATGTTGATCATTTTCCATTTCTATTCAAGTATAGAATGTGGGTATAACAACCTAGATAGATGCATGTGTTTAGCCTTGACCCACTAACACTTCAATCATCTAGAGATAAGATTAGATACATCTTTCCTAATTCCTTTCCAAAAATATTGATATTTTAACTTTTCTACCAACTTAGTTACTTCAGGATATCCTAAATAAGGAACATTATGCAATTCCTTTAGCATAATATTCCTCAAATTCCCCTTATTAGGCACATAAATCCTACCATTGTACCTTAAAATCCCATCATTATCTAAATAAAAACCTTGATATCTATGATCTTGTGATTTTTTAGCCAAAGCTTTCTTAACTTGCTTGTAAGAATCATCACCAAGTGAGAACTTTACTACTTGATCTCAAAAGGTGCTTCTAATTATAGCTAAATTTGCAATGTATATTCTATGACTAAGGGCATCTATTACTCTATTTTATTTTCCCTTAATATATTTATATCAAAATCCTAATTTGATAGGAACTTTAACCACCACCTCTAATGAGCATTGAGGTTAGGTTGGGTGAAAATATACTTAAGACCTGAATTATCAATCTTAAGTTTAAAGGGTTTGTCCAATAATTAATGCATCCAAACCTACAAGGCATGAAATATAGAGACCAATTATAGATCATGAGGAGCATAATTTACCTCATAAAGTTTCAGTTCTTAGATTCAAAGGCCACAACTTAACCATCTTACATGAGCATACGTCCTAATATGACACCTGAAGCATCATTTATCACTGAGAAATGTCCATTCGAATCTAGAATCCATAAAACTAGTATAGAAGTAAGCCTCTATTTAAGAACTTGGAAGGCTTATTCACATTTATCTAACCAAACTAACCATTATTCCTTTTACTAAAGAGAGGTGATTGGGTTATCTATCTTGGAAAAATTAGGTGCATACTTCTTATAGTACCCTATCAATCCCATAAAACTACGCACTTCATACACATTTTTAAGCACTGGCCAATTCAATGTGGCCCTAATCTTAGATGGATCAATTGAAATTCCTTCTATGGATATGATGTGCCCCAATTACTATACTTTTTTCTAAAATAAATCACACTTGGATAAATAACCATAAAGCTTGTGTTTCCAAAACCATTATAAAACTAACCGCAATTCCTCAACATGTTCTTACTCATTCTTATAATAGATGAGGATGTCATCTAAAAATACTAGAACAAATTAATTGAGATAATCTGTAAACATAATATTCATTATGTTTATGAATGTTTTTGATGAATTAGTTAACCCAAAAGGTATCGTTGTGAACTCATAGTGTCCATAGCAAGTTTTTAAAGTTATTTTTGGAATACCCTCATCCTAAATATTCAACTGATGATATCTTTCTCAAATATCAATCTTTGAAAAGACTATATCACCACACATTTGATCAAAAATATCATCAATGTGAGGCAATGGATACCTATTTTTTATTATTTCCTTATTAATCATGTAATAATCGATACATAAACAAAGTATTCCATCCTTCTTCTTGATAAAAACTAAAGGTACACCCCTTGGTAAAACACTTGGCCAAATTAAACCCTTAGACAAAATTTATTGAAGTTGTGCCTTCAACTCAATTAGCTCCATTTTTTTCATCATGTAGGGTGCTTAATATTATGTTTCTATCCATGGAATGATATCTACAGTTAAATCAAATTCCCTTTTTGGATGCACCCTCAATAATTCATCTAGAAAAATATCCTAAAATTCTTGTAGAAAGGGATAATCTTTTAAGGTGGGTTCCTTAGATTCTGAAACTTCATCCATTTTGATAAGGAATAATTGACATCCCTTGCATTGATCCCTCTTTAACTAAATGGCATAAATTTTCTTGAGCTTTAACTCCTTCTAACTACCTTGGATTTGGGTTTAGTTTCCTAAATCATCAAGACATTCAACATTTTAAGGAAACAATCCACTTTGGCCTTATGCCTAGAAATTCAATTCACTCCTAGGATCACATCATATGACCCTAATGGTACTACATATATATCCAACAATTATTTTGAATTTGAGAGACTATATTTTAGCCTCTATGAGACATCTAATAACCTTGACTTTGGAGTTATTCCCATATTTTATTGACCATGCATTTTCCATATAACCAGCTTCCCTAGATATTCTACTCAACATTATAGGAGAGATAAAGCATTCAATATCTCTAATATCAATCAGAATAGTAACAAGATGACCAAAAAGATTACATGATACTTTGATGGGAGAGGCTTAGAATTTAGCTTGCCAATTATCCACCATTGTGTGGATACATTGTTGGAAGGTTTCCTACTATGAAGAAGAAGTTGTATTATTATTCTTTCTATTTTTCTTCAACCAAGGACAATCATTGGAATAATGATAACCTCCACAAGTAAAGCATCCTCTTAGAGGTCCCTTCCTCTCAGACTAATTTTTACAAAAAAATTTATCTAAAATTGCCTCCTAGTTTCTTGTTCCCTAAAATATTATCAAACCTTGTATTTTGATCGTTGAACCGATTCTTGAAATTTCCATTCCATTTCCAGTTTGTATTCTTAAATGGTGTCTTGAAACTATGAAAAATTTTCTTATACTTCTTTCTGACCTTTGTTAGAGATTTTAGCTTTTGTTCTTGTTTTACAGCTTCTTCAAATACATGGTCCATAGTGGATGGTTCATGTGCATCCACCTCACAACCAATTTAAGTTTTTAAGCCCATAATGAACTTCTTGATATGGAAATGTTCATCCCTTTGGTACTGTAAAACATATTTTAAAAGCTTATTAAACTATTCCCAGTACTCATTCACTAAAAAGTCTCCTTAGTTCAAGTTATGAAAGTCTATTAGCTTCTTATCAAAATAAAGTTAAGGAAACCACTACGCTCTTGAAAAAGTCACAAATTATTCCCTTGTGGTGGTAGTTGATTCCATATTCATTTTAAGATTTTTTTTAACCCACCAATTTGTTGCTTTACCAACTAATTGGTAAGATCCTCACACTACCTTAGTGACCTCAGAGTAATTTCAAATCTTGAATTAATTTTCCATTTCTATGAGCCAAGCTTCAGCTCCATCACCCAAAACCATGCCATCAAATTTGGGTGGATTTAATTTCTTCATATCTCATGTTAGTTTTGTAGCTACTTGAGCTCTAGTATCCTATTTTACTTCCTCGTGCCCTTACTCTTGAGGAACTTCTTGATCAGAAAGGTATTCTTCAGGTACCTCCTATTCATTTTGATCTTTTATACCATGAACCTCTCATTTAAGATTCGATATATTGTCTCATGTCTCATTCATAACAATGAGAATCTAATCAAGTTTTTAGCTTCATCTTCTACTAATTGAATAAGATCAACTTGGGGGTTCATATTAGAAGGACCCTCACCAATCGATCTACATCTCACCATTCTCCTTTATATAAAATTATGAGAATAAAATTTATGTTAGTGGACTTGTTAGGTTGGAGAGATAAACCTTAAACTCTGATACCACAAAGTTATACCCAACTAGTATTAACTCATAACAACACTAAAAATTATATTACTTTAACCTTAACCTTACTTCTATGATTAATTATAGGCATTAGTTTAATACCTAAAAACTAAATGAAGCCAAATCATCAAATGCATATATCACATCAACCGACTAGCAGAATAAAACTCATTTAGTACTCAAGCATTAAACACAACATTAAATTGATAAATTGATCATCTATGAATTAAGGTATATCAAGTATTTCAAATGTGGATATAATCCACGAATCAGTCTAAAATATAATTATAACCACTATTTGTTATAATTTAAAATTTCACTATTATAAAGATTATACAACCAAAATAAGGTATAATAATGTATAACATCTAATATACATAAAAATAAGTACAAAATATATAATGAGCTACATAAGACAACTCTATGATTCATCACATAGCTTGAGTGTAAATATATTTGGTTGAATCAACTAAAATATGGAGAGCATCAATTAAGTGATTTACCTCCAACTATAGACTAATAGTATTCTGCACACCTCCCTTCTAAGAATGGCCCTAACCTTCATAGAGGGGTAAATAAGAACAATGCAGATATCAAGAAATAACCATAACTCATGTGCATACTTAACACTATTACATGCAGTAATTAAAATAGAACATGGAATCCCTTCCTATATCCAAATGATATCAACAAATCATGTAAACTAGAAGTACACTAAAATGACAATGTCACAACTATAACATTACTTTGGCCAAAGTTTGTATTATAAAATTAAGGTTAAATAATCTAAATCATTTTCACTCACACAGTACTCTCTAATAACAAACCATGCCAAGAATGATATCAAGGGGTACGTATATGAGTTACCCACTAGAATACTCATATATGTACCTATTTTTATCCAATAAAACTATAAATCAAGATTCAAAAATAGAGTATTAAAATATTGTGCAATAGTGAAAGATGTAAACAATCATAAAGAATCTAATTCACCCCATATCTGATATGTGTGTTAAAATAGAACAATAATCAAGTCATTTTATGTTTTTATCTCAACATATCATTCTATTATAATGCCTGAAAGCACAAATAATATTAAACAACATCCAATAGAAAATTCTCATATATCAACTTATTTCATGACAAATAGATCAAGAATCAATTTATTTATGTTTTCCTCTTAACATAACAAATTATATTTATAAAGTCAAAAAGTATAGCATACACAAACATATATTCAACATCAATATCACCTCTTGTCAACACATTAAACATAATTATTCTATGAACAAAGTCAATACACATCCTAATACAATGTTATAATCCTTTTTATACTACAATACGCTATATAAAAAACTGTGCTAAGTCAAAGTATAATTTGGACTTTTTTCAAATAAGTATTTCTATGTTTATACCTTAGAAGTATATTCATCCCTTAGTATAATCAAATGGAAAACATAAACCCTATTGTTTCATTATTTAGATACTTATAATCATGTTACATGAATTTTATTCATATTCTATTATACCAGATACAATCTTTTTATTAACTAACACCAAAAGGTGTTCATATATGCTAGTCATAATTATCTTCTCCTTTAGTCCATAAATGACATTTTTTTGAGATAGTGACTAATGTAATATAAAAAAATTGGGTTCTAACTCAGAATATATATTCATATAAACAAATATTTATATATACATTATCATATCCAAATTCATCAAATATCATTATATAATTCTACCTTATCAAAATGGAACCTATAGGTCTTATTATGAAAATAACTACAAGTAACATGACATCAAGTATAACTATCAAAATTGCCTCACTTTACATATAAGTCTCCTCAACCATGCTCTAAAGGGTTGTGAAAGTATAGTCTAAGTCTTGGGTTCCACAATAAAATCAAATGACATATATGTATACCTACTCATCTCCAATTATTTATCTTAAAGTTTATAGGTCTCTCTACACTATATTTTACTCCATAAAAGCAGTTGTATAAATGCAACAAACGGATTTCAAGTATAGGAATCATTATCATCCCTTGGAAGTCTTATGGTAAAAGTCTCAAACCTAGCTAGGGTCATAACACTTCAAAAATAAATACCCATAATTTACAAAAAAATTCAACCACTAAATAAATATAAATCAAACTAATTACTAAAGTTTTCAAGTTTGCTTCCATTATCGTAAAAATTATATGCATATGTGTGTGTGTGTGTGTGTGTGTGTGTGTGTGTGTGTGTGTGTGTGTGTGTGTGTGTGTGTGTGTGTGTGTGTGTGTACACACACAGACACACACACATAGAAAATGTAAGCTTATAGATATGTATATGCATTTTATATAGATATGTATACATATATTTTCTTATGTTTGAGGAATTACAAACAACAATGCCCTTATTACTAGCTCAAAGGTTTAAAACACAAAATATGAAGAGCTATAGGTTAACATTACATTTTTCCATAATGGTCAATTAACTCTATTATCTTGTAGGTATAACCAAAGAAACCCTACGTTTTACTCCATAATTTTTAACTCAGATCCAAACAATCCAATCATGTTTATAAATCAAGTTTTATATTTTTAATGGTTTTCCCAAAACCCTAATAACATATAATTGCCCAATGTCATCCCCATTGTCTTGTGGATGGAACTATGTTTCATCCTAGGTAATAGGGATGAAGCCCCATTTTATTATCAAGCCAAGTTTATAGAATTTCTAAATTTTATTGGTTGTTCAAGACAAACAATATTTACTTAATTTTGTATTACCATGAAAACCCATATCTAAAGCAAGACAACAAAAACACCAAGCATGTGTGTGTGTGTGTGTGTGTGTGTGTGTGTGTGTGTGTGTGTGTGTGTGTGTGTGTGTGTGTGTGTGTGTGTGTGTGTGTGTGTGTGTGTGTGTGTGTGTGTGTGTGTGTGTGTGTGTGTGTGTGTGCCCGCGTGTGCGTGTGTGTGTGTGTGTATCAAAACTCATCCTACTTGGTTTTTAGTTGGGCCTTTTTCCATTCAAGTTCAAATGTATCTCCTCTCCTTTGTTACCTACGATATTTGTTCTTAGATCTTCTTTTTCCTCTTTGCATCCTCCTCATTCCTAATCTTCCCTCTATCTTATTCATTTTTCTCACTTCTACATGTTTAAATATAACTCCAACTTTATCATAAATTGGTATTATGATACTGCAATTATGTTAAGTTCATGTGCCAATTTGATAGCTCAAAAACCCTAAAATATGGGCTTGGCCACCATATACTCCATGTTTCAGCCAAAAACCAATTCAACATATGCAATGATGATAAACAATGAAAACCTTAATTAAATATCTTACCAATGTCAAAATATATCATTACAAACATTTGGAAGCTTCCTCTCCATCATAATTTTATTCAAACCCATTATCATATTCAAACAAAAAAAAATTGAATTTAAATACTAAATATTTATCTTAGGGTTGAAATATTTTCCCCTAGTTCCTCTTTTGGCTAAAATACCGCTAAGGGGTAAGTCATAACAAAATATTACAAAAGAAATAAACTATGCATTCAAAACCATTTAACTCATCATATCATGCATATTCCTAATATGCATAAAGAAGCCTCATAGATAACATGTTTAATCTAAAAGATGGTTTTTAATGTAATCATAACCCAATAAGGTAAGTCTATTTAACAAGGTAAAATGTCTAAGTAACATTTTTATGGTAATGCAACCAACCTGAAATATAACATACAAAATAATATCATCAAGATGAATGTAAGCATAGATTACTAAATTCATGTATGAAAAGCAACCATTACTCAAATTTATTAAATTTACTCACTAAACCATGTAATTAGCAATAAGTATCAAGCATTCATTTAGTCTTATTATGGTGTGTGCAATTCCTTATCTTTACCCCTAGTGTAATCATATGTTCCCCCCTCTCCGATGATACTCTCCCTCCACACTTTCAATCAAAGCAAAAATATCCTATATCCAATTCATCAAACAAAATGGTAGTTATTGCATAGCATGATAATAATTAGCATGTAACCATTACAACTATTGAATGGAACAAATCCATAGCAATCATGATCATTTGTATAATGTAATATCTCTTAAAAAAAATATCTATTAACCAAACAATATAAACTAATCCAACACTGAATAAATAATAGCTCCGTTAATAATCAAAACATAATCCTCTGAAAAATGTTTTAAAAATCCATAAGAAAAAATTATATATAATAGTATAGATGCGTACTAATTAAGTGATAAGTCTCACATCATGTGAGGCCTTGATTTGTATATATATGAGTATAATTAGGTAATTTCTCAGTTTGTTGACATATTATGCAAATGGGCCAACCCTAAAGAAACATTTTATTTTAACTTGTTTTCATTGTTGGAAGAGGGTCGATACCATTAGGTCAGATCAATATCAACTAATAATATTGACCTAGTCTAACGTTAGCAACTGGTGTATAAGAGGACTAAAATGAGCATTTGTGCATGTTTATGCAGGAGAGTATGCAAGTTTACAATAGATAGTGAGGTTCTTGTAGGTATGTAACAACAAAATGGAAGGGTTAAACTCATAAGGTATCATGTAGGTGTGAGATAATGGTGGGTTAGGATCACATTTGTGCATATAATTCATGCATGGAAAAGGTATGTCAAGCTTTTCATTATCAATTACTTAATAACATTTTTTTATATCTACAAATTCCCCCCTTTATTCTAGTAATTAAATTGCTATAGTAAAAGGAAAAGGTATACTTGAGTGTATAAAACACACTTTGTCTTTGTTAGGAATCTCCAATTATGAAAGTCACTCAAAATTAAAACCTACAACAACATGTGGTAGACAATGTCCATAAATTTAAATTTGAAATCTGAACTTGGAATTTGAAAATTAATGAGAGAGGAAGGAGTACACTTGTTTGTTGGTGAAAACCATGTATCCATTACAACTTATTGAAGATGATATTTCCTTCTTGAAGTAGTGGAGAAACGTGATTTCGGCTAAATCACTTGGATATTGGTTCTTCCTATTGAACCATGGATGAATTAAGGGTGATAAAAACCCATTTTTTTATAACTATGCAAGCCATTGGGTTGGGAATACAACATGCCACAACCCTCATAAATGCGGGGAGAATTATGTGATGTATTAACCAAAATAACTACTCAGATCTAATAAATAATGGGACTTCATGATGGGTTAACTAGAAGTAATTCTATGGTCATTGAGTGTCACTAAACCTCAACATACATTACCTATAAAAACATGAATCAACCATTGTAGATGGATTTATAGATTAAAATTTATTCACTACTTGGTGTGGACTATAATAGTGTTTACTTAAAATGTGTAAATGTGTATGAATCATTATCATGACCCTTTGAAAATATACCAATCATCAATCATAATAGTGTGTATTTGCATGAATCAGTATCATGCCTCATGAATCTAAAAGTGTGTATATGTCCATGAACTAGTATCATGTCCCCCTGAATGTTTACCAACTGATATAGAATGTCATGCATCTATATACTGAACTTGAGATCCTATATCTCAAATGTATGTATATATGGAAACTTATAATTCATGTTCTTGTAAATTGTGTACATATTCCCATGTATATACACCCAAATGTGTATGAATTTTTACTCAAGTCTCTATAAATTAAGTACATATGCATGGCATATGTCCCCATAATTTATACTAATGTGTAGAATATCCACCATGTGACTGCTCCATTTAATAATTAAACTATTTTGAATCTTTTGCATATGTACTCTGATTCCAATATTTTATTTTTCCATGAAGGCTTATGTTTCTATGAGAAGCCCACTATAATTACCCCTTTTGATATGAGAGATGTGTCTTATAAGTTACTCTTCTAAAAATAAAAGTTAACTCTATCATGTCATGTATAAAGATAACATCATGTATAATAATATGAACATGTGGAGAGTATTTCATCATAGTAATATGTAAGTAAATCAATACATGTATGTAAGATATGTAGTACAGTTCATATAAGTGTCATGTTTATATATATGTATCAATAAAACACACAATAGTAACCATCACTGAAAGATAACTGAATTAGAATACATTTTAAAAGTACATGATATGGATCATGTAATTTTTGGATAATTTATCCACCCTTGATTATGGTATGTTCAAACAATGGTTTGAGTTTTCTAACCTTGAAAATGTTCATATTTGAAGACTTCACTAATGTACTTAGCATAGTTTAAGGTATTTTCAAAAGTTAAGTTTTAATTTTTGTGCTTGCCTAAGTCATTATTATATCAAGTCCAATATGCTTCAAGTTTATTATAAGTCAAATAAGTCATAAAAATATCCATTTAAATTTTACAAATATCATATGTTGCCTTATGCCCATACATTCAGCGAAAATTCTAGCTCCATGCATTTCCCACATTGCTCACATTTAAAAAATGATTTTGTTCATTGTTTTAATTCTAAACTTGGCATAATGTGAGAAATGGATGGAAAGGAAAGTAAATAATATGTTTAATATGTTACAACATGATTTTACAATCTAATAAAACTCTATTTATGATCTTGAATGCTGGTACAATAGAACATTTCTCCCAAATCGATAAGTTTCTTCATGGAAAAAAGATTATGCAAGTTTTCCATGGTGGACCAAAACATGTAGCAGCCAATTAGATCATGTAAAAAAAAAATAATCCTACCACAACCTCATCCATCCTTCTTAGAATCAAAATCATGCTCAAGTAAAAGCTACAGGTCTAAACAAGCAAAAAATCGCTCAAAATCTCCATGGGGTCACTTACAAGAGAAGGAGAGCCATTTTGATGAAGTTATTTCTAAAAAAAGAGTTTTTCCAAGAAAATTGATATTATAAGTTGAATTTAACACATATTCCATAAAAATTTGTGGCATATACTCAGGGTTATAGGCCCTGTGTTTTATGAACCATTGTTAATAAGTTTGTTGCCCTAAAACTGTAGTAAAACCCCAGCAGCTAGTTTTTCTTATTCTCACAGCATTTTTGAGATAATTGATTAAAAAATAGTTTTTAAATATAATATATGGTATAATATTACCTCCCACATCATCTCCAATAAATCTCCAATTATTAACAAGCACCATGTGAGAGAATAGGGCTTCATAGTGGAGAAAATACAAGGGGGAACAATTAGAAAAGAGTGTGTTTAGGAGGTTTATGTGATTTATTGAATGAATATAGTGATTATATTGGTTATAGGGGTTTATAAAATTTAAAAAACAAATATAATTATCTCTTGAGACTCTCTGGATCTCAAAATATTAAAAAATAGCAAACTAGCCTGCTTGTTGCCCTACAAACCTAGTTTTCACAAAAAAGTGGATAACTTGTGTTTTAAGCCTCCAAAACATATTAAATTTGTAATAAATGTTTATTTATATATTTAATAACTTTTTAAAGTGTTATAATTTCCTTATAATTCTTGAGGAGAGATAAAACTCAAAAATATAGTTCAGGTCTACTAAAAACGGAGAAAAACAGTCTTCAAGAGGACCAAAAGTGGCATAATTCAAGAATGAAGGATATAAATTACTTGAAATGTAATATTCATGTCCTATAATTTTTATTAAATATGTTTTAATTATTTTAAATTCCTTTTTCCATTGTTATGGTGAGTTAAGTCCATTAGATAAGCCAAGACAAGGTCCTCTTAAGAGATTTTTTAAAACTAGAATGAGGTTATAGACCTTATTAAGGTCATCAATGGAAACAAGAAACTTCATGAAAACCCTATAATTTAATATTTATATTAATATTAAATTCATTTACAAACCTATTAAAATGGTTTCATATAGAATTGAAAGGTTTACCCATAGGTAGTCCACTAGCTTCATGATATTGAAGACACTCAAAGAAGCATAATAGGCCTATATCAATTGTTCAAGATTGCCTTATGATTTAAAAATATCTTAAAGACTCATCAAAGGACTTAAACCACCTGAAAAAATATTTTATAGGTCATGAAATATGGATAAAACCCCTATACATTTCTCAATCCTACATAGAGCTTATGTTGCATGAATACTTACAACCCTCTCCCAACCTCTTGCTAGTAAGTTGTGAAAAATCTCTAAAAGATTGTTTATAATCTTAGACAGAGATGGTATGATATTTCAAAATAACTACATGAATTTTACAATTTATTTTTTTAGTATTCAAGTAAATATTAGACCTTGTATGAGAGATAGACTTGTCTTCATTGCTTTCCTTTGGATCAAACAAGTTTAGACATGAAGTTGTAGGTTCTAATGACAGAGATCAACTGTGAATAAGTACAAGTTTTCATTTAATTTTTACCAATATGAAATATGACTTACAATATAAAATAATGGTGTATAAATATACCAAGGAGGTCAAGTATTTCATGTGTTAATATAATAACTTATAACTCCTCAATCAAGAAAGGGTAGCTTCAAGAGAAAAAGGATGAGTCATAGGAGGTGAAGAGCCACTTCTACGCCAACTCTCATGATTCCATAATCAATTTAATCTAAAACATGTTGAATATATATTATAGGACTATTTCTTCACGTTCTTTTGGCATAGTAACTGGTTTTATGACAGATGACAGTCATAATAGACTTCTTACACATCCACCCTCTCTCTCTTCTCCACCCTTCTATATATACTCTTAAAAATTACATTGTAAAGGATACTATAGATTTTTATGGTGTATCCCTACCAAATTAATGTTTATTTATTACTTTTGAATTGAATAAAAGCTAAATTATACCTTCTAGTGATAGTGTTCTTATGATGAATTATTGATGAATGATAGTGATAGTGTTTAACTTCCTTGCATTTGTCCTCTTACTTTTGGCTCTTTGTGAGTAAGTCACCTTATTATAGTTCATATGGTGTGTGTCAAGTATTATTTCAAAGGTTAAGTAAATAAATATTCACTAATGTCTTTATTTAGACATCTTGATTATCCCTCTTAATTAACACATTAGCTATAGCCTCAATATTGAAACACTTATGTTGTAAGGATTATTTTGGAGTTGCTAGTCTTGTTTTAGTTTATAGCAGAAAATAATATTCAAGTAGATGAAACTCAAATTTTGGTTCATCACCCCTTCTATTCATTTATTTCATGATTTATTTCTCCCTTTTCCTTTCAAATTTGAATAGGTGTAATGTTAGTCTTAGGTGTAGCATCAAGGGAGCCAGCCCTCTCTGGAAGTTCTTTTTAGTCATAGGTCACCCATAAACTTAAAGAGTTCTCATTATTTCAATTGAGTGAGGATACCTAAAATACCTCCTCAAAGGGTGAAACTCAAAGTGATAATTGGAACCAGTTAATGTCAACAAGCTCAACAATCTCAAGAGTTAGTTTCACACATAAGAATAAGGGTCGCATGTAAGGGACATAAAGATCTCATTAATAATGGGCATAAATATCATGTAATGTATAAATATATCATCATTCATAATCATGTGAACATGTGGAGATTATGGCATCATAGTAATATATATGTCAATCTAGGCATTTATGTAATATATGTAGTGCAAGGCATATAAGTGTCATGTTTAGATAGATGTATCAATGAAGCACATAGTAGTAACCATCATTGAAAGATAATTAGATTAGAATGTGTGGTAAAGGTGCATGATATGGATCATGTAATCACTCAATGTCAAAAATCTCAATAGTTAGTGTCACACATAAAGAAAATGGGTTGTATGTAAGGGACATAAAGATATTATTGTTGTTGTTCTAGATTTACACCTTAGCTAAGGAGGGAATTGTTCAAATCTTCCTACTCAAATCTAGTCCAACATGGGACTAGTCATAGGTTGTGGGTATCCTAATAATTGATCAAACCTATGGATAAGGGTGGCTTCCATATGGATATATCACCTACACTAAACCTAAACTAGCACTTGCTTGGAAAGGGAGAGATATTTTGACAATAACTTATAAAGCATGTAAAAGAGGTGATACACCAATGATTTGATCACTCAAACTCACACAATACACACTATGAGACACTTTCAAGACCAAATAATATCAATCTCACATAAATATTTAATAATAACACATTAATCAGTTATCAAATTAGCAAGAGAGGGCAGATATCCACTTTCAAGTTAGACAATAAACTGTAAATTGCACTTATAATGACCTGTAAGAATTACCAAGAACTTCTTGAAGGTGAAATAAACTCATATATAATCAAGGAACATACATTAACTTAACCATAGTACATAAATTCATGGAACACACTTCAATCTAGCTTAGAAAAAGATGGAATTCAGTCTTTATTGCATCAAAAATGTGTCATAGTACAAATTTTGGCAAAGTCTAGTCATACCAAAAAGAGGGATCTATTTTAACGCTTAGAAGCCTATATTTGTAGAAAAGAGAAAGAGAGAGTTGTGCATTAGAAATGCCCAACCACTGTCGATGGATTAGCACCAATTTGAGGATGCTGACTCATGACCTTATCAAGGTCCTATAAAATAATTGAATGCTTCATTGATCTTTATCCAACTGTCAGGTCTTCTTCTTGGAACTCTATGTCATTATCTATTTGATTTGTTCATGAAGACCATGTATTAGAATTAGCATAATTATACAACATCTGCTTTGGGTGGCCAACTATATCTACTCATTGAGAAGTGACCCTAATTATAGGCAACACAAATCTCTCTATGATCATGTTTATATCTGCATTTGTTATAAATCAAACCTAGGTCCATTTTATAGATAGAAAACCAATCTCAAATCATTGATTTTCACACAGTCACAATATTCATAAAAAACCTAAAAACTATTTGACCTTGATTCATAATCAATTATCTTTGTTTTAGGTCCAAATGACCTATTTTACCTAAATGGAGATCTATTGCCAATGCTTAGTCTCGCTAGTTCTATCCAGATCATAAATGAGCTCTAGTTCTCTTGCATTTACATGTCTAAGTCAAAAATTGCCCTATCAACTTCCATAAAAAAATGTTTGAGTTCACCTTTATTTGATTGGCCATTAAAAACTAACTCAACCCATTTAATTATGCCTAACTATCTTTATTCTTATTAGTTTTATAGATATGCTAACTTATTGATTCTACTCACTCCATTGATCTACCTATGCACGGATGTCCGTGAGTCATCAATCTTCTACCATTTGAACATGTTATTAACACTTGTCATGCATGCATTTTCTCTTAAGATTAATTGACTTATTGACTCTGATCACCATTACCAAAAAGGAGAAAAAGGAGAAAAAAACAAGACAAAGTGCCCAAGGCACTTTTTGAAAGGGAAACTAACCGAGAACAAAATAGGGAACAAAAAAAATGTGCCAGAAAAAATCACTTAGAATAAAGCATGAAAATTATTATAATATGTACATGGCTACAATCTACAAGTATTTTCCACCTGGGTCAAATGGGAAACTATTTTTTTCACCTTAGATATTTGAAGCATTATTGCCCTCTCTTGACATCTCTCTTCTGCAAATATGAGAAATTGGATGCTCATATCTTCTTGGGGAAGAAATTGGTTCCTCTACTACAAATTTTAGGTGCATGAATTATAGACATGAGTCCAAGACCCAATCATACTCCTTCAAAATTTGTGGACTTTATAGGAATAGCTTTAGTTCTTCCTCATTCTTGAATTGTTGATCATGAACATATAGACTAGCTTGATGTGTTTCCTTTGAAATATTCATAGTGTTAACCTTTAAGGGAGATGGACCTGACCATGTGACTTTTGAGGCCATTTGAGCTCATCCTCAGCATCCAAGAGTAGAGAGATGTCTAAATTTGGAGGGAAATGTTGATAACCATGTTTGAAAAGTTCAAACATGTCATTTCCTAATGGAACAACTACCTCTTGCTTGATGATAGCACTCCTCTCATCCTCCAATAGACCACATTAAATTAAAGAAAAACCTGAATGAAAGATATTAAACAAATCAAAATATTTGTTCTAATGAAGTTGTAGTTAAATTTGAGTCTTTTCAAAATGAATGTCAGAAGTAAGCATATCAATTTTATGAGCATAAACATGAGGCTATAAGCCTTCTTTTAACATCTCAAATTGGTCAATCAACACTGCTTCATTTTCAATATCAAGCTAATGACTGGTCATACTCTCAATTTTAGCTTGTTCTTCACCTACAAGCTCTTATCCTTCATGATAAATGGTATTTTATGTGTTATTAGGTAAATCATGGAAAACATCATCAACTTGTCCAATTGGGACATCCTTCTCTTATACATCAGCAACTTCTTCCTCATGTACTTGTTCTTATATTTGTATTTTAGACTCTACCTCAGCTTTCTCTTGCACTTGTTTCATCTTTGCATCATCATGAAAAAATGAAGCATGTTTGTCTTTGCCAAGAGGTGTCTCATTCATGATTTCTTCTTATGGGTCATTCTAGTCACCTTCATTTCCTTATTCTTTAGTTCCATCTTCTTTGTTTGCCTCACAGAGGATAGGCTCTTTTTCAAAGAGTGGCATAGCAGATCCTTGAAAATATTTAGAAAGATGAGAGAGGCCCAAAAAATTTACCATAGGTACCTAATTTTGCTCCTGAAGTTTCTCTTCTTGGATCACCTTCACCTCCTCTTCCTATTTCTTTGCCTCTTGAATGGCTTTCCATGAAGGAAAGGCTCTAATATTTTGAGGGGAAAGGAGTATAGGTTGCATGGTCTCTTGTTTGACTTCCATAATGACCACTTCCATCTTATACCTACAATGTTGAATGGATTTCCAAGATGGAAATAACCTAGATTCTTGAAGAGGGGAGGGAGGGGATTGAGTGACCTTGGATTTGCTTAATTGCATGATTTGGTTCTAAGATGGGAAAGATAGAGGTTCTCTTTTAAACTTTTGGTTATGTTTCTCCTCCTCTTTCCTTGCCTTTAGCTCTAACTCTCTGATCTACTTATCAATATTCTCTTGGAATATCTCCTCTTTAAGTCGGTTAGTGTCTTTATGAAGATAAAGAACTAAAGAAGATTCCTTGGGAGGGATGAGAGAGGTTTGCATAGGTTCATCTCCTTCTTTAACTTGGGTCCTCAATTCTAGATTTGCCTCACTTTGCCTACCCCATGACTTCACCACTTGGTTCTAGCTAATCAGAAGGACTTCATAAGGGGTTATTGAGGAAGAATGGAGTCTTGGACCCTAATAGAAGGTTGTTCCACAATAGTCTCCTTCTTTCTTTGGCAGCTCCCTTGGATAGATTTCCAAGAAGAAAAGGTCTAAGGAATATATGAATAACTTAGAACATTCAAATGGATACTTCTAATGGTATATTGAGTAAGAATGGGTGGCACATAAGAAGCTTGAGGTGGTGTATATGCATGCACATAAGGTTGGAAAAGTTGGACCTATTGTTCCTTAAGGCCAATTAGCTTGTCCTCAATTTTCTGAATGTAACCACCTACATCCATCATCTCACCTATGAGATTGTTCCAGTTTGCTCTCTCAATAGGTACCCATCCTTATTTTATTTATTACAATGACTCTCTCACATGATGGTCCTAGTGAGGAGGGACATCTTGGCCATAGTACTTTTATGATCACAACTCTAGTGCATGCTTCTCAAGGCTTATTAAAGTTTGCTTAAGTGTTGGTATAGATGGCTCATGATAGGGTTGATGAGGGGCAATATTATGATAGGCTTATTGTTCATATCGAGGATTAGGTCAATATTCTTGCATATATGACTAAAATAGGTCCTCATGTTGTTGCTAAGGATTATGAGGAAGGTAAGAACTATTCCCTTGATAATAAGGATCATGAGAAACTTGCCAAGAGTCCTCATGAATTTGATATAAATCTTGGTAAGGATTATAAGACTCATGTGGATCATGAGGATCATATTGGGGCTCCTGATAAAGAGGTGGATAATAGGAATATTCACCATAACTATTTATATTGACCACATATGTCAAATGAGATGTAACAACTGACTAAAATTTTCAATGAGACATACATGGTCTACTCATAATCAAAATATTTTATTTAGAGTTACCATTGATGCTAATGATCTTGTTTCTAAAACATAATTAGAGGAAAGACACACCAAGATCTTTCCACTCTTTTGGACCTTGTCCCATCGGGCATGACAAAATTATTTGTGTTTTATATTTTCACCCTAGTTGAGGAGGGAATTATTCAAATCTTCCTACTCAAATCTAGTCCAACATGGGACTGATCCTAGGTTGTGGGTATCCTAATAATAGATTATACCTCTAGAGAAGGCCAAATTCCTTATGGATCTCTCACTTACACTACACCTGAACTAGCATTTGCTTAAAAAAGGGAGAGATATTTTGACAATAACTTATAAATCATGTAAAAGAGGTGATGCCCCAATGATTTGATCACTCAAAATCATACAATACACACTATGAGACACTTTCATGACCAAAGAATATCTATCTCACATAAATATTTTAGAATAAAGCATTAATGAATTATCAAATTAGTAAGCGAGGGTAGATATCCACTTTCAAGATAGATAATAAACTATAAATTACACTTATAATGACCTATAAGAATTACCAAACACTTCTTGAAAGTGAGAGAAACTCAAACATAAGCAAGGAACATACATTAACTTAACCATAGTATATGAATTCATGGAACACACTTCAATCCAGCTTAGAAAATAATGGAATTTAGTCTTTATTGCATCAAAAAGGTGTCACCATATAAATTTTGGTAGAATTTGGTCATACCAAAAAGAGAGATCCATTTTAAGGCTTGGAAGCCTGTATTTATAGAAAAGAAAAAGAGAGAGAGAGTTATGCATTAGAAAAGGCCCAACCACTTTTGATGGATTAACACCAGTTTAAGGATATTGATTCATGACCTTATCAAGAAGGTCTTGTAAAAGAATTAAATGCTCTGTTGATATTTATCCAACCACCAGGTCTTCTTCTTAGAACTCTATGTCATTATTTATTTGATACACTGATAAAGACCATGTATACACATAATATTTTCCAAATTTTATTGATTATTGATACTTTGTATCTTTTAGGAACATGTCGAGTCTCAATCTCTCTAAGTACATGCTTTAAGGGGTGCACTATAAAGGGGTGGGTAGATCATTGGTGCTTTGTAATATTGTTGTCCCTTTTGCCACTTACCATCTACACACTCATCTCCTAAAAACATTAACCCTAAGCTTATTCTTCCCAGTCCTACCCATTCTAGTCATTTTCCTCTTTTCATTCTCCTTTTTTTACCTTAATTCCCTTTTGGACTATCAGTTGTACTAGGTTAACCATGGCTGAACTTATAAAGTTTAGGGGTATTTTTCACTTTTTGGATATGTTAGCCTTTTGGCCAACCTAGCTCAAACCTAGTGAATTATCTTCAAAAACATATAAGGTCAACCATGGTTGACCCTGTACAACTAATATTTTCAAGAGGATTCAGGGCAAGATCCACATATATATACAAGTTCATTTCCAACCGTTTAAAATAAGATAAGTGAATAAGAACAAGTGCAAAGAATATTTTCTTATTGGCCATTCTACTTGAGGAATAAAGCTTAGGTTTCCATACTTTCTTTAGAGATATGGATCTTGTTTTGTGGATAAGTCTTTTAGATACATAGATAGGTTGTGTAGCCTAGAGCTAATTTGTATTTGTTATCCTTACATACCATAACAATCTCTTACAAATCACCTTAGCCAAGGGATAGATTGAGGCTTGGTAGGTTCATCTTCAAGGTAAGTATTCTTAACTTTATTTCTCCTTTGTAAGAGTAGATAGATAATGCAGTTGTGCTTATCTTCTCATGCATTAGGATTATGTATATATTGACATGAGTATATGTCTTATATGCATGTTTCATTTAGTTTTTACTTTTTTTTTTACCCCCACTTTGTGCCATAAGCTTTGGTGTGCACTAAATTAGATTTACTTTCTTGTTTATTAGCATCAGTGAAATATTAAGCCTAAAGACTCTTTTAGGGTTGTTACGTGATTATGTTAGACTGTAGGCTTTAGAACCCTACCTCACATGGTGTATTATGACAAGTGATCTCCTAATTAGGTCCAGAGGATCCCCATATTCACCATGATCTTACTTAATAAATGTGTTCCCAATCGATAGTGTATGTATGCTCTATCTTCTCTAAGTCAAGGTTAATATATAGACATGATGCATTTTTTATTACATACACCCTAATGAACCTGACATGAAACTAACCCTTGTAGGATTTATTTAACTTTCTTTCATTCTTTTTAGAATTATTTTTATCATATATTTTTCATATTGGATTGACTCTATCGACCCAGTTCTAATCTTTATGCACATGTTTCTAGGAATAGGCAGTTGGATTGACTTAGACAACCTAATACATGTTTTCATACTTCTAGACTTCTAGTTTAGACTACTAAGTTGACCTAGTCAACCTTTTACACTTTTTATTAGTGCATTCATTTGATTTATTACATTTACTTGTATTTATTATTTTGGTTCACCAATTACTTATTATAATTTGTTTATTAATAATTTGCACCAAATAGAATAAGCTTACTTAGCTAGTAGTTAACTTAAACACTTATCTTGTTACAGTGGAATTCTACTCCACTATTAAGGGTAAGATAGGATAAGAATGTTTAACTAATAGTCAACTTGTCTTGATAATTTACACAAGGTGGACACCTATCTTGTTAGTGTGGAGTTGCACTCCACTATTCATGTAGATAGATATCAGTTGAACTACATGTGTTGTGTGAGTTCCCTGATATTTAACATGCACACCTTACTCTATATAAGTAATAGCTATTTATGTATTCCATATTAGATTAATATTTAATTATCAGAGTAATTCATCATATTTGAGTTATTTATTCATCTCTTTTATTATCTCAGATATATAGTTATTGTTTATTACTATTACTATTTTATCTCTTATTTATGCTTTCTATTAGATTCATTAGATCCTATAGCTAATAATAACATGGTACTCGATCTATCTTGAATCTATAGATTTTTAAATATTCAAGAGAAAAATATCTAGATATAGGATCAAACTTTTGATTTTGTATATAGATACAAATTGGAGCTTTGTGGAGAATTTTTGAGCTCGCCATTGAGTTTAGAGTGCCTGAGATAGTCAAAATCATCTAAAATTTTGTCCAAATTGGGCACAGGAGATGAAATTGGCAAGGGTTTGATCTAGAAGCACCAGACCCAAATCTGGCAAGTACCTAAAAATCAAAGCATTTCTGAGCAAAACAGACCTCACAGTTGCATTCGAAAGACATCAAAACTACATATCCATATAAAATTTGTCTAATTTGGACACAATAACTCTGGAAGACAAATGTTTTTTGCTCCCAAGTACAAATGTATGGCCCATACAGACTATGCAAACCCAATTTTATTTTATTTTTTGGCATACCACATGGATTAGCATGTAGATTTGAAAGGGCAATTTCAAAATCCCACCATTTGAACACCAATTGGTATTTTTGAGCAATTTGTTTTTTAAATAGCTTAAAATTTTGTGTTATTCACTGTTGTACTTTCATTTTTTTAATATTTTTCTAGATTTTTCCATAATTCATATTTTTATATAGTAGCTCTCGCCCATCCTCACTTTTATAACTTTAGAGGCTCATACCTTTCACATACGACCTCGAATTGAGGTCTCATTTTTTTTAAAGTTAATATATTTTTTAGCACAACACGTTAGTGTAGAAATTTTTGTAATAAAGTGAATATTTTTTTTTACTTTTATAATAGAGGGCCTAAATGAGATTTTTGTAAACTAGAAAAATTATAATCTAACCTTGTAATTGCACTCAATTATAAAGTGCAAAAAATAATTGTTTGGTGAAAAACTAGGTAATTCAGGGGGGTTTTGTGGTGTGTTCTATACTTTGATTTCTACTTTGTGGTATTTTATTTTTGATTGCATCATGGTGAATCCTAAGTTCCCATTATTAATAGCATAAAACTATAATACATGGAAATAGAATGCTTGGAATGCATTAATGATGCTAGGATGTACACCTTACATAACAACTCTTCTTACTCCACCTATTGATGCAAAAGAGTTATAACACTTTCTCCTTGAAACTACTTAAATAATTGGATGTATTAGGTCTTACATGTCTTTATATTTGAATTTATATCTTGACAAATGTACAAATCTAAAAGAGGCTTGGGATAAATTAGCATCATTGTTTAGAAAAATAGGTGAGGTTCGTGGTTACCAGATTGACAATGAACTCATTAGTTTGGATCCTAAAAATTATGCTACAATACAAGACTACATCACTAAAGTCATAGATCTTAGAGCACAACTTTTTGAATGTAAAATTGATAAAAAGTATATTAAATTGATTTGTAGTGCCTTACATAAATTAGGTCCTGAATATTCATCATTTGTCTCTAGATTTTAGACTCATCAGCTCACATTGGGCACATCTTATCAAATACCCACCTTTGAGGTATTCTCTAAGATTAGAATGGTTGAAGAAGAAAATTTAATAGCTACAGTTCTAATCAACTCATTCAAATCTCAAGCTCTAGTTGTAAGTCAACCTCAGCATAAGCAAGTTTCAATATCAGCATCAAATACATGTTCAAGTAAAAAGAAGTAGAATAATCAGAATAAGTCATAGAAATATAAAAATAAAGGGAAACAATCTTCCTCACAAGGAGATTATAAATCCACTAATAATAAAGGGCATTCAGAAAAAAGGACTGGCACTCCTTTCCCTTATTACAAAAAGGGGTTTCATAGTGAACAAGATTGTTGGAAGAAAGAGATTGATGAACTTAAGGGTCTTCTCAAAAGAATAACATCAATCAATCTTCCACAAAGGATTCTTCCACTCCAAATTCAGGGAAAGGGAAAGCTATGGCACTAGTTGCACTAGCAAATTCTCCCAATTCATGGGTCATTGACTTAGGTGATTCACACCATATGGGTTCTGATCAAGAAATATTTTCTAGATTAGAACCAAGTTTCTTGCCTCATATTCTCATAGGTGATGATTTAAAGGTAGATGTTATAGGAAAAGGTACAGTTGATGTTGATAGTGATGTATTTGAGGATGTCCTCTGTGTACCAAAGTTATCAAGTTCCTTCTTTCTATCTACCAAATCACTCACTTTGATACTGGTAGGGAAGTTGAGTTCACACCTGATTCTGTATCAATTAAAAAATTATAGGATAATGCCTTAGTTGTAGTGGGAAAAGTTGACAATAATACTCAACTTTATTCATTCTCCCACTTTGTGCCTTAGTCTTCCTCTATAGTTTTTATCTCACACACTGATTCAGTGAGGAAGTTGTGGCATGAGCAATTTGGTCATCTAAACTACTGTTATTTACAGCAGCTTAGTTAGCAAGAGATGGTTACAAGACTTCCATATATTTAGTTTTTAGGGGGTGTATGTCATGGTTGTGCCTTCGGCAAACATCCAGAGGATAAGTTTGATAAATGGAAAGCTTGGAGGGATACACAAGTCCTCAAACTTTTTTATAGTGATTTAGTGGGTCCATTACCTACTTTGTCTTTTAGTAAAACCTGATATGTTCTCACATTTATTGATGACTATTCTAGATATACTTGGGTTTATTTTTTGAAACTCAAGAGTGAAGTATTTGATAGATTTCTAGAGTTCAAAGCTCTAGTAGAGAAATAATCTGGGAAGTATGTCAAGATTATCTACACATATAATGGGAGGGAATATGTGAATAATAATTTTGAACAATTTTGTGCTCTTGAAGGAATTGATCTTCAGCATTTAGTTGCATACACACCTCAACAGAATGGTGTAGCACAGAGAAAGAATAGATTCTTAAAAGAGATGGAAAGTTGTATGATTCATACTAAATCATTAGTACCTAAGTACTAGGTGGAAATGATTAATTGTGTTGCATATATACAGAATAGAGTTCCTCATAAATCTTTAAAGGGGATAACACCTTTTGAAGCTTAATGTAATAGGAAGCTAGAAGTGCAACATTTTAGATTCTTTGACAGTCCAGCATGGGCTCACATACCTTTAGATAAGTGTTGTTCTTTAGAAAAATAGATCCAAACTTGTATATTTGTGGGATATCCTAATGGTGTTAAGGGATATAGGCTCATTGATCCAGATTCACATGAGCTTAATATAGTGGGAAGTGTTTACTTTGAAGAAAGGCCTTTAGACTTGTCTTCTAACATTTCTCATTCTTCTTCCTTAGAAGAATCAGATAGCAATGACAATGATACTCCTGCTTTATCTACTCATAGGGATGATGAAGTATTACCTCCCCAATAGGGTTTAGCAGGACATCTTCCTCTTCCTCCTCCTCTAGATCCTCACCCATTGATGCCTTTGTGGGCTAGATAGATTTTGGCAGATGTAGACCTTCTTATTAGGGATCCATTAGATAGAAGGAGAACATGATCACAGCATGATCTTCCACATTCCTACATTGCCATAGCTTCTGATTTATAGTCTTTTCAAGAAGCCACAGGGATAGTTGAGTGGGATTTAGTGATGGAAGAAGAGTATGACTCATCGATTAGGAATAACACTTGGGAATTTTTTCCTCTTCCTTAGGGAAGAAAATTAGTATGATGTAGGTGGATATATCGGATCAAGTTTATAGCAAATGGAAATATTTATAAGTATAAAGCATGCTTAGTGGCCAAAGGTTTTTCCCAAGTAAAAGGCATTAACTATACATAAACCTTTGCACATATTGCTAAGATGAATTATATTCACTTGATACTAGCTATTGGTGCAACTCGTGGTTGGGATGTACATCAGATGGATGTGAATAGTATATTTCTTCATGAGGATCTTCATGAGGAGATTTATATGGAGTAGCCATAAGGGTTTGTTTAGGATTCTTCACTGGTATTTTGGTTGAAGAAGTCTCTCTATGGTTTAAAATAAGCCCCTAGGTCTTGGTATTCTAAGATGGACACATTTCTTCTCTCAATTAGGTTCTCAAGATGTCACTCAGATCTAAATGTCTACATTCTATGGTAGGAGGATTCACTATTGTACTTGGTGCTCTATGTTGATGATCTCATTATTACAAGGAGCACAACATCCATCATCATCAGTGTTAAGACTACAATTTATGATAGGTTTTTTATGATAGACATGGGATTATTGCATTATTTTCTTTGGATTTAGATAGTACAATCTTCTTCAAGGATTATACTTTCACAGCCCAAGTATGCCATGGAATTGTTAGCTCAATTTCACATGGATAATTGTAGGCCTATACCAAATCCTTTCTTATCTAGAGTTAGACTTGAGGTTCATTGTTCCACTCCTTTGGTTGATACCACATTGTATCACCATCTTGTAGCTAGCCTCATATATTTGACTCATACATGACCTGACATTTCATATGTAGTTGTCATGGTTTCACACTTGATGCAGACACCACATGAGATTCATTGGAGAGCTACCAAGTGTATTTTGAGCTACATTCAGGGCACTATCAGATATGAGATTCACTATATATTAGGTATACGTTTAGACTTGGTGGGATACACAAATTCTGATTGGGATGGTGATTATGATGATCATAAGTCCATTTTTGGTTACAACTTTCAATTTGGATCTGGCCCCATTTATTGGTAGAGTAAGAAACAAAATGTTATTACTCTTTCATCTTCAAAGGTTAATTATCATGGCACTATTAATGCCATTACTAAGGCTATTTGGCTTTAGAATATTCTCACTGAGCTTGGTGTTCCATTTTGAAAGCCATCAGTCATTTATAGAGGAGCGGATTACAAATATTTTCACCAAACCTTTCACTAAGAGCAAGTATCTTCACTTGAAATCTCTTTTGGGGGTGAGCGACATCAATTCTTTAGGGTACATCAGTTCTTCAAGGGGGGTCTCCTAGACCTTCATTTTGAGGAGGAGTTTTTTTCCTTTGGGTTTTTTCCTTTCCTCATCTATTTGTACAGAGTACCTAATATGGCTACACATTGTCGAGACTCTTATCTGGATAACCCTACCTAAGATTCACCTATGGGGGGTGTTGGTGCATTTATTTACTTTATTACATTTACTTTTATATATTATTTATTATTTTGGTGCACTAATTACTTATTTTAATTAGTTTATTATGTTTATTAATAATTTGCACCAGATAAGATAAGCTTACTTAGCTAGTAGTTAACTTAGACACTTATATTTTTACAGTGGAGTTCCAATCCACTATTTAGAGTAAGATAGGATAAGATTATTTAACTAATATTCAACTTGTTTTGATCATTTACATAGGTTGGACACCTATCTTTTTATTATGGAGTTGCACTCCACTATTCATGTAGACAGATATCAGTTAAACTACACATGTCGTGTGAGTTTCCTGATCTTTATCATGCACGCCTTGTTCTATATAAGCTATGGCTATTTATGTATTCCATATCAGATTAATATTTAATTATTGGAGTAATTCATCATATTTGAGTTATTTATTCATTTTTTTATTATCTTAGATATACAATTATTATTTATTACTATTACTATTTTATCTCTTATTTATGCTTTTTATTAGATTTATTAGATCATGTAGCTAATTCTAACACTTTTAGGCATCCAAATTCAAATACTAGGTAAACCTTGATTGACCTTGTACATTTTAGGCACTCAAAAATAGGATTCTGTAAAGCTTGATCGATCTAATCGACCCAGTTAATAGGTTTTACAAGCATATTCCAAGGTTATTGACTAGAAATCTTCATTCTCAACATCTCTGATCCACAAAGGTTCATTTCTATCTCTCTATCTCTTTATTTTATTATCTTTCATTTTACAATTTGAAATCTTCAAAACTACCCCTACATAGTCAACTGCATTGACCTTGTCGACCCAATTCTATGTCTTGTGTATTGTCTAAAATAACTGGGTCGACCCTGGCCAACCCTGTTCATTTTTAGACCTTGCTTCCATAGTACAGGTTCAACCCTGTTGACCTTATTCTATATTTTGTGCATATAATGTCAACACTATACCTTGTTTTAAGTTGGAATTTAATCTCTATATGTTAGTGATTAGTTCATACCTTTATTTTCTTGTTGCTTACATGCTTAGAATAGTTCACAAAGTCTAATTAGGGGGTTTTTAATTAACCATTTAGTTTCACTATTTTTATTTTATGCACACATGACCAAATCACATAATCTAAAAAAGCACCTTAACATTTGTCTACCCAAAGCCAACCTACTTAGATTTCATCACCAAGGGGGAAGCTAACTTGATACTCTGGTCAAATATAAATCATGGTTAATGGTATATTTTATATAATTGCCTGACACCTTTATTGTTGTGGTGTGTGAAGTGAGGGGGTAGGCCCAATTACCAAGCCTATATCATTACCATTATAGTCTCTTTCATCCCAAACTACCTGAAACCATCCTTAGCTTGATATCTAGTTCCTTTTTTTATAGACAACTTTCCATCATATTTAAAATCATTCTTAATAATCTAATAAAACATCTAGGTTGACCAATAGTTAGCTCTTTACTTTTCAAGTTGATTGTTTGCTCTTTGTTCAATTATGTATGCAAAAACTTGGATTATCCAGCATTAGTGCAAGGTTTTTTATTATGTGCCTCAATTGGATTGGATAGCATTGATCCAATTGATTGTTTGTTTCCCTTCAGTTATTACTTTCCTAGATTAACTATAAAAATTGTCTTGTTCTAGTTCACAACTTGTTTTCAACCTTTTCTTTTTCCTTGTCTATTATACTAGGTCAACCCTATACCTTTTTACAACCCCAATGCACTATACATAATCAACCCATTTGACCCTTTACTATTTGTATCCCCTTTTACCTCTTCTTCTAGTCTTTGTGCACTATACTAGATCAACCCAATCGACCATGTATAGTTTTACAATCCCTATTTTTGTGCTAGGTCAACCTAGTCAACCCTGTACTATTTCAATCACTTCTTGGCCATTTTCTTTCTCATCTTTCCATCTTTTCCTTCATCATGAACTTTCTATTTTATAGTGACACTGAGTTACAGTCAACAAACATGATGAATCTTACCTATCCTCATATGGTCTCCCATAGACAGAGTATGGATCTTCTCCTAGATGCTAGTAATGTTCATATTTCTACTCACACAATGAACTATGGGACCCCTCCTAATACCTCTTCACAACATAATCCTCTTTTCTTATTAGAATATCAATTTGAATTAGAGTATACTCCTGAAATGCTCTTTTTTATCTCTGAATTTCCTCAACATCAAGGAAAGGATCCTTCTACCATTTAAAATCTTATGATTAGTGTTCAAGTTGAAGAGCCTCATTCTCTTACTCCTAAATACTCAAATGGATTTGGGGGTATCACTTTCTTTGATTCTCAACCTCCTCCTTCGATTTTGACCCCTTGTCATACCATGACTTATTCTCTAACTTCTTCCACCTTCATGCCTAGTATCTCAACTAACATGGCAAGTTATACATCTAGTGGGCCTCTCTTGAGATCCACTATACTTAAACCATCTACTACTATTTCATTTACCACCCAAGGAAATTATACTTCTAGTGCTTCTTCATCTCAACCCTTCACTAGTCCATCTTTTGCTACACAAGCAAATTTTGCCACTAGTGCATCTCACTCTCATAATTCTTCTCAAGCTCCTATCAACACCAATAGTGGCACACATAACCAAATTTTTCCCCCTCCTCCTCTTTTATATTCTCAAGGAAATCTCATTCCTCAACCTCCTTTGGTCAACAAAACCATCAAGAATCTTCAAAATGAACCTCTTATTACTCAAATTACTAACATTGATATAAGAGGTTATTGGGTTATTTTAGTTAATCACAGCTCCAATATTGAATTCTAGCCCAATGAGCTACCATGTTGGCCCTTTCACTCAAAATTTTTGTCTCATGCACTCACTTGAAGCACACAATGAAAGACTGGTTCCCATAGGTTTTGATACACAATGCTAATGACATGTTTATATCCTTTTCTTTATGTAATTTAAATAGGGAAGATGCACAAATAAATTACCTTAATTCTCATTATAGATTTGATTATTATTACGATGTATATGACCTTCTTATCATAGTAGCATTATTTAAATAGAAAAGAAAAGAAGATAAGGTATAACACATCTATAATTCTACACACTTAGTCCAATCCATCATTCTTCATAACAAAAGTTTTATAAACCTGCTATCTCATATATTATGCTTTAAAATAAATGTGTTTTTAAATATCATTATATAATTCATTCATCTATGTATATATCTCTAAATCAACCATGCAATAATTTACAACAAGGGTATTTATACTTGTTTTACCCTGATGAAGTGTTACAATCATTTATGGCATGAAGAATTGGTGCACAAACTCTCAACAGACTGAGAGTTGTGGCACTTACAAGTAGTTATTCTTAAAAACCCTAGCCTCAGTGCCCCTAGATCCATGCTCTATGTTATATCTTGGCGCCCATGTGTTCCTTTCCTTACAAGTTGGTGAAAAACTTCCTATCAATAAGGTTGAAATGACCCATATGAATCATTCTTCCAACTATTTCCCACTTCCTATGCACTCCCCTAGTCTTCCACTTTCATTCTAAGTCCTATGTTCTCAAGTTCCTCATGACTTGTTCTCATTTGACTGGGTCCTCTTGTACTAGTCCTTTTGTGCCATTATCCATTTGTGCCTAGTAGATTCCATGCCATGATGCTTCTACACCTATTAGTTATGCATCATGATCCTCCTACACCATGGTCCTACTATGTCATATTGATCCCACACCAAAAAGGGACAACACTTAATCAAAATTTATGGGCCAACATTACCCCACACTATGCTCTTAGTTTATCTTGAACTAAGTCGCACTAATGTCCTCCAAACATTTAGGCCACTTCTGCTTGAGTTCCTTCTTTAGATTGTCCTAATGGGATAATGCCTCGAGAACCTTTGTAGTTATTCCTTCCATGGCCTCCTTTGGTGCTTTTATCTCCTTGGGTTGGGTTGGAGTCTCGTTGGTCTTCTTGACCTATTCATCTAGGGTTGTAATGGCATCCTTCTAGACATCTTTGAACATAGAGACCTCTTTGTTAACCTATCCTCAAAGGGTTAAAAAACTTACATTTAGATATTGATGATGTTTATTAATGGAATCCTCCATCATCTCTACATCTCTAAATACTTTGGCACACTCAATGTGGTCTTTTATTAAGAGTGCAACATCAATTGAGTGCTACCTCAGGTTATCTAGCTTGGATCTGAGCCTCCAAGACTTTATTAAGGATTATTATCCATCCAAAAATGCCATCCAAAATGGGGATAACTTCCCCAACTCTCTCTAAATTACACTTATATATGTCGGTTGTGGTGAACTATTCAGATAATTCTAATCCCTCATCTCTCGATATGGATTACTCCTTGAATTTCTTAAGCAGTAGTTCCACCAAGGTCTCCAACTTTCCTATGGCATCCCCATCAAGGGATACGTCATATACTAATACTAGGTATTCATTCAAAATCATCTTAATAAGGTTTAAGACCCTTAATTTTGCATTTATGACGTCTTAGAGCTATTTTTTTAATGTGGCAATTTCCTTGATGAGTGCTTGCTTCTCTACAACTTCTTTATTATACATGCCTATAACTTTAGCATGTTTTTGTTCAGTCGTGTGTACATCAGAATCTAAAAAATATATTTTGACACATTATTTACATGCCCAAATTTAAAAATGTAGCACTTAATAAAAGAGGGGAGATATTTTGGGGATCTACCCACAATGGTTTTAGTAGTGCTAGAGCATCTGGACCCAAAGAAAGGTTGTCTTGCAGGAGTTCAAACGTATGTTCTAAATTGTACATGTCAAGTAGGAAGCACACTTGATTCCTAGTTTTGAGAGTTGCCTCCTTAAGGAAGAAGTGTGGCCAAAGATAAAGCATATTTTCTTGCACATCAAATTGATAACTTTCACATGCATTAGCAGTTGCACCTTCATCATGTCCCTTGAAAGTATTTTTTGGTCCCTTCCTTGTATTAGGGTCTTATTAAAGATCAGCCTCCTCATGGCCACCCATGGCCATATCACTTTATTCTTCACCATCCCCCTCATTGTATGGTGTTCCAACATCAATCAGGTAGCCATCAGAGGTGGCATTCTCTTCCCACACTAGGGAGGGAGTTCTCTCAGAATCTGAACCTGAGCTATAGACCTACACCTGAGGAGCTTCTTGTTGGGGTGCTTGTCTTGGGGCATAGTATTGGGCAGCTCTTTAATTAGTAATACCTAGGGTATATGGTGGTGAAGGTGGAGGTGGTGGAGGAAAAGGTAGATAAGGTGGCAGAAAAAGATTGGGAGTGGGCTGAGGAGATGAAGGTTGAGGAATTGAAGAGTGCAAAGGTGTAGAGTGTGAAAGGGATGGAGAAGTTGGGGAGGAGATGGAGAAGTATGGGGAGGGGATGGAAATGGATAAGGTGGTGAAGGTGAAGGGTGAGGAGGAATTAGAGGTGGCATGGAGGGATAGGAAGATGCGAGTCTAGAGGGTTGCACCTCTGTAGTATTTTATCTTTTTTAGGGGGCCTTTACCCACTTGTACTTGTACCCACATACAGTCACTTCTTATTCTTCAAAGGTGGTGTTGGAGGGAGTTTTTCCTTAAGTTATCCACCTTATGGGTTCTTTTGAGGTTAAATTATGTAAAATAACTTATGAATTTACTCCCTAACTAAAGTTTGCTTGACTTGGATGTTAGTCAAGTTTGTTTCCATCCTCTCCACATAGGCTTTCTTGCCTGGATACACATAGTTTTTAGAGAGTTTGAATCTTCACACCTATCCTCTCAACCTGTAAAATGATAGGTTTTGCATCATATATTCAATTGATCGAGTCTATAAATTACCATGTAGAGAAGGCATAAGGTAGCTTAAGCCATGCTGAAAGCTTTCTAGATGGATTCATTAGGATCCATGTGAGAGAGAAGTGTTTCTTTACAGAAAATTATTCCTTTTATATAACCAAACAGGGTAATTCCTTGGGGATGTGCCACTCATCCCTGAACACCACCTTCATCCCATCAAACTAGTACCTCATTTTAATCTTGTAAGATGGGGTGATGTGTCCAGGGTAAGTGAATGCCTTGTAGTGCTCTATAGGGGACCTGTAAATTGGAAGGTTCACCCACTTCAACATTCCAAAATTATAGTTTGGCACCCCAATTTCATCAAAAATCAATAAAAGGAGCATCACTCCCCATGAAAACATGTACTTTAGCTCTTGATGAGCTCTTTTCACATCCTCAATAATCTTTTGGGTGAAGTATATGGCCCACTCATACTTTATCCCTTACGATACTTGATGAGTGATGTAGAGGTGTGCCATATCCACCTCTTTCTATTGATTTATCCCTCTGATCTTGGTCGAGATGATTCATGTTGTAACTTAGAGGGTGGGTGTTGTGTATACTTATTATCCAGTTAATACTAGATTATTGAGTCTGATTAATATTAATTATCAACCTAAGGTATGTAGGCTTTTCAAAGATTTTAGCACTATATATGCATTATTGATCCATAGATTATCTTATGTACTAGTTGTAGTATAATGAACTTATATTGAATTCACCAGATAGTTATACGATGAAATTATTATAATAGAAATATAGAAATACTTCACACTTATGAATCACACATGCATCACACTTTATATAATCTAAATAATAATGAAATCAACTTACACAACACACTTAAACTAAATAAGGTTGGGATCTTCACTGTAACTCCTTTCGAAGGGGTCCTTCCTCATTCAAAATTGAGTTCCAATCCTTCTCTGAGAGACTTAAAAAAGCTTACTATAGAATCAACCTTCTCATTACTCATATCTGTAATAATTAAATATTATTACAAAATATTACAATATTTATAATGTAATGACTTCTATAATTCTACTACTCTATTATTATCTATTACCAATATAATCTAGGTTCTGCCATTAAATACATAAGGCAATTTATTAGCTCCAACCAAGAACACTAAACTAGGAAATGTACAAATGCTTTAGGAACTGCCCCAGTCAACCTTCAGGTGGTTAGTAACTGAAGTTACTTATTTTAGGCCTGATTGAGTTAAGGACAATATATACTATTTTGTTGTTTTACTTTTTTTCCTTTCCATTGTCCTTGTCTTACTCATCTTTGGCAGCACATCCAAGATTATTTTCATGTGAGGAGTCCATAAAATAGCTATGTAGGATCCTCTTAAATCATTCACTTGGTTCCTAAGATAGTTGGATGTGCCCTTAAGACCTAATCACATCTTATCAAAACAATAGTTTTGTTTTACGTAGTGGTTGTGGGATCCTATAGGTGAAATCCTATAGTTATTGCAAGCAACCTACAAATGGAAACTAGTAGTTGCTATAGGCAACCTATAGGTGAAAAATAGTAGTTGTTATGTGAACCCTATAGGTAGAAGCCAACATTTGTTATGAGCAACCTATAGGTAGGAGCCAGTAGTTGTTATGGGTAACATATAGATGGAATCCCCTTTTGTTGCAGGTTTCTCTTTAAGTGTTGTGCCCAAACAAGATTCTTACAGTCTTATATTACCCTTCAAATGTTTGTTAAATAAGGTTACACAAGTATAATCTAATCAAATAAAAAACATCATTAATTCATAACATAACATGTATATATCAATACACACATTAAATCATAAATTCATTCATTCATTTGCATGAGTCATGGATGGTTATGGGGATTTACATAGAAAAATATATATACTAGGTATGGATGAGGCTATAAAATAAAGCAATTGGTGGCCTCATCACACCCCTCTACTTAACCTCTTGCTCAACCTCAAGGAATCCTTGGTTGTATTTTGAAACCATAGGTTTTTTTTTTAAATCTAAGGGCTCAGTGCTGCCCATCCCTTCAAAGATATATAAACCTTTAGCATCATCAATGTTATTCCATATTTTCTTCCCTACCTCTTTGTCAGTTGGGACCTTTTCCTCCTAGTCAGGAATTGGGAACTAAAACATATGTGGTTAAAACATCAACCCCAACCATTTTATCCTTCTCCTCCTTACAAACTCAATATACATGTATACCCTATGTGCGGCCTCCTTGAGGTTTTGAGGGGAATAAGGTTCCTTTATTTTCAAAGCATCAAAGAGTTCTGCCCATTTATGAGAATAAGAAACAAAAAAAATCTTTTCATCTCCCTCCATAAAACTCAAGTACTGATTATAAACCTCTACTTATTTCCTTGTGACCATGCTTATGGAGTATCTAAGTTCATGAAGGAGATCCATTCATCTATTATAGCTTTTGGATCAACTGATCCACCCCTAATCAATAGGGTAGCTTCTTTTTATTTTTATTGATACTCCTCCTGTTTCTTTATTCTTTTTTCATTAAGGACATATGAAGTAAATGCTTTCATTTGGACATCCCCCAAGTATATATTTGGATTCCAATTTGTATAATGGGGTATAGCTTACTGGTGTATGTAAAACTCACTCAATTGTGCTTCAAGATTAGGGTCAACATGTTTATAGACTTCAATTAAAGATTTAGGGTCACAAACCATGTAGGACTAATCATTATAGATCCTTTAATATTTGAATTTAAGCCATCTTTCTTCTAAGTAGACAGCATACACCCTAGAAGGTGATCTACACTCCATTAATAATTCAATGGTTTCATGTATTTTAGTAATCTATTCTTTCAAATAATTGATCCTAGTTTCAGCCTTTTTTAGGCTTTCTTTTAAGTCATCTTTTTGCTCTCTTGTTTCAACATACACCTTAAATATTTGTACCAACTCCTTGTGGTAAGTTTCATCATCACTAAATTTTTCTTCAAGAAAATTCATGAGGTCATCAGTTTCTCTTGGCCTAGCAGTTAAAAGATCCACAGCAATTACATCCTCTATTGTAGGTATTTTTGCAGTGGTCAATGGAGGAGACAATATATTATAGAAGGTACCAAAGCTAGAGTATTATCTTCTGTAGGTGCCTCTGAGGGTACACTAATGATATTTGTGGGCAAGGTAGATGAAGTTGTTGCAGGCACTTCAAAAGAAGTTACTACATGTTCCTCCAATAACCTTTCTTTTTCCATAGATGGTTCTATAAATTATGCTGCCCCTAGAAGTGTTTCTAGGCCTATCTTGCCTTTCAACTATGTTATCTCATTCCTTAACCTATATATTTCTTTCATGGTTTGTTCCAAGGTTTGGAACTCCTAGTCATGAAGAACTACTTCTTATTATGATTCTTATTTCATAGTCTTTTCTTCAATCAAATCTTATTCTTCTATAGTTTGATCTATCATTCTCAGCTCTTCTTCTATGTACCTAATGTGTCTGAGGAGATCCATGTCTTCCTTAGTGAATGCATGTGGTTTAGATGATTGTACTTCTTCTTCCTTGGCATAGTCCTCTTCATTAGACCATTATACAATCTCAAACCCATCAAAGGTCTTTCGAATCTTGGGCTCTTTCTTTTCCTTTTCATCCTTACTGACATCTATGGGTGAGGAGGCTAGGGTTTTATTTTGTTTCTTAATTCTCTAAGATCTCCTAGGAGGAGGTATCTTTCTTCTTGATATAGAGGATTTCTTTTCTTTAATTTTCTTTTTCTTTTTCCGAGGGGTAGTTGTTGAAACTTGTTCTTCCTATGTAGCAGTTGATGGAAGAACTTCCTCTTCCCTTGAAGTAACCATGGTGGAAAAATCAATCCTTGGTGAGGAGATAATTGGAATAGTGGGAGAAGGAATATTTTGCCTAGTTTGTTTGGGTAGATTTTCCTCCTCTATGTCAAAAGGAGGTAAGACTAGTTTCCTTCTCCTTCTACCCACAGCAGTTTCAGATGAACCTTCAGTGGATATGGGTTGTCTAGTAGCACAAGTTCCCATAGTACCTTCTTGTGTAGTCTGTTGGGCCTGCCCTTTAGGAGATTCCTCCTCATTATTTCCTTCTTGCTGAGGTTCACCAGTCTCTAGGGTTAGAAATTGTTCCTAGATGAGGTCAAGTCTAATAGTGTTTGTTATATGTTTAGCTATCAAAAATATCAAGTAATGATGAGACAGGGCTTTCTCAACCCCCTTCTAGTATTCTTTGGACATCTTTTTTAGAATGTTCCATAGGTATTTTGGAGCATTAATGGTCCTATCATGTCTTAAGTGATTCAAAAATTTAAACTAGAGAGTATAAATCAAAGAGTACCTTCATCCATAGGTCATATATATGATGATGTATGAGGATAATTCCCTCCAATTTAGGGGTAGGCTAAGGCTCTCCACACCACCTTTATTTAGCACTAGCCTTTCATCTCCCTGACAGAACTATTATTTGAATTCTTGACTATTGGGTTTATCCTCCTAGTTTTCTCCTATACGTGGCAGCCCAGTTGCCTAGCTTACTAGTTCTTCAGTGACTAGAAATGTAATGACATATATAGTATCTTGTTCTCCTATAAATGACCCTACAAATTTGCTAGAAAGGGGTTCTAATAAATGCTACAATTTCTTGAAACAAGTGGTCCATCTAACTCTATTAAAGACAACCTAGTTGGTTGGGTCTCCTTGAAGTTGCCTATGATCTATGGGTTCTTATCTCACAACTGACCCTTTCATTTTGGCTCAATTTAACTTTATAACAACCCTTTCAACTGATAATTGTCAACACACTCAATTTATTTTCTAGATTTTTACCTGTATCAAAGCAAGTTTTTTTAATATGGTAGTTTGTGGTTGTAGGTTTCAGGTAATGTCATGCTTTAAATTAGTTTGAATGGTTTGTACTAACAAGTGAAAACAATAGAAGTGATTATTTTCCATATTAATTGTATGGTGTCATCATAGGAATTCAATCCACACATATGGATTATCCTGTGTGTGTGGAATTGATTGCCCATAGCATTCTCCCCCTCTCATGTGAGGTGTCACTTGTCCCCAAGTGACATAGAATGAATAGGACAGAAAGAGAGAGGATGGGGTCATGATGAGGGTATGAGTGTGAGTGGAACCAAGACTTAATGAATGAATTTTTAATGATTTAATATGTTTTTCAATAAAATACATTAATGACACTCAAACCCAATCAATGATACTTAATGAATGACTTGTTAGTGATTAAATATACTTTTCAATATGTTTTTTTTTCTAAACAAAATCAATAGCCCACTTTTCAAAGGGTTATTGAGAAGGGATGGTTTGTAAAGGAATAGTATCTCTTTAGTTATGCATGCCTACATGTTGATAAATGTCACATTACCTAACATATGCTTTAACATCTTGGAAGAGAGTTAGCCACCATAGTCTAGATAGTAGAACCTTTCATGCAGTAGCCTCTCCAACATAGTGTCCACCAGCAATACTTTCATGAACTTCATGAAGTACCTCAGGGAACTCATGTTGCATTACATAATGTTGAAGAACTTTGTCACAACCCATTTTGTAAATATCACCTGCTATGAGCTAGAAGGGTGAAGCATGAACTGCAAGTTGTTTTTTTTCCTATGAGGTGAGAGATTCAGGTGTGGATCCAGTGGTCAAAAATGTTGTAATGTCTTTCAACCCTTCAAGCACCCATATTACACAGAAGATATGTACATCAAGAAGATCAGCTTATATGGCACATGATGGTTCTTAGTTCTTGATCTATGATAGGTGGTTAGGTCTGTAATTGGCCTTTTCAGGTTTCACCATAATTAAAAACTTGAATTTCTAAAATAATACAATCCAATGATAGATATGTCCATGTAGTATGGGTTTATTGACAAGGTAATTCAAAGCCTCATGATCTATATAAAAAATAAAATGAGTGGCTATAAGGTACTGCCTAAACTTATGTAAAGCATAGACCATAGACAAAGCTTCTCACTTCATAGCGGTATAGTTTTGTTTATCTATTTTTAGCTTCATGTTGGCAAAGTAGATTGGGTGATCTAGGTGACCTTCACCTAGTTGTATAATAATTATGCCAATGAGCATGCCAGATGCATCAACATGGACATGAAATGGTTTTGTCTAATCAAGGAATTGTAGAATAGGAGTAGTGACCAATTTTTCTTTATGTTTTAAAGGCCTCCTTATAAGAGCAAGTCCATATGAACTATTCATTGTGACTTAAAATCTCTTCAAGGGGCATGGCAATCTTGGAATAACCATGAATGAACTTTATATAATAACTAGTGTGGCTTAGAAAGGCATGAACCTTGCGTTGAGTTTTGGGTGCTAGAAGGTGAAGAATAATAGATACCTTCATTGGGTCTACTAGGAGTCCTTAAAAATAATATGCCATAGAATCACACCAAAAGGTGTCACAAATAGACACTTATTTAGGTTTAATGATATTTTTAAGACCCAACAGTGCTCAAGCATAAGTCTGAGGTTAGCAAAATGGTCCTTGACTAAACCATATACTGTCTAGTCATCTAAATACTCTTGGAGGAAATTATGGATGAAGTCATTAAAGGTTTTAACTGTTATTCATGAAAACACTGATGGGGCATTTCTCAACCCAAAGGGCATAATAGTATAGGTAAATGATCCCCATTTTGTGGTGAAGGTTGTCTTGGCCTAGTCTTTCTTAGCTATTTGGACCTAATGGTACCTCAAGAATCCATCTATAAAGTAGTACACTTCATAACTAGAAATACCTTTAAGGATTTCCTTCATGAATGGCATTAGAAAGGGATATGTCACATAAGATGCATTAAGCACTTGATAGTCGACATAGATACGGATACATCCATCCTTTATCATACTAATCACCATGGGATTAACTCACTCAAATTCAATAATGGGAGTGATTACTCTGGTATGGAGCATACTATTAATCTCCTCTTTAATGCACACCTAGAGATTAGGTTTCATCCTGTATGGGCATTTTTTCACCGATTGAGCACCATAAATTAGCTTGATTTACATCTTCCCCAAGGATAGGTGGACACCTTTCATCTCAATGTAGTTTCTTGGGAATACATCCTTATATTCCTTTAACAACTCAAAGATTTTTTTAATCTCTATTTCAATCCAATGGTTTCCTATTATAGCCATCTTTGGTTCCTGGTCCGAGTTGATATTACACTAAACAGTCTTAATAGGTCCATGGTAGGGGTTATCCATATCGGTACTTGAGTCTTGAATAGTTATTATGACAAATTTTGTAGGAATATCTATATGGTTGGACAATGGGTCTGGTGGAGTGGACCCTTCTCCTTCATCTACCTGAAAGATAAGCTTTTGTTTTCCTAAGCAAATCTCTTCACATTAGTTCAAATCAAGTATTGTCATGGGTGTAAGTACTTGGTGTATTGATGGTTCATGGAATAAGTGTAGGGGTTCCTAATATTCTTGATGGATAATACTCAAATGTTATTCCATAAGACATGGGTCACCTTCTAATTATTCACGCATGGCTTGGAGGGTGAAACATAAATCCATTCTTGGTGAATAATAAGATAGTGTTGACTTCATGTTCTCCTTTAGTAACTAACATAACCTAGTACCCATGTGTCATTCTTAATTAATATACCATGCTCATGTCCATATGTATAAATTTCCATAGAATGCATGCACCCATAGGTACTCTGGTAGGTATGTTTCATCATTTCTCCATATTCTCTCATAATGTTTAATGTGAGGTTCAGGTGCTTGCATGCCACTGTAATTAATTATTCCCCTGACCTTATTTTCATAATATAATATGTGATGTAGAGCATAATGTACTTAATCCTAGTATATAAGTCATTATTTATGGGTACACCACCACCTTACAGTGGTGCCATCAAAAAGGTGATCTAATGACCTCATTTGATCATTTTTGGTGTCATAGAATTCTTTGAGGCACTAGACAAAATCACATACCTCCATTTGTCCTTAGAATCATGGGGATTCATCAAGTCTTTCTAGTGATGGTCTTACCAGTGTCCTTATCATTGCTAACCCAATAAAGAGAACAAACTTATGACATTTAGGACGTTGGCACAGGAAGTTCTCTTGACCTTTTGATATTACTACACATCCTCCCAGTGAGATCATAATCACCATGGACCCAATAATTACAAGCATTACTTGTAGTATCAGAAATAGACTAGTTATCTATCCATCAAAGAACACCATATAGGGTGGAATCATGTTGTTCATCACTTTTACTAGTGACATTATATATGTGTTTGATGTCTTCATCAATATTGATGGGATCTATACAAGGGGGTCCTTATGTTTGATCTAGTGGGATTACAACACACTAATCAATGTTTTCAAAACTAATGTAGTGCTTCTTGAAGCATAGGTCTACATTATTCTCATAACACCAAGTTCTTCCCAATAGATCAGGGTAATCATCAGCTTTAGCTAGATCTAAAACCTCAAAATTTTCTTTGAATGGTACTTCAAGTATGTCAACTATTGCATTATTTAGGACCCCAATAGGGTGTGTACGATTCTTATTTCCCATGAATAAGACATGACATGAAGGTTATAGTACTAGATTAGACATTTTACAATAAGCATCCTTAGTTAGGACATTGAATTCTACATCGATATCTACTAGTATGTCCTAGTTTACCCATCCATCGATGGTAGCATTAACCATAATTTCTCTATCTTCTAGGGGGTAGAGGAACTAGGAGTGTCTTGTCACTGATCATGATTTAAACAATGATCTTCACTTTGCCTAATGATGTGGGGGTGAACCTCATTTGGTATTTAGGCTTGACTCTTAAGCCAAACATTGAGCTATGGGACAATATCCTCATCCAACATATGCTTGCATAGTTCTTGGAAGTCATCCCATGCCACAGGTCAAGGTTTAGCTTCCCTTTACATAGCAACACATTGTGTTACATCCTTATCTTTGAAGAACTAGATCTCTCCATAAAGTTCATGTATGAGCACCATCATATCTTTGAGGACATCCTTTTGTTATTTAACATTAGGGTACTTTATAGCTTATGGTTCTTCCCATTGTACCTTTTGGATTAGATTAGTTATCAATTGGGTATGTCCCCCACTACGTGTGGTAATGTTCACCTGTTAATCTATAGGGATGGTAGATTGTGTGTGCTAATGTGGTTTATTAATTAAAATCATCTCGATTCCCTTTTCATTTTTCTCCTTGGTGATAGCCACATATAAATCAAGACATTCTTCTAGTTAGTGGTCCTTTTTATAGAAAGCACACATCAGGTATTCAGGTTAATCCCTTTGATAATGGTCTAGAGATCCATATTTTTAATAGGTCTTGGGTGGAAAATGACCACCTCCTCATCCTTTCCATCTTCCTCATCCATGGTATCCACCATTATATTAAGTATTTTCTACTGAGGTTTGGCACATGTTCCACGCTTGAGCTTCATAAATGTTACTAATCAAATGGCAATCATTAGTGTCATGAGTGTAGGCATCATAAATCCTACAATAGTCAGATACCTTAGTGTGTGTAGCTCATTAAAAAAGAGGATAAGAGTAGACATCATGTTCCTCATGGTATATTTCACATGTTTTTTAAGTACCACATGGATGTTCTTACATGGATAATTACTTTGTGTATGGCCTTTAGTTTCACAATCAGTGTACCAAACACCACTATGCATTTCATGTGTGTTATTTGTCATTAACTTCTTAAGTTATAATGCCATGAAGGCTATCTATGATTTTATAAAGGGACTAATCTTGGTGTCAATACTTCTAATTGCTTTAATGTGGAGAGCAACTTCTAAAGCCTCGCACAAGCTAGTGAAGGTCTATTGTGACAAGGTTTGTCAAAAGGGTAGTAATAGTCCTCCCACAAACCATTATATGTGTTGGGCAGAATTAATTTAAAATGAAAGTTTAGACATCAAGTTCTTGAACCTTGCATCATACTCAAATACGCTCTTTGTAAGTCCTTGCTTTATGTCCTTCAACACTACTATGCTCTATTGCTCAAGAATGTTAAATTCCTATAGGAAGGCTATTTTGAGTTAATCAAAGTCAACCACTACTTGCTGAGGATCAAACTTTTGGTACCACTTGTGCATGTGCTCTAGTAGCATAGTTATGAACTATGTGGCCTTAAATTCAAAAGATGTGATGCCTCACATCCTCCATATCAGTTCACATTTGTGGATATGCATAATTGCATTCTCCACCCCTCAATATTCAAGTAAGTGTAATTTCATCTCATAGTAGACCATAGTTAGTTGAGGTATTTAAATGGGTGGTTTCTAGGAACATCCAGCTTTAATCCCTTAAGGAGGGAGTCCACTTCATCCTGCACCACTACCTAGTCCTCCTTCAATGCCTCTAATAGTAGTACTTGAGATATGGAGCATGATATTTGATTGGTTAACCAAGTTTGGGCCTATACTCTATCCTTGAGGGCTAGGTCCTCTAGGCATTCTAATTTATTCCATAAAATTCCCTTGAAGAGGGAAATATAGTGCAAAATCTAAATGAACATCAAATGGCTCAGTTTTGGTAACCCTTATCGGTTTAGCTTCTAACTCCAAACTATCTGTGTCCCAATTTTGAACGTGTACTATGTTTGACTTAAAGGCATGAGTGCACATAATGTTTGGGGAGTCAGGTTGGTTCAAAATTGGTTCCTCAGCTCCTACCATCTAGCTTGTTTCTCCTTCATAAGATAGAAGTGACATAAAACATGTCTTAAAAGTGATGGGGTCCTCATGTGTTTTCGCTTCCCTATGGTTCTTAATAGCACTCCTTGAGTTTTCTTGGTCTCTTCCCACACTACTAACTCCCATAATCCTTTGCCAATCTTCATCATACTCCCATTTCCATAATGCATGTTGGCTAGCTATCATTTTGATCCCACAATTGTTTATCAACCCTATTCTCCACTTCCAAATGTACAGCTCATGCACAAGAGGATTTATCCCTCTATTGGTATAGTTTCCAATCCAAGATCAACAAATAACTTCTTGATTTCAAAAGTAAAAATCTTAAGATAGCGACCCCATGGTTCACAAAGGAATTGGAACTTGGCTTCTTTAGGGAATGAATAGGTTGTTACAATATACTCTAGAATGTAGTTGTTCAAAACTCTTTTCCACCAAAAGTTGACTACTCACATCCATGGGGCTTCAATTCATGCTAAATCCCTTTATCATTCTAGCATCTAAGACTGTCTCCTTCCAAGATTCCTTGATCATCCTTGAGCATATACTATCAACCAAGCATGTAAGTGAATCAGGGCCTCCAAAAAAAAGGTTTCATATAATGGACTATACAGATTCTGCTCCACCCATACTATGCAGAGACTCCTATCTCAAGATAAAGAACTACAAAATTAGCTTCAACACTGATAGCCCATTATTCTATATTCTCTAGCATAATACGCTTAAACATTTTTCCATGATTGTGATTCAAGTGTTTTGAGTCCTAGTAATGGAACCAAAATGTTAGTTTCTTTTAGTTAGTCCTAGCTTTGGTGCTGAAGTCTAGCCCAATGAGCTATCACGATGGCCCTTTCACATGAGATTTATGTCTCACATGCTCACCCAATGCACATAGCAGAAGACTAGTTCCCATAGGTTTCGATGTGTAGTGTTAATGACATGTTCATATCCTTCTCTTTATGTAATTTAAACAGGGAATATACACAAATATATTACCTAGATTCTTGTTCTAGGTTCAATTATTATTAATATGTAGATCACCATCTTATTATAGTAGTATTAATTAACTAGAAAAGAAAAGAAGATATGGTATAACATATCTATAAGTATACACACTTAGTCCACATCATCATTCTTCATAACACAAGTTTGATCAAACTTACTATCTCATATATTATGCTTTAAAAAAAAGTGTTTTTCAATATCATTCCAAAATTCATTCATCCATGTAGTTATCTCTGAATCAACCATGCAATACTTTACAACAGGGGTATTTATAATTGTTTTGCCCTGACCAAGTGTTACAATCATTTATGGCATGAAGAATTGGCACATGGACTCTCAACAAACTAAGAGTTATGGCAATTACAATTGGTTCTTCCTAAAAACATAGGCCTTAGCATCCCCTAGATCTATGCTCTATGTTATATATCAGTGGTCATGTGTTCCTTTCCTTGTGAGCTAGTGAAAAAATTCTTATCAATAAGGTTAGAGTGACCTATATGAATCGTTCTTCCAACTGCTTCCCACTTCCCATGCACTCCCTAGTCTTTTGCTTCCATTCTAGGTTCCTTATGACTTAATCTCCTTTTACTAGGTCCTCTCACACTAGCCCTTCCATACCATTGTCCTTTTATGCCCAGTATGGTTTGTGCCACAGTGCTTCTATGCTTATTAACTACTTGCCATGGTCCTCTTGTGTCATGGTCCTTCCATGTCATGTCATTCCTACACCAAAAAGGGACAAAACTTAGTCAAAATTTAGGGGCCACCTATAATTTCCTATCATGGATCAATAGTCAAAATTTAGGGGCCAATAGAGGTATAACACCTATAATTTCCTATCATGGATCAACCAATCCCACCCTTCATCTTAACACATTTTGAAATCTTTATAATCATTGGGTCAAATTAAACACCTTTTCTTCTACCAAGCTCCTTGCCAAAACCCTCAAAAGTGATGCCTTAGATTGGTACAATCAACTTAGACCACATTCCATTACTAGTTTGGAGGATTTAGTGAATGCTTTAGTGCAAGAAGTCCAAACTAGTGATCTTCCCGAAAACACTTTGGCCATTTCATAAATTTCAAACAAAACAAAAATGAAACCACTCAAGCCTTTGTTAAAAGATGGAAAATTTTGTCAAATAAATATGAACATAACATGGTCAATGATAATCTTTTCCATCTCTTTACCAATGCCCTCTTTCCTAAATTATAGTATCAAGTTTGTACTCTCTTTCCACATACCTTGGAAGAGGCTATTGACCAAGTTAAATGTCAAGATTTCCTAACATGTCAGTTTGAGCCACCCCAACCTTCTATGGGTCATTTTCTATTACTAAAGAACAAAAACCACAATATTACCAATGATGGTGTTACAGATTCTTATGACACCGTTCACAATGTTCAAGCTGTTGTTCTTACCCCTCCATAAAAACCATCTCTTCCTTCTCAAAAATATACTAATCCTCATTTCTCTTCACCAAACAACATCAACATTCATAAACCTCTATCCTTAGTTGAATTTCTCAAGCATCTACCTAGGCCTCTTTCATGAGAACTTGACCCTATTCATCCTATGAAATCCTGGTATGATCCTAACAAGTTTTGTTGGTTTCACACTAGTTGGAGTCATTCTCATGAGACTTTTATATAAATTCATAATTTAGCTATGGAATTTCTTCTTGGACCTAATTTTGATCATGATTCCATCATTTACAAGCATCAACAAGATTATGTAATTATCTTTAAGGATTATAAAACACATGATAAAACTCAAGCCTTGAATCAATCAAATACTCATTTAGCTATCTATAAATACCCTCTTCCTACCATCAATCAATTCAAGACACCCAAGATAAGCCCACCCCTTCCACCAATAATGTTGAAAGTCTTGTTACACTAACTTCTATTGAAAATGTGATTAACATGACTAAATGTGAAGCATGGTGGCTTTCATTGATTCCTAACCTATCTACACTCCATCTAGAACATATTAGGTTATCCAAGATTCTTATCCAACTCATTTAAATGAGCTAGGGCAAGATGACCTTATTACCTTTGATGATCAGATTTATGATTCTCCCTTGGATAACACTTCTTATTCTATTTCTACCATTCTTCCATCATCTTCCAATACTAATGATAATCAAATTTCTACTAACATTTCTTATACCAATTCTCAAAATCAATTTGAACCAACTACTTCATCATCTCAACATGATTTACAGCCTTGTTCTAAACCTTCTTCTCATTCTTATCAACAAAAATTCCAATATAATTTGGCTCCTCCTTCTAAGGACCTCCTTAACTATTACGCACTTATATCTAAAAACCTTCGTATGGGCTATGATGAGTGAGATCCCATTGTGTAGCTTACTAATCTCCCATCCCAAATTCCATTCCTTGAGCTCATGAGGACTTCTTGTCATATAAACCATCTCATACAACTACTATTTGAGATGAATGTCCCTCATCCTCCCCTAATAGGATGGGAGGTAGCTATATCTCAATCTGAAGATAGTATTTTATAATAATGTGAAGAGATTTCTATCGACATTGATGAAACTATAGACACTTCTATTTCTTTAAAATTTCCATAGCTTCTATGACTCTTGACAAGATTTTGTCTCATGCAAATGATCCTCCCTTGTTTATTATCATCTAAATAGGTGATATCCAAGCTAATCCTGCATTGATTGGTGAGGGTTATGGCACTTGTGTTACTTCTCTTGATTTTATTAAGACCCTTAGATATTCATAGTGCAATATCAATTCTACACGTAACACCTACCAAGGATATGATAAAAGGCAAATGCCTCATATAGGTTGTGTGTGGCTTTCCATTACTTTCCCACCTATCACCATTCATGTAAATGTGATACTCTTTAACTTTCCCCTTTCTTATAACATCTTCCTTGGTAGGCCATGGACTCGTCGTATGAGAGTAGTTGCTTCTTCTACCTGTCAATGCATTAAATTCCCTCATAATGGAGCCATTTATAGGATTCAAGGTGAGACTAACCCTTATAATTTTGAATAATTTTAAGATCATGGTGTTTTCAAGATTCTTACTCTTGAGCCTTTGCCAAACATTCCATTTCGTGAGTAACATTCCTCCTAACCTCTTAGATTCTGATGATGATGAGCCTGATGAAATTAACCTTAAGATTAAAACTTTCAATCTCTCACCTCATCTCATCTCGTAGCTTCCTACTTCCTTACAACCTCACTCTCACAAGCCTCCTTATGATGATATTCTCATAGTCTTGACCAAGATTAGGCATTCTATTCACCATACTTCTTTGGATGATAAAGTTATCCCTATTTGTGGCATTGACATTCACACCCTGGATTATGATGATGGCTATTCCTTAGATGATCCATTATTAAGCAGTCTTGTATAAGCTCGTGATGTCGAGATTATCCATTATCATTCTTATTTATGTGATTCTTTTCATGCATCTCATTGTTTTCCTTCACTTATAGTTCTTGATTTTTGTATTTTTTCCCCTTTATCATAGGGTAGATATGGTACCAACACCTCCCATTTTTTAGGATCCATGTAGGACTATGCTCATAGATCATGATATGATTGGGTCTTACTACTTTACTAGGTACCCTGACCCTTTTAGCTAGTTTAACCCTGAGGTTAGTACGACTCTCCTTAGACCTCTTATATATCCCTCTCCACCCTCAGGAGAACCCACTATAATTGAGCCTCTTCCCTTTCTTGTTATAGTTGATCCTATTTCCACTCCTACTATTGTTGATCCTACCCCTATTTTTGATCCCATTGTTCTTTTCATGGAGCCTACTTTTATTCCTTCCACATCATCACCCTCCCTTGGTGATGGTTTGATTTTATTACCTAATATGGATCCTCTACCCACAAAATGGGATGATGAGTGTTCTCTAGCTTCTTCTACTCCTATTACACCTCCTTATATGAGTGTTTCTACTAAAACCACTCACAAACGTATATGTTTCTTCCATGGGACAAATAATCATTATTCCACACATTATCTCAAGTTGAAATAATATATTGATACCTTGCATCCTTCCTTATCATCAAACAAATCTATACCTCTCCTAAACTTACTTCTTGAATATCTACCCAAGTATGATGAGGTATATTATCTATGGCATTTATGCAACACCTATCACACCAATCATTACCGCATCCTTAAACAACATCTTAAGGATCACCTTATATCCATTCTCAAACCTTTTATCACTCCTTCCATAGGTCATTCCCATAATAAGGTTCCTCCTTCTTCTCCCATGGATCCACCTCCTTTGGTTCCCTCATTTCTTGTGGTCTCTTCATCACCTTTTATGCCTCTACCCATGATTCCTTAACCCATGAAACTTCCCTCACCCATGGGTCCTTCTCCACTAGTGATTCCTGCATCTCTTATAGAGCCTGCTCCCATTAATTCTCTTGACTATCCCTTACCTAATTTCCCTCCTCAGCATGATCTTTTGATCGTTCTTACTTTTCGATGCAGGAGATTAGAAAATAAGTATTTTCCTAGTATTCTTTAAAGATTGATGAGACATTAGTAGCAACTTGTCTCTAGCTTCATAGATATTTATCTGATGTATTGGATAATGTGTGTGGATAGATTTATCATTATTTATGAACATATGCATGGTGATTTTACATTTTTATTTGGGTTAGACGTGTGCTCCAATATTATATTTATCTATCTATTATATCATTTGACACTGTGTCAAATTTTTCCTTATCATTTATGGTGATTTCTTACTTGTTGTACTATATCTTCTTATCTTATCATTTATATTTCACATATGATTGTCTTTTTTTATCATTGCTTTCTTTCTCTTGCTTGAGTTTTTCTCAAAACTCTTTTCTTTCCTCTTCATGATTATTTGCTTTCTTATCTCTATTTTTCATGATTAATTATCATTATGACTTGGTTATACAAACCTTGTTCCCTTTGGGTATTATGTCCCTTTTACCATGTGATCAGTTAGAAAACAATCCTACTCATTACTATCTCCTTACACTGGTTCACATTTTGGATCTCCTTTTTCCCTTCTTCCTTTTTTTGCAAACTAAGCATATACATAGTTGAGACTTGAGATCACATGCTAATTCATTATCAAGCCTAAGTGTCCTAGTTAGTTTTTGTCTTTGGTTACTTAGCTTCTTTTAGGCTTAGCCTATAGCTCATTCATGTGTATCACTACATCTCTCATGATTGGTCATTCCAAGTCTGTATGAAAGAGGAATCTTAAAAAGCCATAAAAAGTTAAAATTCAAATCATTTAAACAAAAGGCTAAATTATTTTTAAAAGCCAAATCACACTAAAATATGTGACTCAAATCACATCTCCTCCTTCTAGTAGAATCTCAAACTCCAAATTTGGCCTCACGGTAGAGCCGAGGTCCATTGGGGTATGGTAGGCTAGTAGATTAGAAGAGGAGAATTAAAAAAAAATAGTGCTACCTAATTTCTCATGCAAGTACCTAATCTTCACAGGTAGACTGACAGCTATGTAAGGGGTCCTAAAGAATGGGGAACACATCATGGGAAGGTAGGTCCATTTTTTTTTCTTTTACCAATCTACCTTCATGAGTTGATCTTAGTAGCATGCCTATTTGCCTACAAAGCTTTGTGTCTATAGCAAACAGGTTTCCTTTGTACATTGATGGTCACTAGTCACTTAGTGGCTTCTCATGTCCTTAGTATGCCTCCTATCTCCTAAGGTCTTCTCATAAGATTCCTAAGTCTTAATTTTTACATTCCCTATATCCCTCATATTTCCACTTGAGAAATATTATTTTGTCTATTGATCACTCCCTTTGGGATTTAATTTGTGAGTTGCATTATAAGACCATGGATAGGACCCAACCATCCTCAAAAATTACCATCTTTTCCTTCATATTACCCACATCCTTGATTACCTAATTTTTTATATTTATTCTACCCCAATGGTGTTCTTTTTGTGAGTTGCAGTGTAAGACCACAAATAAGACCTAGCATTCCTCGCAAAATTTTCCAATACCCAAGAAACAATCCAAAATTACATGTGTCAAATATGAGATAATATTCGATTGATTATGAAGTTACACATCATTAACATGCTTCCCAGCTTGATTTAGTGTAGTTTATTATTTCTTCATTTTTCTTTCACCTTTTCATCTTTGTATTTTTTGAGAGCATGTAAGAATACAACCATTTCTTAAATTTTTCATACTTCCTAGCTTGAATTAGTGTGATTAATTTAAAACCAATATTTTACCAATTTTGTTTTTCTTTTATACTTCCCAACATGATTTAGTATAATTGATTGACTTAATTCATTTGTTTTTATACCATTTGTGCCCTTTTACATACCTTCCATTTGATTACATTGTTTGTCACACTTCCTAACACAAATTAGTATGATTTTACTTGTTTTAATTTGGTGAAAAAATATTTCACTTTGGTTCAAAAACAAATCCCACTTTACCATCTTGTTTTACCATCTCTTGGTTCTTTATACGTAGTCATTTCTTGTTATTACACATTTCCCAGCTTGAAATAGTGTGTAGTACATTTTCTTGATTGGTTATATTTTTCCAAGTCCTTTTTTTCCTATTTCTTTTTAACCATGCATGTGTTTTTCATAATGCTAGAAAAGAAACCACGTCTCATATATTTATTATAGCATATACAACCGATCTAAAATATATGTGCTACAAAGAAATATATCCAAAGAATCCATAGCCTCAACCATAATCAACAAACATAATAAACCATAATGACAACATACACAACCAACAACAATATGCCAAAATGATCCATATATATATATATATATATATATATATATATATATATATATATATATATATATATATATATATATCATGAATTTTGATACAACCATGTACAATACTCCAGCTCTATGGTTGGGCTCCATCCTGTCTATCCCATTGCCTAGCCATGCTACCTACTAAGACCTCAGTCTAACTTCTCTGACTAGTGCACTATAAAGAGGTCGTATAGGATCTCAGTCTATCTACTTGTCCCTATAAGTGTACTACCTGCACATGTGATTATGTTAGCTAGGTCCATATCTCTATCATTTGCACCACTATGACTAGATGCATAGCTCTCTCTTTAGCCAGGGCCTACCATGCCCACATCTCACCTTAACCCATCTCTTTTGGTGGTTACATCATATCTCTCTATGCCCATATATGTTTCACTACCTTCCCAGCTAGTCTAAACTTGCTCACTTGAGCTAGGGTAGATGGTATGTTGGGGTCATCCAATGTAGTAGGGTCATATGGTTGTAGAGTCTCATCCAGGATGTCATGGAATGATCCCCTCACCAAGGACCCCCATCTCTCCTTTGTATCCTTAGTTGTATCTACAAAATCACACTAGATGGATATTATATCACTATTATATCTTAAAATTTCTATCTATCTCTACTTCCAAATAAAAACTTATAATAGTAATTTAACCATCTTTTTTTACCTATTTATGTCTCAACTACTATGGTCTCACCATCCACATGACCACAAAGCATAGTCTCCCCATCTACGCATCCTCCTATTACCTCCTCTATAGGCTGCCTCCATAGCTCAAATCCTTATGTCATGGTTTGCATCCATCTTAGCCTGATCCTATACAGTCTTTCTATCATTTATTCCTCCTCTAATCTACTAGCTCATCAAAGATGACATTGATCTTTGCTATATCTTTCTACCTCTATCACCATCAGGTCCTCGATGGTCATAGTTCCTCTTGCTAAAAAATTAGTAGTGGTACATCTAGTATGCTTATCTCCACCTCCCTATCCTCCTACTCTGCTCCCCATTATGCTTGACCAGTTTATAGCCACTCATGATGTGGTATAAGTGTTGATCTCACTCTGTATAGTCTGAATCCTCTCCTCCCTTGTGGCTCCCTCATATGTTGAACCCACTGCTTAAGCATCAGTATCAGTGTCTCTAGATGAGGTAGGCCTATTTATCTTAGCACTTGTGCCACTAGATTTGGCTCTATCCACCATGTGTAATGTCCAATAACCTCTATCCTCTCTATCATTGGTACAACTATGTGTCAATTTGTCCATATAATCGCTTTGCCTCTATATGGCTACCACACTATGTATGTACATCTCATTGACTACAGTGTTAGCATGTGGGGCATGGCCTATGCTACCTGGTCCTCTTTCCACATCTGCACTCAAGGTGACCTATCATCGATTGCATGGGGCAACCCATCCAATTGATAAATAAGAAACCTCTCATATATCCAAGTTGTCAGCAATATGATTAGTCCCATGGTCTTCTACCCTTTGACCAACATCTCATATGGATGATGTATGAACTAGACATAAATTCCAAATCCCAAATCATATATAACTCACTCCTCCATCCTCATCCTACTCAAGGATACCATGAATAGTGGTACCTTGCCATCTGAATTGTGACATAACACCCACTGTGTCACAAGTCCTATCATAGATTTTTATTTATCCAAAATTTGTGATGTATATACATTATCCATACTAACTCTCCACCCTCCTAAAATCATCTTTGAGCCTGTATCCCACATGGATAAGGCTCTCCTCTCTTCTATACTATTTAGTATCCTTGTGGTCACTAGTGCTCCTGCTATAGGTAGCCTGAGGATGGCATAGACATCTTCTAGTGTGATGGCCACCTTTATCACATCCCCATCCACCTTCCATCTAAAGGTGTTAGTCATTAATTCCTAGCAACTAAGGACATGACTAACAAATCTAAACTCATGGGGATCATGCACATATCAGTTATTCCTCCTAGACCTATGGATACTAGTATAACTTTATCTCTATCTGAGAATCACTCTAATAATTCTTGTAACTAGGCCACATCCACCAATCTCTATAACCTATCTCATCTATGCAACTAAGAAACAACAAAAGATGTATCAGTTCCTTCATGTCATGTATAGTCACAACACATTCATTTTACATTTTTTAAATAAAATAACAAGCCTAATTGCTTTCATTCTTATTTATTTTTATTTATTTTACCCTATTTCTAGCCTACTCGGTCCTTCTTGCCCTCCTTTGTTCATTTTGGGCCATTCTAGCCCTCTTTCGGTCTTCTACATGCTTTTATTTGCTTATTTTGGTTCTTTGGTCAAACTAATTTGACCAAAATTCTCCTATTTTTTCCCTAGTTGACTCCAAAATCTTAGTCAACCCTCTCATTTTTCCCTTCCTAGTGTTGTGTTGTCATTCTAAACCTTTTGAATCAGTTGGAAAACTATATTAGGTTGGTAGCCTACTTAATGTATAGGGTCAACCCATACCTACTGGGTTAGCACTGTGGATTTTGCCTAGTTTTAGCCTATTGGGTCAACTGGGTTGACCTAATTCATTTTGTTTATCGACCCCTTGCATTTTTTTGCTTTCTTCCTAATTCCTCTAAACCCATTTCCCGTCTTGCTATTTTATATGCATAGAATCTAATTTTGTCTCATTATAACATCTAAAAATGCTTAAATTTTGAAATTACTAAAAATACACTTAATTCACAACAAATTTTAAAAATTGGTTTGAGATTCATGGTTGCATACCTATAGTGCACCCTCTACTACCTCTGGAACCTCTCCCTATCTAGTCTGTCATCTCCTCGCCATCCTAACTCATTTGGTATCCAGAGCTCTTTTTTTTCTCTTTCACAAGTCAAAATAACAAATGACTTATTTTTTCTCCTATTTTCAAAAAAACTTTTCAGGATTCAAATTCTTTAATTATTGTCCTGCAAATTCCTTATTTTCTCTATATCTTTGTTTTTACTCATCCATTTTCAAAACAATAAAATGTTTTGGATTTGTGATGATGTAGAGATTATTTTCTATTATAATATGCCTATTTTCTAAAAATCTTGATTTTTGGTTATTTTTGCACTAAATTCTACAAGTTTGCCTATTGTTCTTCACATTGGACACCTTCACCTTTCTCTTGTAATCTACCTCTTTATCTACATCACTAAGGTAAGTAAAGATATATGTTTTTCAATTCTATCTTTTCCTTTATCTTATTTTTTGCTTACTGCACTTTACTTAGCATCAATGTTGTGTGTTATCATATTCTATTTCCTAAAGCACCATCCCATGTTGCACTCATGTGACACATGATGAGCTTCAAGTGGGGCATATGTATACACATAATATTTTAAAACTTTTATTGATTACTAACTTTGTATCTTACAAGAACTTATCGAGTCTCAATCTCTCTAAGTGCATGCCTTAAGGGGTGCATCGAGAAAGGGGTGGGCAGACCATCGGTGCTTCATAAGATTATTGTCCCTTTTGCCACTTACCATCTACACACTCATCTCCTAAAAACATGAACACTAAGCTTATTCTTCTTAGTCCTACCCATTCCAGTCATTTTCTTCTTTTCATCTTCCTTTTTTTGCCTTAATTCCCTTTTGGACTATCGGTTGTACTAGGTTGACCATGGCCGACCCTATACAATTTAGGGTTATTTTTCACTTTTTGGGTTTGTTAGCCTTTCGGCCAACCTAGCTCAAACCTAGTGAATTATCCCTAAAAACATACAGGGTCGACCATGGTCAACCCTATACAATTGAGGTTTTTGGGAGGATTTAAGGCAAGATCCACCTATATATATAAGTTCATTTCCAACCATTTAAAAGAAGATAAGCGAAGAAGAATAAGTATGAATGAACATTTACTTATTGACCATTCTACTTGAGGAATGAATAATAGGGTTCCATACTTAATTTGGAGATACGGATCTTATCTTATGGAGAAGTATTTTGGATGCATAGATAGGTTGTGTAGCCTACAGCTAATTTGTCTTTGTTATCCTTACATACCACAACAATCTCTTGCAAAGCACCTTGGCTAAGAGAGAGATTGAGGCTTAGCGGGTTCATCTTCAAGGTAAGTATTCCTAACTTTATTTCTCCTTTGTCAATTTATATAAATAATGTAGTTGTGTTTCTCTTCCCATGCATTAGGATTTCATATACATTGACGTGAGTATATGTCTTCTATGCATGTTTAGTTTAGTTATTTATGTTGTTTTCAACCCCCAGTTTGTGCCACAAGATTTCGTGTGCACTAGATTAGATTTACTTTATTGTTTATTAGCATGGGTTAAATATTAAACCTTAGGACTATTTTAGGGTTGTTGCATGATTGTGTTAGACTATAGGCTTTGGAACCTTACCTCATATGGTGTATTATGACAAGTGATCCCATAATCAAGTTTAGCGGATCCCCATATTGGTCATGCTCCTGCTTAACAAATTTATTCCCAATAAAAGTGTAGGTACTCTATATTTTTTGAGCCATGATTGATTTATAGATATGATGCATTTTTGATTTCATATAGACCATGTCTTGGAATTAATAAAATTATACCACATCTGTTCTAGGTGGCTAATTGTATCTGCTCATTAAGAAGTGACCCTGATGATAGGTGATACACATCTCTCTATGATCATCTTTATATCTACATTTTTTCCAACTTGAACCTAGGTCCATTTTATAGATAGAAAACCAATCTTAGATCATTGGTTTTCACATAGTGACAATATTCATAGAAAACTTACAAACTATTTGAACTTACTTCATAATCAATGGTCTTTATTTTAGGTCTAAATGACCTATTTTACCTATATAGATATCTACTAGAAATGCTTGGTCTTTTTGGTTCCATTTGGATCATATCTGAGCTCTAGTTCTTTTGCATTTACAGGCCTGAGTCAAAAACTGCACCATCGACTTCCATCAAAAATGTCTAGGTTCATCTTTGTTTGATTGGCCATAAAAATCTGACTAAGCACATTTCATTGTGCCCAACTATATTTATTCTTATTGGTTCTATAGGAACACTAACTTTTCAATTATGCTCGCTCCATTGACCTACCTATGCATGGATGTCAGAGAGCCATCAATTTTTTTCCAGTTGAACATGTTATTAACACTTATCATGCATGCATTTGCTCTTAAGATTCATTGAATTATTGACTCTTCTCACTGTTATATTTGAATGTACGATTGAATATGTGTCATTAGATCTACCTAAGACCCACTATTTAAACCCCAACAGTTAGTTTATGGATCTTAAAATTGATGCCCTGTGGATTGTATTTGACATCCTATATAATGTATTTGATGTCCCATAGACCATTAAATTTAAGCACAGATATATTTTTTTAGTGTCTTTATTTTGACATTAGTGTGAATGTCTTATGTTGAAGGTCTAACTTTGAAGGCCTATAACTTGAAGCACAAAAGTTATGGATGCACAAATTTTTTAGGAGATATTCTTGAGGCCAAAAGGGATGAACCCATTCGATCTGCTAGACCTAGGAGATTTCTAAATGTGTCTAAAAAATTCTCAACTTGACTAGTCCATTCATTCCCACATGACATCCTGATGACGGTCTAATTCATTTGGCTAAGTATGGGAAACTTAGTGAAATCTAACTAAGGAGCCAACTTTGAACATGCATAACTTCTACCATGCTTTGGGGGATGACCTAAAATGTAGCGCATAGAAACTAAGTACCAAGATGAATAAACATATGTGATCACTTTTTCTTGAGACTACCACAAGTGTGATATATGGCCTTGTCAATATGCTCACTTGGCTCTATTTGAGCTTCTTTGAAAATGGCTAAGTATGGAAACTTAGTAGATTTTGCCTGAGATGCCAACTTTGGGTCGTCGTATCTATTGACATGATTTGGTGGATGACCTAAAACTTGGTACATATATCCTTGGGACTAATGTGAACAAACCCATATGACCACTTTTTCTTGACTCATCCACACATGGAAATTATGATGTCAACAAAATGCCTACTCAAAATTTTTGCCACTAGACTCAATATGTCTAGATGAACACAATGAAGAACCAAATGAATGTTATGTATTTCCATACTTAATCTAGGCACTCTTGACATCCATAGGGTCTATGAAAATTTTCCATTTATTTATCCATTATCAAGTTGATCCATATGGGTGCAAACTTGGTATGTGGGCCAAAAATTGGCCAACAATTACAAACAAGGGACATAAATATGTTGTATCAAACAAGGACAAAGGCCACATGCAAAGGGATATTAATATGTCACAGGCAAGGCCAAGGGCCCACACACAATATACAATCTCAAACTATCCTATCATGTAAGAGAGTAACAATATCAATGAAGCATAGGATAAGTAAAGACTAGTTTACACCATCTATATGTATCAATGTCACATCATAGTATAATAGTATATCCATGTAGCACTGTGTAATATATGAGTAAATAATAAGACATATGTAATCAATATATATAGGTCAACATGTTATAGAGGTCTTAGAAAGATATAATTTATGATAGTGAAACTTGTGGAATAAGATGGCCCCAATATTGGCATGGCAATTGGGTAGAGTAAATTCCAACATCTATATGTCTATGTGTAACCTATATGTTTTATATTTCCAACATATATATGTCCATGTGCAACCTATATGTCTTATATCGCACTCATATACGATGAAATTTATTTGTGTATAAAAATAATATGTTATCTACCAAAATTTGATAAATAACATATGTAAATAGTGTAATCTAGTCATCATGTCATGCTCAAATATTGCTTTTGATTTTTTGAATATTTTGAATGTTTTTGTGTTGTCTTGATTTTTTTATATTCTTGAAATATTTAAAATTTGAAAAGTGTTAACTAATGATCCCTTCAATGGGAGGACCATGGGGAGTGCTTGTATTGTAAAGTGTGAGGGTCACTTGTAATGAGTGAAAGGTACCAAATGTAGGCATATCAAAATCTAATAAGAAATCACATGTTGTATGATAACTATCATGTTCATTGTTCATAAAATCATATGTAGGATAGGTAAATTTAGAAGGAAGAGAAATTTTTGGGGTCCTTTGTATATTTGGATAATGTTTCACTTCCCATGATCATTGTGGAACACATTGAACTATCTATGGTACTAATTGAACACATGTTATAGGATATGATGGCCTCTTTGAAACCTGAATAACTCTTTTGATATGATGGGCATTGAATAGCTAGCTATTTAGTAGACTTAACTACTCTCTTTTGAACTATGTGTATAAAAATATATTGAATATTTGTAGCCATTAGATCTGTATCTTTATCATGTATGGGTGTATCAACTAATTGTGGTGGTGGTGGGGGTGGAGGAAGAGATACCACTGGCTATAGAGGGTAATCATATCATACATCTGTAACTATGACTGCCTTGTTACAATGTATATACTTGAGACATTAATTCACTATATATGGTATTGCATGAAGCTTTTGTATCTAAGAACATCCTAACAACATGTCAAATACCCCATTACTCTGTCAAACTAAGAATGGTGTGGCTAGTATGGTAGAGCCCACTTAAAGAGGTAATACTATGTGTATGAGGGTATTCTATTTTTGTCCATATAATCCCTTAACTATTTTTTATGTATCTTGTATATCATATTGTGTGTATCCAAGGGAGTGAAGAAGTGTCATTGTGAACACATTCACTTGACCCATTGTCGATCATGCCACTATGCATGGGTTGCTTGTTGATATAAGCTTGTATGAATAATACATGAAATTTTGAATCAAATCTATCTCATCAAATGTGATCATAGGACACTATGTGTCTATTGGGTATTCATATGTCATAAATGGATAATGCATATTGTATGTGTAGTTTACTGTTGAAGTATCCTTCATCTCTATCATCTCATGCTTTGGAAATGGTTCATTGAATATTTTCAAACTATGATTTCCAATTTTTTGTGGTCTAGATTCCTTTGTAGGTGTGCTCAACTCAATAGTGTTTTCATCAATAATATCTTGTATCTTATGTCTTAATTTGAAGCACTTATTCGTAGAATGTCCTCTAATTTGATGCTAGTCATAATATACATTGTTATCATAGTTCTTTGGTGTAGGCATGTTTGGATCAAACTCTTATGGAGGAAGAAGAGTGATAAGGTTTTACTCAATTATATTTTGTAATAGTATATAAGAAGTTGATGGTAATATATAAAACTGCCACTTTGCTAGAGATGACCATTGAAGTCAGTTTGTAGGTTGTGATATTACATTTACTATAATTTTTTTTCTCATTCTTTTTGTTACTTGATTTGACCTTGTAACTTGGTTTGTTTTGAAACTTGGTTGTTGAATTAGTTGTAGGAGTAGTTGTATACTTAACCTTTTTCAAATCTATGAGATTAACTTCTTTGTCTCTTGCTTTGTGGATTATCTCATTAAAGGATTTGAATCTTTGGAAGATGATTAACTCATGGATTGATGCAAGCAAGCTTTTCTTAAATATGTTTTGTAACTCATTTTCAGCCATAACATTAGTCATCATAGCTACCATAGTCTTGTACCAGAGTACATAATCAATTATTGGCTTGTTGTACCCTTGCTTGAGCTTAGTAATTTGTACTTAAGATAGTTTCTCATCAATGTCGATAATGACATGTGCTATAAATTGATCTTCCTGTTTCTAACTATTTTTCGCTTTTCACATTCAAAAGATGAAAGAAACTATGATAATGGTCAGGGGTTTGTACGTACCCGGATGAAGTTTGCACACTGTATCCAGACGATTGAAGGGACTCCTCCTTGGCTATGGAGGATGACACCTGTTAGATAAGAAAAAAACTAAAACAAGGGAAATGTTAGATAGATAGATGGTGGACTACCAAGCAAAGCTCGGTCTCAAAAGTGCAAAGACTTCCTTAAGGGATGACAGTCCACTTGTTGATAAAAAAGAATGTCGAATAAAGATAATAATAAAAGACTAATCAAGAGAAATAGAAACAATGCATACCTGTTGTCTGATGTCAGTCTGCCACAGTCACCGACGTCGGTAGTTCTGTCGGCGTCAGTTTGTCAGGTTGCCGACGTCGATTAGTCTGTCGACGTCGGTAGGGGAAATGGTCGATGTCAGTTAGGGCAATGGCCTTGGACAAGTTTTGGTCTGCCTGTGATCAACAGAATGGACTGGGAGAGAGAGTGAGAGAAGTTGGATTCAAAGGAAGAGAGTTAGCATTTCAGGTCTGTGATTGAGCATCGAGTGCTGTGATTTTAGCGTCCCAAGGGGAAGAGAATTCACCTTCAAGTTGTTTTAAGCGATCGACGTCGGTGATCCCACTGGCGTCGGTCGACTGGTAACCGACGTCGGTTGCTAGAAGATGGGAAAAAGGCTATTTTTGGCCTTCTGCCCATTCCTCCATCTACCGAGTTTAATTGTCATTGGAAATGGTTGAAGGTGGGTTTAATAGGCATAAGGATTAGTGGGAGAGTTGGAATGATTATTCATAGGGTAATGAATGAGAGTATCCAAGGTTGAGGAATCTAAGGGTGATGTGTCAAGGGTGATGTGTCAAGGGAGGTGTTATTAATTTAAAATAAGTTATTATTTTAAATTAATAAGTGTGTGGGTTAGGAGTGTTTAGAAGTGGACAAAGTGGACCGAGGGGACCAAGGGGGGAGTTGACCAAGGAGTAGACACAATTTTGGTGTCTACATTTGCCCCTTTTTGTCTTGTTGGTTGTTCTGGATGAACTGCAAGACAAAAATAGGAGTAAGTTGCCCCAGGTATGGGATGAGGTAGTTTTTGCCCTGTTGGTTGTTCTAATGAACTGCAAGACAAAAATGAATGTAGGTTGCCCTGATTATGGGATGAGGTATTCCCCCTCAAAGCGGGAGTCGAGGGAAGGGAACCTGAAATCGGGTGTCGATTTGATAGATAGAGGATGGATATGGTGAAGTTTGAGTGTGAACGCTACAAAATTTGAGAGTGCGCGCATACCACTTCACGAGATGGTTAGGTCAAATTATCGCAGTCAAAGGTCAAAGAGTGCTAAAATTGAAATAATTGGGCCCCAACATTTAGTCGTAGCTGATTGGGTTATTTGATCCAAGCTGTAGCTCCAATGGTCATCGTGTTCCAAGTATCCCAGGCTCAGGAAGTGCTCTTGGAAAACATGAAAATGTCACAAGTAGTGGGGATCAACTTGCTCGTGATCCAATACTTGTGAGGGTCAAAATATGGGTTGCGGATAATTTTGATAACTATTCATGAGGTAGCATATATGCAATAAAAATAACTAAGGTAAAGTTGTCTCGAAAATGGTCATGGTCTGAGGAGATAGTCGTGATCTCCAAGGTTGTTGGTCGAGTTGGGTTGAGATATAAGTGATCTCAAGTGTGCCCTATGAGGAGTCAAAAATGACTTCTACTGTGAGGGTTGGTTGTGGATGTGGGTTGGACTAGGTTAAGTCATGGTTAAGGGGTAATATGGTTTGTCCATCAAGTAGATGAACAAATGGATGTGGCCGAGCTAACCCCAGAAGATGTCATGTCATCTGAGTGCTACCTACATAGCCCCTATTTGAAGGGCCTCAGGCCAATGTAGTTCAGGCTGGCTGATAGGTTGGTTTGGTCAGGTTGTAAATGATGAGGGTATGATGATGTTATAGCCTTTTCCATATTATGTAATGGTGTATTCTATAACATTTGTTAAGTGGTCTTTCATCCCTAGCAATTTTCCATATTTTTGATGGATGTATGCTAAAAATGAAATGAAAAATACTTATGCTTTAGCAAGTAATGGTTTATGCTTGGCATAAATTGTGTGGTCGATAGTTTCCATGTGTATTGTTGTCCATAAAAACTATGTGAAATGGACTATGTCATGTTGGTGGTCTGAAAATGTTTTGGTTTGGTTTGGTTTGGTTGAGAAAATGATTTGGTTGCATGTGACAAAAGGTATGGAGGAAGCGAAAGGCATTTTTTCCCTTTCATTGACAAGGACCATAATGATAGCATAGATAAGGGGTTTTTAGAAACAAAATCCCTATTCATGCATTACGTCGTTGACCATTGGTTGTGTTAGAGAAGTAATAGAATCACTTTGACATTAAAATGAGCTCAAAATCCCTTGAGGTAGGTGATGTGATATGTTAGGATAGGGTAACCCTTTTTAGTAGGGATAACTTTGCCCCTTTTTATAGGAGATTTTGAGAACGACTAAAAATCAAGTCCATGACACTTTTTTTTTTTGGTAGACTGATCGATGCGGGAAGCTTCTGAGAGAGTGTTGTTTGTAGCAAGATTTTTGGCATAGCCATCCTTCAAGGGAGTGGTCTATATTTTTGCTTTATATATTTTTTAGGGCTTTGAATAGTTGTCCTTCAAGGGAGCAATATATTAGCTACAGCAATGATGATGTAGCTGTCCTTGGAGGGAGCAATCTGCATTTAGAGTTTTATGACCTTTTGATATTTTGTTTGACGGGATTTGTAGTCATGGACAAGACTATAGAAGCTTAAGGGCTCCCTTTTATTAGGACAAAGCATTCATACTTTATAAAAGGGTTACATAGGGTTTGCTTAAGGGAACAGGGTTGAAAGGAATGAGGATTAAAATGACAGGGGTTGCTCAAGGGATGTGCTCAAATTAAATATCAAGTGAATGAGTACTTGATTAACAGTAGAGTGGTCATAGCTGCAAGGCATTGAGAGGCTTAGGTTTTGGTCGGCCTTCGAAAGAAGACAAACAATAAGTCCCTGATCTATGCTTGTGTAAGGTCTGAGTCAATTAGGAGCAAACTTGCCCCGTTTGCTTCTTTCCATATTGGTCACATGTTGGATATGATTAAGAAGTTGGTTGATGTTTGGTTGATTCTTGGTTGGTTGATATTTGGTTGAGGCTTGGTCGAGGCTTGGTCAAGGCTTGGTTGATGCTTGGTTGAGGCTTGGTTGATTGATGTTTGGTCGAGGCTTGGTCAAGGCTTGGTTGATGCTTGGTCAAGGCTTGGTTGATTGATGTTTGGTCAATGCTTGGTTGATATTTGGTCAAGGCTTGGTCGAGGCTTGGTTGGTTGATGTTTGGTCGAGGCTTGGTCGAGGCTTGGTTGATGCTTGGTCGATTGATGTTTGGTCAAGGCTTGGTCGAGGCTTGGTTGGTTGATGTTTGGTCGAGGCTTGGTCGAGGCTTGGTTGATGCTTGGTCGAGGCTTGGTCGAGGCTTGGTTGATGTTTGGTCGAGGCTTGGTCGAGGTTGATAGTCAATACAGTCGAATTCCCCCAGTCGCAGAGAGAATGTTTGAGAAATGGTTGGATAAGATGGAGAGAAGACATTGAAGCTTCTCTTTGTCCAGGAGTGTGACACAAGGATGCATCTTGTGAAGCTTTTGCCTAATAGATTTAGTTTAAGAGGGTGAGATCCTGATCTTCCAAGTTGGAGTTTGGAATCTCATAATTAAGGACGGTGACGGAGGCAATGGTTGGTAATGATTGGACTAAGGCAGCTAGTGGTTGGGAGTCTTCAGGTTGGACCTCCACTGCTTGTAAGGCTTTGATTAAGGCTTGTTGATGTTGTAGAGAGCTTTGAATGAGGTCATACAAAGATGTCTTCATAGAGGTTGGGTGAAGTTGTTTCACCTTGGAGTCATGAATTGGTTTCGAAAAAGTTGGTCGAGATGTGCCCAAAAGTGAAATCTTGGGTTTTGATGGTTAAGGAGGCTTGACGAATGGATAGGTCCAAAGAATAGCAACTTTTTCTTTTGCTTTATCCTTTAAAGTTTGTGACTTAGTGGCCACATTGATGGTGTTGATTTTGAATAATGGGGTTAAAGGTGGTAGAGGAACCACAGTCTTGTTTTGAGATCCTGATTTAGGTGATGAGGTTTGAGAGGCATGGGATGGTGTCGATGGTTTGTTGAAAGGGTGGTTAAGAGGATCCTTAGTGAGAAGGGTGTCTTTTTTGAAGTGTTGATGAATGACAGCTTTAAGAGCACAACAATGCTTAGTATCATGTCCAAGTGTGTGATGATATGCACAAAATTTAGTGTCATCGAACCAAGATGGTTTTGATCCGAGAGTTGATGAGTGTGACAGTGAAAAGGGTTAGGAGACATGATACGGTGTTGGAGATTTGTTGACAGTATCTTCAACAAGAAGGGTGTCTTTTTCCATGAATTAGCGGATGACAACCTTGAGGGCACAACAATTTTCAGTGCCATGCCCAAGTGTGTGATGATATTGGCAAATTTTAGTGTCATCGAACCATAATGGCTTTGGTTCGAGAGGTTGGAATGGTTTGATAGGTGGAAGAGTGATGTTAGAGGATTGTAACAATTGGTGTAACAGCAAGGTATAAGAACCTGCTAATGGGTTTGCCCGTTTTGTTGCAGTAAAAGTTGGCAAATTTTGTTTAGAAGCTATTGAGGGAGTGTTTTGTAGCATCCTTTTGTTTGGCGGTGTGGCCAAATGCGTAGATGACACTTTCATGGTAGGAGGCATTGGATGTTTTAAAGGAGGTATGTTTTTGTTAGGTGTTGGTCATAATGGAGGTGATTTATTTTTGTTGGGTGTTGGAGTAGGAAGCATTCCTATTAAGGTGGATGGGTGTGGGCCCAAAATAGAGGGCAATGATGATGGTGGAGGAGGAGTTCTCTGATGTGGTTTAGTAGCCTTCTTTGGTTGGGTGCGAGGACTACTATTGTGGGGGGTAAGGTTCAAGTCTACCCTCATCGGATCTTCTTCGACCGAAGTAGGTGAGGTGGCGAGTTTCTCTTTCGGTGGAGAAGGGATTGGAGATTGTGGCTCTTCGAGAGGGCAGAGTGTAGGGATGGTGATAGCTTTGGCATGTGTTTGAGGCGTGGGAAAAGTATGATCCCCCATTGTTGATAAGAATGACGAAGGCGAGGCAGCTAGTGTTGGAATCGTCAAGGCATCCTCCAATATAAGAGAGGTCGATGGAGAACTAATAGGAGAAGAAGGTTCGTCTACCTGTGGAGGAGAAATGGGAGAAGAAGGCTCTTCTACCTGTGAAGGACCAATGGGTGGGCTAACCTCTTTAGACTGTGAGAGAGGTTGGTTAGGCATAAGAGGCAAGACTGTGTTGACTGTGCGTATATTACGCTCTTGGGAGTCATTGGCCATGGTTTGCACGTTGTTTTGGCTAGGGGATGGTTAGGAAAAGGTTGTCTAAAGATGTCTATGTTTTGGATAGGTGGTGCGTTTGGGTTATCCAAAACAAGATCACCTTTGTCTAACATGTCCTGGACAATGTTTTTGAAGGTTTTGCAGTTGTTTATGTCATGGCCTTTGACATGGTGATAATGATAAAAGTCATTTTCCCTGTACCATGCAGGGATGGCTTTTGAGGGGTCGAATTGAGGTGGTCAATTTGGAAGAGATTGAGGACCCCCTATTTGACGAGTTTATCCAACACAGACGTGTATGACTCTCCTATTGGAGTGTATTGACGTTGTATATACCGTTATTGGAATTGTTTGGTGATGCTTTGAGATGTGAAAGGTTCAGATTGGTTAGTTATTGTTGATGATGATGGCCTAAGGACCACAGCATTTATCGATCCCTTGGACTTGGAATATGAAGAAGAAGGTTTGGATGAAGAATGGTCATTGGATTTTGTGTTAGTGTTTTTAATACGCAATTCGACTTTATCTTCTTCGATCGCGCGGAGTTCAAGCTTCCTAGCCATGGTGAAAGCTTCGTCAAATGTGCGAAATGTTTGGACCCGCAAGGTAGAGGAAATATGTTTGGCACATGCTTGTGAAAAGAGCTCAATGAGCTCGGGTTGAGATAAAGAAAAGGAGAGTTGGTTGATTAAGCCTCTCCAACGGGCAACAAAATTGGCTATTGATTCATCGTCAAACTGTCTGATAGAGTATAGGTTTGTGATTGAAACCTTTTTGGTGATATTGATCGAAAAGTGGTCAAGGAAAAGTTGAGCTAGTTGAGTGAAAGAAAAGATAGAATGACTGGTAAGGGAGCTATAACAGTCGAGGGTAGCACCAGAAAGTGACATGGGAAATGTGCATAGTAATAACGCATCATCATGTGCTATAAGATAATAGGCATGTCTAAACGCTCGTAGATGTTGTTGTGGGTCTTCCTTACTCTGAAAGCGAGTAAACTTGGGAAGTTCCCACTGACTGGGATATGGTTAGATTGGGACTGAAGGATGAATGGGTTCGTTGCAAATTTGTTCATATGAAAGAACATTGCTTGAACCGGAAATGGATGTCTCAAGATTAGACATTTTGTCCATCAACATCTTGATTAGATCGGTTGATGGATTTGCAGGTGGGGCGCCCCTTAGGTTGTAAGGTGCTTGTAAGGTGCTAGGAGGGGCGTATGACGTAGTTGGTTGCGCTTGTATAAGCGTAACATATTGGTAACTAGTCATAGGGACTAATGTCAAAGCCAAAGGTGGTTGTGTCATGAAGCTAGAAGGCACGACTTGATTTGATGTCGCCAGAGGTGGTTGGATGGTGGCAACACTAGCCAAAGGATGAGTAGCCACCTTGGTGTTGATGGGTGTGAGAGTAGGCAAGATGGAGACAACTAGGTTTTGGAATGGTGTAGAACTTTTTTGAATAGTTTGCGGTTGATGGGGTACCGAAACCCCAATGGAATTAGGCCCAAAAATAGAAGGAGAAGCCACACTTTGAAGATTGGTCATGGTCAGGTTATTAGCTGAGACAATGGCTTGGGTGTCTATGGGTTGAATTACGAAGGCAGTTGATACGACTATCGTCTCAACTAAGGAAGTCGGTATCTCATAAATTGGGTTGCCTAAAGAGTCTCGCGTTTGACTTCTCGTGAGATAATGCTGAAGGGCCTTGACATTGAGGTCAAGGAACCTTTCAAAGTCTTGGTCCCCTTTGGGAACAATAGGGGGTTGAGTCGGGGTTGGTTGGGTAGGAGTTCGTTCAGTCTCTGAATGATACTCCATTAGAAGACTTGATATAGAAGGCGAAGGCAGGAGTGGTTGTTGCGTTGCGTGGTCAACAAGAGTTTTGGTTTGACTACGTGTCAAAACCATCCAAGGCAAAAACGGTCAGGTTCTAGAAACTGTGTTTTTTCAGTTTCAAAAACTCAGAATGTGTGTCTAACAGCAAGAAAGTCAGGTTTTATGCCTGTTGTTTTGAGAAGAAAAAATTTTGACAGTTATCGACATCGATAGAAAAATTGATGTCGGTAAAGAAAATTGCCGATGTCGGTCAGATAACCGATGTCGGTGAAGAAAGTTGCCGACGTCGGTGGAAAAACTGATGTCGGTTACTGTGTGTTTCTAGAAACCGAAAGTTCTTGGAAAAAAGAAGAAAGTTCTGAGTTGTTCTTGGAGCTCAGAATGCGACCTCACCGGCTCAAAAAACCAGATAGGGACAAAAAAATAGATGAAGACAAGCATCCTCTAAACGTTAATTTCTAAGAATAAGTTTTAGAGTCTTGTTGGCTTATGCCTTAGAAGAGTGTGTTTGGGAAGTTGGCTTTTAGAATGGGTCCTAGAAGAAGCAGTCTAAGGTTGGTTTTGGGTTAGTTTCAGTGCTCAAAGTCTGTATTAGGTTCTGTACATGGCCTGGTGCTAAGGAGCAAGCTCCCCTCACTTCACGAGCCCAAAGATAAGCTGGGTCGCTTAGCCAGTATATACTTTCCCTAGATTTTATACTCTGCCAGAGAACAGAGTGGGTTCTCCCCTTGGTAGTGAAGTCCAAGTGGGATTACCAGGAAGGGTAAGGTATCCGCTAGGTGATGAAATCCTAGTCAGACCTTGTCTCAGGTATGTTTAGATGTTTGATTTGTGATAGTGGTCTGGTCGTGTAACATAAGTGCACTATGCTTTATTCATAATGCGGTTTTAAGTTACTAGATGAGTGGACTAAACATGCATTCCAATAGAGATGAAATGCAAAAGATTTTTAAGCCCAAATTGAAATGTGTGTTCGGATGCAGACAAGTGGAGAAAAGGTTGAAGAGTATGAATTTCACTACTCTAAGATGCAGGAAAGAAAGAAAAAGAAGGATTCTTTTTAACTTTGCTAATGGTGTCTTTTCGAAAGAGATAGAAGAAAAGGATACAAGAAGAGATCTAATGCACCTATATGAAAAGTTTGCTTTTAGAAGAAAAAGGATGACCCCAAGGAAAAGTCCAATGGTCCCACCGGGCGTGCCAGAATGTTTCTAACTATTTTTCACTTTTCACATTCAAAAGATGAAAGAAACTATGATAATGGTCAAGGGTTTGTACGTACCCGGATGAAATTTGCGTACCGTATCCAGACGATTGAAGGGACTCTTCTTTGGTTGTGGAAGATGACACCTATTAGATAAGAAGAAAACTAAAACAAGGGAACTATTAGACAGATAGATGGTGAACTGCCAAGCAAAGCTCGGTCCCAGAAGTGCAAAGACTTCCTTAAGGGATGACAGTCCACTTGTTGATAAAAAAGAATGTTGGATAAAGATAATAATAAAAGACTAAGCAAGAGAAATAAAAACAATGCGTACCTGCTGTCTGTTGTCGGTCTGCCACAATCACTGACGTCGGTAGTTCTGCCAGCGTCAGTTTGTCAGGTTGTCGATGTCGGTTAGTCTGTCGACATCGGTAGGGGAAATGGTCGATGTCGGTCAGGGCAATGGCCTTGGATGAGTTTCTAGTCTGCGTGTCAAGGGTGATGTGTCAAGGGAGGTGTTATTAATTTAAAATAAGTTATTATTTTAAATTAATAAGTGTGTGGGTTAGGAGTGTTTAGAAGTGGATGAAGTGGATCGAGGGGACCAAGGGGGGGAGTCGACCAAGGAGTAGACACAATTTTGGTGTCTATACTTCCAAAGGGTTGAATTGTTTGACTGATTGGAGTGGAAGTTCATAAAACCATCGCAAATCATATTATTTGAGACTTATTTAAAATAATTTGGTTAATTATTTTTCATTATATGTGTATTCCAAACATGTTTCATGGAATAATCAAAGGTTTTGCTCTAGATCACCTTTATCTTCATATAGTGGAAGCTTAGGAACTACAAAATGTGTATGTAAATGACAAGTTATTATCTCAAGGAATAATGTATTATGAATCAAGGCATGTGAATCCATTGAATCACTAGCTCTAGATTCACCTTGCTCTAATTGCAACACCTTAACATGTAGAGCTATAACATTCTACTCAAGGGAATGTGCAATAGGCAAGATTGGTGATGTAACATGTGTATTCATCATAGTTGGGGTAAAGGTTTATTATTTAGGAATAGGTATGTGAATATGTTGGAAGCCTTTTGTTTCCTCCACACCTTGGGTGGATGTTACATATATCACTTGAGATGTTGATGTAAAACTAATACCAATAGTATAGGTTTGAACACCTAAAGTGGAGGTACTAGCTTAAAAGGATGGGTTGATATCGTAAAAGGGATCATATTATCCCCTAGATGTTGTATCTTGAGCCAACTTTTTATGTTTCCCTCTTGAGATATATAACATTGCATCAAGCTGATGTGGATTCAAGATAAGATCTTTAGTGAATTCTTGGTCATTAATGGCATCAAGTTGATTTTTAGTGGTTTTTTTGTGGGTATTATTAGTCTCAAAATTCATGATAAGTACATCAATAGGGTGTGTAGTAGGTATTGCATAATCTGTAGACTAAGTAGGAAGAATGAAAGATATCATGCATGCCCTTTTTCATCTAGCAATAATAAGAGGCGGTTCATATTAGATGTTGTAAGAATATGATTCGAGGAAGGATTGGGATGTTCATTGTTAATTTTAGACTTATTAGTGTTCTTACATTTGATCCATTTGATTATATGATTGATTGAAATGTAACATATCAAAGTGGAACAATATGAAAAGATTATGGTCATGACATGCTTCAACAAATAATTTTAATTTTAATTTATTATAGCCATGGGTAATGTATATTATTATAAATAGTATTTATGAATTATATAGCACCTAAGTCTTGTACACTTAGCAAATATAGACCTTGGTTATTCCTCTTAGTTCTATACCTTTCTTGTTACTGAAAGGCTCACATCTGCTATCTCTTTATCTCTTGATCTAAAAAATTTAATTCTAATGACCTAGGTCTTCTATATTGCCTAAAATGTTATAAAAATGTTTATCTTATGCCTTTAAAAGTTCTAGCCATGTATCTACTTTTCCACTTTCTAGATATTTGCATCCCAGTCAAATGTCTATGTCAATGCAAGTATTTTGGCCTGACACAAATGTCCAGTGCCCTAAAGTCATTCAATTTGAAAATGTAATGTATACCTATGGTCGGCTTAAGTTATTTTATGTGATATATTATCCAAAGGGATTGGTATAAGTACAAGATCAACCCTCATTCATTCCTCACCTAACATAGACTAAACAACTCATAAAGCAAAATACCAAAGGCATTCAATCAAGCATTCAAGTGAGTAAAGCTTCCCTATTTTCTCTTATTTCCATATATGTCAAAGAGATAGCACATCTATAGGTTTGAAGTACATGAGTATCCCAAGAGCTATATTTTTTTAATACAATCTAGGTCATTATTGTACTTGATTATCACATATCACATCCTCATACACACATAAGCCAAAACGTAGGGGAGAACTACATAAGTCTAAGGCCCTCTTTGAATTATTGGTTATGTACATAGTGCTCATTAATATAGGGGTCTTTGGAGTAGATCAACATCGTGTGCCCACTAACCCATTTTTCCCATAGCCATTTATGAAGATGAAGAACTAGAGTTGTGTTATTTGATAAGGAGAGACAGCCCATGATCTAGATCTGATCACACTAGAGTGAAGGTGACACAAATCCCAAAATATCCTAGGTGGTCATATCCAAATCCAAAAAGTATTCTATGTAAGACACCTACATCTAGGTTAGATATAAGCATATACATAACTATCTGAGGTTGATGCAAGTGTCCAAGGCTATAAAATTTAAATTTCTAGAATTTGACAATTGATCTAGAATCATTTTCTAGTCTACTCCCTGCCTGTTCCAATCCATATTTGTTTTAGCATTAGAACTAGCTAAGTATCTTGTTTTCTTTATCGTTATAATATCTAACATATATGTACTTTTCATTTTTATCATATCTCAGCATAAGAAATTCAATATATATTTTATCTAACTTTTACAATTAATTGGTCTGCTATAGATTTTGTTTATTACCCTTGTACTTATTCATTTATATATTCTTAACTCTAACCTCATAGAATCATTATCCAAACCTAGGGTTAAACATTTGGTGAACCCAACATGATTCAAATAATGTAAAGGATCCAACTTAAGGTTGCAAGGTCTCACATGTTCTAAAAATACTAAATAAATTAAAAATATATAAAATCCAAAAAAAAAAAAAATTGCATTTACATGTTCTATTAGCTCTTTCGCATATATTTTTTTAGTTTCATGTTAGTGGATAGCATATCATTTATTTCTATATACACGTGTTTCACACATATTTTGAGTGTCCTACAGGCATACACAGATACATGATCTATGTACTTTCAAATGTTTGGCTTTCCCTCTACTCATGTCATATGGACATTGAGAGCATCCACTTCTTTGATCTCAATACATCTAAGTTATATCATTATATGGTCATTTTACATTATCATGTTTGAGCTTATGTACTTACATATGCCTTTATCCATGCTTATATATTTTATAGTGTACTTAATATGCTATGTACTTAACATTTTTTGATAACATATATGATCCATATACTAGTATGTTATGTTTATGTTGGTTGCTTATGTTGTCATTCGTGCACTTTGTTGAGTGTCTTGTCTTGATATTGTCTTGCTTGTTTGAGTATTTGAATATGCTCCATTGTTTGTAGTCCTCATGCCTTTGTTTTCATCTTTGAAATTTGAATACGTCATTGCTTTTTGTATGGATGCTTGAATAGGTCATTTTTTATTTTGTAGACACTTGACTAAGTAATGTCCCTTTGATTGTGCAACATTTAAACATGCCCCTTGCTTGAAGTCTCCTTAGACCATTGTCTTTTGACTTATTTTTTAGTGTTCTTGTGTGTGTGCTTGGTTGCTTATTGATCTTGTACTATTACTCTTTAGATATTACCATGTTACATATCGTGCATATTAGGCTTTGATGTGGTCACATTATGCACACTTCCATGATATGTCTACCTAGACATCTTCCTTATAAATGTTACATGGTACATTCACAATTTACATGGTTATCTTATCCTTTTGAAATAAGTTAACTACCAGTTGCTACTTCCCCTCACCTCAAAAGGGGGGCATATTAGTGGAGGCATGCCATAAAGGCATAAATTCCACATTAATTCATAGATTTATAATATACTGGGGGCATGTTTTAAAAACAATTTCTCCACATTTATCACATTTTCAGATTCAGTGGAGGCATGTTTTGGAAACATGTTCTCCACACTCATTCAGTATTCAGCATATGCAGATTACAGAGAGGTATGTTTTGAAAACATGTCCTCTACATTGGCACTTATATTAGTCTTCATATTTCTCTATATATAGTGGGGACATGTAATGATAAGCATGTCCTCCACACTTGTTCAAATTTTAAATTGGCCAAATTCACAGTTATACGACTCATATACACATTTATGGTAGAATTCTATATATTGGCACCATCGTTACACAGTTTCAACATGAGACAAAAATTTAAGGTGCATATGTTATGCAATGTGCACCTAATATTGTAAAATCAAATCAGTTTCATATTTCAAACACTTTTATAGATTTTTATCACCCACCAGGTTGGAATTTTATAGATTATATTGAGCCAATCTAATGTAGTAATTGGTTCACTTTTTGGTATGGTTGAGGTCATTAAATCATTCACTCTTGTCAAGTTTATAGGTTGGACTTGATTACATCATCTAGCCTCGCCAAATTTATTGTGTGGTTTGACTTGGTTCACTCACGATCACTAGGTTATAAGTATGATTGGGTTGCACGATTGAGCTCATCTCAATTATCAGGTGACAAATCACATTTTCTCAAAGGTTGGGGGAATGTGTCCTCATATCTTCCTCTATCCCTCTATATATATGCACTTTTCAGATTTTATATTTATCCTAATCATAGCTCTAATGATTCATAATGATACATATTTTCAAATCAAATTTCCAAAAGGCAAGGTAGTTGCATTAATACACAGGTGTACTCCTAAAACTTGATCTCTTTCAATTTCAATCATTTCAATGATTTTAATTTTAAATTATATGCACCAATTATATAGTTTAACATGCTATTATTTTTAGGTCAATCTCTAGCAAAGCACTCAAGTTGGGCTCACACAAAGCTAAGGTGTGTTATATACACCTAGTACACATTTATTTTCCTTTAAACTAATAATTTCATTACTGGACTAAATGGAGGGAAAATGTAGACATTGTTTATGAATTATATAGCACCTTGGGCTTGTACACTTAGAAAATGTAGATCTTGGTTGTTCCTATCAATTCTAGACCTTTCTCACTATCGAAAGGCTCACATCTATTATCTCTTTGTGCTCATTGTTTATCTCTTGATCCAACCAATGTCATTTTTATGACCCAAGACTTCTATCTTTCCCATAATGATATAAACCTACTTATCTTTTATCTCTAAAATTTTTGGACCTATACCTTCTTTTCTGCTTCCTAGACACTTGCATCCCTGTAAGATGCCTACATCAATACAAGTGATCTGACCTGACACAAGTGTCCAGTACACTAAATTCATTAAATTTTCAAATGTAATGTATACATATGGGCAGGCTAAGTGATTTTATGAGATATATTCTCCAAATGGATTGGTATAAGTACAAGATCAACACTCATTCATTCCTCACTTAGCAAATACCTGGCACAGACCAAACAACTCAAAGGCAAAATACCAAAGGCATTCAATCAAGCATTTAAGTGAGCAAAGCTTCCCTATTTTATTCTATTTCCATATCAATCATAAGGATAACACATCTACAGGTCTGAAGTACTAAACGAGCATCCCAAGAGCCATATTTACCAAGTTACAAGTTAGGTCACCGATGTACTTGTTTATCACATATTGCATCTTTATGCACACACAAGACAACATATAGGGAAGAACTACATAATTTTAAGGCCCTCTTCGAAGTATTGTCTATGTAGTCAGCACTCATTGACAAAGGGGTCTTTCAAGTAGCGCGACATTGTGTGCCCACTAACCCATTTTTTCCATAACCACTGTGAAGATGAGAAACTAGGGTTTTTTTATTTGACAAGAAGCGACAACCCATGACCTAGATTTGAGCACACTAGAGCAAAGGTGACACAGAACCGAAAATATCCTAGGTGGTCACATACAAATGCAATAGGTATTACATATTATACACCTACATGTAGGTTAGATAGAAGTTTTGATGCAACTATCTAAGGTCAATGCAAATGTTTGAGGCTACAAAAATCAAATTTTTAGAATTTGATGGTTAATCCAAAATCTTTTTCTAGTTTGCTTCCTGCCTATTTGAAATCCAGATATGTGTTAGCATTAGAACTAGCTAAGTATCTTATTTTCATTATCATTGCAATATCTACCATAGATGTACTTTTCATTTTTTGCATATCTCAATATAATAAATTCAGTATATGTTCTATCTAAGTTTTACAATTAATTGGCATACTATAGATTTGTTTATCACCCTTGTGCTTATTTATTTCTATATTCTTAACCCTAATCCTATAGGATCCTTATCCAAACCTAGGATTAAAAAACTATTAGGGAATAATCAAAAGTCAAGTCCAAAAGTAAAACTCTAAAACTAAAATCTTAAACCCTAAAAGGATAAAACCCTAAGGGAGACCTAGGGTTTGACACAGTTTGATCAATGTATGGGTTCACCAATATGTTGTACCCAATTTGGATTTATAAACCCTAATAAAATAGAAAATAATATGTGAATTTAGGTTACTAAATATAATTTTTAAGCATGGATCTGAATATAAAAGCTAAAAGCATAATTGTAATGATTTGACAAGTGGTATATGTTAAATATAGTAAGTACAACAAAGGGATAATTACTTAGTTTTTCTGAATGAATATCTAATTTTTATTGTGTTTTGATTGTGGAAAATAAACTCAAGTAGACATGTGATTCATCCAAATTTGAAACTATGCTTTTGTCTATGCAGGGTTAGTTCTATCAGCTTTCAATCAGTATCGATTGTCGATATTAATTTGTAGTGGTCAATAGTGACCTGTGCAAAAAGGAGGGTTTATGGTTGTATGGTTACCTGCACATGCATCTTAAAGTTTTGTATGTATGATGTCAAACCCTGGTGATGTAGAAAACTCAAAAAATCAACCTCCTTCACCTTGAAACCCAAGGTGTGCTTGTGAGGGCTAGAGCCTTACAAAAATTGAGATTGTAATGGGCTAAGTTGACTCTAATCACCCTCATTGATGATTGATAACTACTTACGTATCTAATACTTTGAGGAATGAAATCAATCCATGTGTAGTTCTCCCACCCAATGTGATTGTGTAATTGTTCTCTTTCATTATATGAATGCAATTAATGCTTTAGCTTTGATAATTGACAATGCTTGTTTTGACTTGGATTTGGTGTGCTTCAGACTTTCCTTGTGAGTGATTTGTAATTTGGGAATAATATAGCAAAAAAAATTAATGTGCATAGTGTATAGATGTGTACTAGATAAGTGCTAAGTTCTCTATCAAGTGAGGCCTTGATATATATATATGACTCCACTTGGCTAATTGTTCACACCACCAACATGCTAGACAGATGGTATGACCCTAAATAAATACTTGATTTTAATAAGTATATGTTGTTGGGAGAGAATCAATATAGTTAGGCTCAGGTTAGTATCGACTAACAATACTGACTTAGTCTAATGTTAGTGACTAATGCACAGGGGGACTAAATTAAGCATTTGGGCATGTCTGTGCAGGATAGTATGCAAGTTTGAAACAAACAATGAGGTTCTTGTAGGTGTGTAACAACATAACAGAAGGGTCAAATTCATAAGATAGCATGGAGGTGTGAGAGAATTGTGGGTTAGGATCACATTTGTGTACACAAATCATGTGTGGTAAATGTATGTCAAACTTGTCATTGTCAAGTACTTAATACCATATTTTAGTATTTACACTTCCATCTATTCATAATAAAAATATTTCTTCAACTCAGTGATCCAATCAATGAGTTCTTCAGAACACAAGCTACCAAAATAGCTAGGAGTGTCCAGCCATGGTTTACTTCCCATTTTAGTAATGACTTTTAGAAATATATCTTTTGGTTCATGTACCAATTCTTCCACATGAACCTCATGCACTTCTTCCTCCTCACCGTCACTTTATTCTTCTATAGCAACTCCTCTATGTTGTGCAGTTTCCATAGCCTCCAAACAGACTTTGATTACTCTCATCATTTTTGGCATGTTTGTAATTATTTTTTATCTTCATGCTCTTCCATTAGGAACTCCTTTGTGTGCCTTTTTTGTTCCTCGACAACACAGACTTCTCTTTCACAATGTGTAATTAATTCTTCAAGAGTCTCACATAATCAACCCATCAAGCCAAAACCTTGCTCTTATGCTAATTGATGTGCAATCATAGTTAGGGTGTCAAATAAACAACATCCTTAGACCATGTAGCATGGGTTTCAACTCTCACAAATGGACAAACCAATTTTCCATGCGCAAAAAGAAACAAGTAGACATCATATTTATTGATTCAATGAAGAAATTACAATGCACACAAAACAAAATAGTTCTATAATATTATTTAGACTACAAACACATGCAATGTTACGATCTCAATCCATTCATGGATGTGGCTCAATCATATAGTTCTCTACTCACTCCTACGTACTACAACAAATCTTATGCTTATAACTCTCTAATTATCTCTCCAAAAATTATTCTCCAATCGCTAGTTGTTGAACATCTTGAATTGCTCTACTCTTCTAGCCTGAACCCTTCTCAAATATAATTCATCTCTTTATCAAAGTGTTTCCCAAGAATCATTATGGAAGTCAAAATGCTTCAGTTTTCATTCGCGATATGCTTCATTTTTTCCTTTGTGAATTTTCAACTTCCATTAGTTATGAGGCTTATCTAACAGGGGCACAAAAATCTGACAAGTGTGTGAAGGCATACCACAAACCCTAGATATGACATTGAGCGTGATGCAACCTAGTACGAAGTGTCCACGTGAATTTTGTAGGTTTTAGGAGCTCTGCGTAGAAGCATAGTTGTGTATCATGTTTCCGAATGTTGTATGCACATGCTACAAGATGGCACGATGCATTGTAGCGTGTTTTAAAGTTTAACATATAAACATAGTCATGCATCATGTTTTCAGGGGTTGTGCCGCTGAGGAAGAGTGTAAGGCATATTTTGATAATGGTTTAATGATTGGGAAGATACCACAAACCTTTTGAGGTGGTTCAAGATACCTGCAATCAATTCAAACACCAAAAGCCTTCACACATTGTTGTTACTCTCATATTTTTGTTGATGCAAGATTTCTAAAAGTAAAGGGCCGACTTTAACAACATATTCATGACTGCAAAAAGTTAACATATTAACACAAAAATATTACAAACACATACTCAATAAAAAAATATATAACATTATATAAAAAATATGAAATTAAAAAAAAAAAAAAAACTCAAATAAACTTAAAACTAACATAAATATATAACTAAAAATATATATAAAAACGAATCATATCCTTTGATCAACCATAAGACAAACTAAAGAATATGTCCATTTTTTCCCAAAATGAGCGTAGGGTGCAGATTCGATTTGATAGTGAAATGTTGTTAAGGGTATTCACTCGGTACAAATCTCGTGGAAAACTATGATAATCTCCAGGCCAAAAAGTATATTATAAAATGGTAATCGAAGACGACATAGAGATTCATGGGCATTGGTCAAATAGAATTGTCTTTAGCAACCTGTTTTTTCGGCGAGGACACGCTCCGGTTTATGCTGAAATTGGCAGTGGTTGGCACTGAGACAAATAAATAAGGAAATGCGTTCCATATCGTTTACTTAAGTCAAGGTTGCATGTAATGTGACCACGATTTGTTAATATCATCATCACCAGTGTAGGTGGGAGGGCTCCATTACTGGGAGTTAGTTTTGTTTATTCATGAGATATTTTAATTTCGATATAAAATATTTGAGTTGAAGTTTTAATATACAAATAGTTGTAAGAATATCAGTTTTTGGTTTTTATTATTGTTTATGGTTATATATTTTTTTATGGTACTTCAGAAAGATCTTGTCTACAACATCAAATCAGTATAGTAATTGGAAAATTTTGAAAAACAAATTAAAAAAATTGAAAATGATGACAGGAATGTAATGTTTAAATTGTAATGGTCAGTGTCTTCTGTTTTGCGCCTCTATTTTATCTTCTTGTTTCATAACCCTTGTTATTGTTGTAACAGCGAATTTTTCCAATAAAAAAAAATATCAGTTCTTACTTTCAAACAAAGAACTTGGAAGACTGCAAAAGACCACATACCTCAACAACATGGCCTAGATCTATAAGGAAATGTACATATTATTAGTTTCACAATCTATTGCCTTCAAATATTAGAATAATTGTTTTTTATTGAATTTTTTTTTTTTTTTATTCTCTCATTTTCTTTATATTTTTTGGAGATGTATTTTGTACTCTCTTTATATATTAGATTCATAAAATATATTTTTAAATATTATAGGCCATTTTTAGTCTCTAATAAATATTAATTAAATTTAGGTTAAAGTAACTCAACTAATATTAAGATAACTAAGATTAAAGTAATTCGATTTCAGAATAATGACGCAATAAAATGAAGGTAACTCATTTTATCATAATGAACTTAATTAATGTTAAAATAACTCAACTAAAATTAAAATAACTCAACTTTATCATAATAAACTCAACTAATATTAAGATAACTCAACTAAAATTAAGATAACTTAACTATTTGAAAAAACATTAAAAAAATAATAATAATAAAGAACCTCTCGATCTTAAAGTCAAGTGAAATTACTAGGAACATTCTAATCATCTCTTTCCCGTGCAAGAAATTGCCCCTCCCATTCCATCACACTCCCAAGATAATGTGGTCTCTCAATCTCCACCTTTCATTTATTGATGTGGTCTCTCAATCTCCACCTTCCAGTTATCAACAACTTTGACAAATGGTGTTATGTGCACTACCTATGTAGGTTTTCTTGTTTTTCTTTTGCAAAACGTGTTTAAAGAAGGGACAAGATGTAACATGGAACTCTGGTTGTACAAGTTGAAAATGAAGTGGGAACCACGGCAGAATATGGAATGGAGGCCCAAGTTCAAAGTCCCATGTTGATGGCTACAAGCAAACCATAAACACATTATTCTAGGAAGGCACTGTTCCCACCAATCCTTAACTTCAAACACTAGCCAAGTCTATAACTATTCTATTAAAGTCTTCACGTGACAGATACTGTAATGCTCGTGAAGTTGCCAATGTCAATAAGGTTCCCTATGTGGAAATTTTTGACGAGTTTAGATTTGGCATTGTTAGGAGCCCACCTGTAGTTGTCACTGTGGTATGAAGTCATGGGTTGAGAGTGGACTTAAGTGCTCCTATCTTGTTAATGTTTGCCTTTGGCATGAAATCATGGGTTGATCAGTATTTGTTTCTTAATATTTAGATTTGGTATGAAATTATGGGTTGATCAGTATATTTTCTTCTTAATATTTATATTTTAGTTTAAATTTATAGGTTAATTAATAGATTTTGTTGATCAATAGATTACGTATATATTTTCACTTTTATATGAAATTTGAGTGATCGAAAAATTTTATGATAATTTTTTTTAATATTTAATTTTGATATAAAATTATGAGTTGATTAATAGATTTCGTCTATTTTTTTATTTATTGTAAAATTGAAGTCATATTTATTAATTAACTTTAACAATATTTTCTTATTTATACTTGACTTTAGTATGAATAAGTAATTGTTCTTATTTTAAAAATCTGTATATACTAATTTTGAGTTTATTCTTAATCTAAAATCTGTTTTTATTAAAATGTTCTAATGATTTTTTCATATATTAATAGATTTATTTAATTATTTAAAAAATAAATAGTTGAGATAGACAGATTATGGTGACTTCCTCCATACAACTTTTAGTTTTTATTGCAGTCATTCCTTTCTTATGCTTGCAAGATAAATTTATAGTTGTCTCATATTTTTAAACTTTGTATGTGCTGGTAATTAGTTTACACCCAGTCTAGCTTGCTTACGCCCTCAAGTCTGTTTAGACTGAAATTCTATAATAGTTTTTGGATGTGTTAGTATAATTACTTAATTATTATAAAAATTAAATAGTTGAGATAGACAGATTACACATGGAACTCCTTCCTCCCCATACTGACCTTTGGTTTTTATTGGACTCAGTCTTTTCTTGTGTTCCAGCGCTTGGGTTTTATCATAGTCCCTCCTTTCTTGTGTTTGCAAAATCAATAGTTTTTGGTTCGCCAAAATTCTATTCAATCAAGAGACAGAAAATTGTTATTCTTACAAAGAAAATCAAAATCATTTTTACAGATAAATGTATACTGCCAAAAAATCATTTAGTTCCCTTTTATAACAATGCATATGTACTATTTTCTATCTGTATCAATAGAATGCATATCACTGAAAGAAAAGGTTGTAGCATCTAGGTGATGTCACTTTTTGATAAGAGTCTTGGTACCATTCAGGATGGAACAATTGGATTCGACCACTCGATAGGAATCTATTCCATCCTAAGCTTGTATGCCTTAACATCTATCCAAAACTGTTTACCTGTCTGGCCGGTGCAGGAATGAAACTATGAATCATTCTTCGGCTTGAGTGTGTACTTAAAATTCCTTTGGGAATGTGTTCCTATCATTGACTCCTTTATTTGGTCCATCAATGATTCAGAGACAAGTCGGGACATCCTTCCAATATGCTTTTATAACAAAATGATTCCTTCAAATGAGATTTCTTTCCAGTATAGGATCAAATGTTTAGCACTTTTCTTGCATTGTCTGCTAAAGCTGCTGAATGCTATCCATGATTGAACATTCTTTGGGCAAGGCTTATCAAACTTCAAACTGCCTTTATAGATCTTTTGTGAGCTTTCCAGCTGTTCGATTCCTATCTAAAAAAATCACAGGGAGGAACTAAATCTTTCTGACAACAAATTTTTCATGGATCATCAGTGTTCTCATGAGAATCCCAGGGAGATATTAGCAGACCATGTGCTTCAGATATGGAAATCATGTCAAATTTCAGCATTGTCCATGACATTGAAGTTACCCAGAACGTTTGTTTTTCTTTAATTAGCACAACATTCATAACATAAACAAAATACAAAAAATTCATTAACATAAACAGAATGGTAAATCTAGTTGGAGCAAACAGCCAGGAAAATCATCAAAAAAAGCTAATAGAGCTTCCAACTGGCAGAACATTTTATTCCACTTTAGTACACTTTACTTCTGAGTTGTTTGGATCACTTTTCCGGCCTAACTGTTGACATGAAGAGAACATGTTCTAATATGACCAAGGGATCTAAGAATGTTCCAAGTAAGTTTGAAACATATAGATAAATTAAAATTTATAGAAAAGAGACCCTGGTTCTCTTAACCCATTATTTGATTGAACCCGCCACACAACCCATGTCTTCAAATTTGTACTTTAATAGTATACTTCTTGATTGCTTTCCTCTTCAGTATATTTACACTTACAAGTATATATATAATATTTAAAAGCATGACCATATAGATCCAAGATCCACCAAAAGTATTGGCAGAACAAGACTTTTTAATCCATTATTGAGCTCTCTGTTTTCCAGGATAGATGATGTTAATAATGTCACCACGCACATTACTTGAACGGGACATAATGTTAATGATTCAGGTTTGCCGTTCAACTTTTAGTAAATTTCACTGGTTATTGTATAGGTCTTGTTGAGCTCCCTTAAGTATTTGGCATAAGAACAGGACTCCACAATAAACATGGCAAACCATTGCAGTCATCTTCACATCGATCATTGCTTTGAAAGCTTCATTGGTGAACAAAAGCACCAAGCCCATTGACACTTAACATGCCCATAAGTACAGGCAGATAATAATAATGTCTGCTAATCTGTTTCAAACAGAAACATCCCTACTGCTATTTACCATTAATATTACAAACTGATAATAACTTTTAGTTGTCAATTGCACTTAATATCAGAAACTGATAAAATATTTTATTTGTCACAATTAGAAAGGATTGTTTTGGATCTACTATCCAACTGTTAGATCGCCTATAAAACAAATACAATTCAATCTATACATCAAAGTGCTACAACAAAATAGAAAAATAGAACATATGCAATTCAATCTAAATCAAGGTGCTACTGCACTATAGAAAAATAGCAAAGCATTATTTCAATCTGCAACTATAACCAGAAGCATTCTGACAGATAACAAAGAGAAGCAAAGAGCGGCAGTTTTAGATCTTAATATGTCATCCATCTTGTATATAATTGTTCATGGGCAAGAACCTCTTTTCATTACCCACACAAGACATTTCTTTGATTCAACCATGGATACAAAGTATAAAGAATTACTAACCCACACAAAACTAGATAACAGGCCTTGGACTCAGCTCAATCCCAATGGCACAATTTCTTGGTCTTCTTAGAACAAAGCGCAATCAATCACTTGGAGGGCTCTAAAGCACAAAGAAAACCCAGGTCACTGATTGGCACTACCGTATGCATTCTCACTCAACTATCCTGTTACTTTGAAATATTCTACCATCCTAACCAAAACCCATAGTCTACATATTAAAAAATAAACAATCCACCGTAGCCAAGGAATGTCACCTTGGTCAGCATTCCTCACATGGGCTCAAAGGTAATCTCCGGAGAGTAGGCTGCTTAGCAATTACTCTAACATATTAATCCATTAAACTACACTCCTACAAAATCGTCCTAACTAACCCGTCTGAAATTATCTTCAAACGTTTATCCAGCTCATGGCTTCAGAACCCAGATCAAAATTGAAGCTATGCATGTTATTGTCTTCATCCAGCAGCTCTTCGTCCAGAAGATCAAGGGAGTCTGGCAAGGAAAGCACTTCTGCTGTAGGGCTAGCATGACCCATCTCAAACACTTGCCCAAATTCATTCAAGAAATACAAATCATGATATGCCAAATCATCAAATGTTGAATCCAGTCCACTATAACATTGGTCACTGATGGGAGGAATGACAAAATCCACGAGAGGAGGATTGTCTTCGGTTGCTATGGGAAGCTGCTGATCAATGTTGTTGAGATCGAGAGCAGTGTCTTCTAACACATTGCAATTGTCTAATTCTAACAAGAGTTCTTCACTAGAACCTTGATAGACATTATCTTCTAAACAATCAGGTAAGAAATCCGAGAAGCAGCAAGATGTAGAGCGCTCAATCATGCGAGAGCATCCTACATCTTCAGAACCAAGATCATCAACCAATGAATCAGATGCAGAGGCAGAGGCAGAGGCAGAGGCAGAAGCAGACGCTTCCATAACTGAGGCTTGATTTGGGATCCACTCCACATCAGAAGCTTCTTCTGAGATACAAGAAAAAGAGGTGGAAGATGATGTCAAACAGCTTTCTACTATGTTGGGCTTCTTCTTGGTATTTGTAGCAGACCTTGTCACAACTGAATTGATCCCTGTGCTGGGTGTACTATAGATCTGCTTCTTATGCAAACCTCTAGGATTTCCCTGAGAAGCATATGAAGTCCAAGAAAAGTTAGTGGAAGCAGAGGGACCTTTAATTTGCCTAGCTGCATTATCATAAGCCTGAGCAGCCTCTTCTGCAGTGTCATATGTACCCAACCATAGTCTAACTCCTTTCGATGGATCTCTTATCTCAGCAGCCCATTTGCCCCATCTTCTCTGCCTAACTCCTTTATATTTGAATGTCTTCTCTGCAGTGGACATCAATGCTGATGTCGATTTAGGGAATCTCCCAGCTTTGAACCGCTCATAAGCTTCCAACATTTTTCTTCCCTTCTTGGAACCCCTCTTCCCTTTGGTCATCTTCTTGGGCTTCTTATAGCGAGGAGAAGAGAACTCTTTCCATGAGTACTTACAGTCCTTGGAACAAGTTGGAAGTTCATATTCCTCTTCAGAATCTGATACAGCAGGTGAACAATCTATAGGAATGTGTATCTCTTGAACCAGTCTCTTAGGCTCGTGCACAACCGCATCCTCGTCACTTGAATAGTCTGTAGCATCTGGGTCAGTGCATATTACTCTCACTTTCCTGGTGACAGTGGCCACGGGCTCAAACTTCAAGTCTTCTGTGTAACCTTTGGTGCTGTTTCCCTTAATCTGATTCTTCGCCTTCTTGCCTATCTTGGGTGCAGCAGTACACAGAGACTGAGGAAAAAGCTGAGCTCCAGGCATCTTTGTGTTGTAATTTGAATCCTCAGTCACACGCTATTTCAGTATGTGAATACCAATTAACAGAATATCTGATTTCAACTTTCCAAGGTAGCCAGGTCGTTTTCTGCATAGCTTGGAACAGATACTGCATGCAACAAAGAGGAATAGAAACCAAATCACCATCAGCATGTATCCTTGAAAATAAACATAACACCCAAGAACGCTAATAATACGCCTTAGAAACAACAGGCTTAGTTCAAACCATTAGTATTAGGGTGCAGATTACAAGCTCACACAAAGACACACATCCCACAACCGGACTGCATCAATGGCGCACCACACAGTCCGGACAACCCCCACAAAACGTCCTTCAAAAAACACGCCTTAAACCCTGTGCAGGCCAATAAGCATACACACCTAGAAAACAAGCCTTTTAAATCAGACCATATAGACCAGATTGGAGGCTAGACCTCCAATCTGAAGGCATATAAACCTATTATAAAACAAGCCTTCAGTCTGAACCTATAGAGTCATAGACCTAGAAAACAGGCCTTCACTAAAAACCTATGGAGTCATGGACCTAGAAAACAAGCCGTCAATCCAAATACCTCCAACAAAACCCATTTTCAATCTGGCTAAAACAGCCTTAGATTCCCGCAGGCTCTTCCCCTGGCATCGACCCACCTACAATCTGAAACCAGCGCCTACTTATAAACCCACCTTAAATCCTGACCAAAACCCACCTTAAATCCTGACCAAAACCCACCTTCAAATCCTGGCAGAAACCACACCAACATACCCATCTTCAATCCAAACAAGAAGCAAACAAGCCCCAACCCCATAAACATAAAACCCCTCTTAAATCTCAGCATGCCTATAACAGAAAAAGTTACATATACCTTGTCATACAGGCAACAACAACAACAGAAACGCCTACACTTTCAGAAACATGACACACCAAATGCCAATATCCAAACAGACACCACCATAAGCCCACAAAACAGATTGACCCCCAACCCCCAACACCCAATATACAACCAATCACACCAGGGGGCTGCAAAAGCAAGGACAAGGCTTTCAAAAAAACCGAGGATATATCAAACTTACAATATAGAGCAGGGGTGCAATGAGAGTGTTTGATTCCTGATTGCAGAGAAGGAGGCCAGGCCACAATACCACCACCACCGAAAGAGAACAAATGCTATAAGAACACAGGATATGAATAGCCAGAGCTTCTGAGCTCCAACAGGGAAATAATAATAATCTCGAGAGGATGTACTCGACATAAATCCAATACCCACAGGACAATCACCACCGCAAACCAAACAAACAGATCCACAGCCCCCTCACCACTCGAAAAAGTAGCCTTGAATCTAAATGCCACAGGGAACAAAATAGGACAGACAAATGGGGGGCTGAGGCTCCTCTCAGAGCTCCATGGAAGAGGGGCGAGCGAGGGGATGGTGGCGCTGCAGGCAGATAAAAAGGCGCAAAAGAAAACACAGATAAACACACAACACCACTACAAGTCAATCTGCTGGCCTTTTATTTTTGATTTTTTTTATGGATCTCCATTAAAATAACACGCAACGCATTGGCCATGTCATCCCATGACATGCAATGCCATGCCATGCTGAATGGCCGGTGACGGGCATGGGCATGGGCATGGGCATGCGCATCCGCATCATGGCACGGCCAAATCGTAGTTTTCTACGCCGTTTCCAATGTGAGGTAACTTTAGAATTTCTTTTTTTCTGTTATTTTTTACTAATATAGGGAATAGGTTAGGTCTCCATCATTATCTCGTTATGGTTAGGTGTTTTATGTCGATAAGAATAGGGGATGTTACTTAGATTTCTCAAATAACTTTCAACATTGAGTATGTTGAGGAGTTTTAAAGTAACATCAGAAGGTTATGAAGTGGAATTTACACACATGAACGTATATATTAAATATAAATTTTATTGCTCTGCTTCTATTTGTCATATTTTTATTCGTGATTTTCACTGATATTCTACTTGAAATGTCAAAAAAATAAGCACTGGTTAGAAGACCCAAGGTGTAGTTAATAGCGCGCTAAGAGCACACTTTTTAGCCTTATGTGCGGAGGCTAACTATTATACTTTTACTTATCTTTAGATCGTTTTAAGAGGTTTTTTTTACCGAAATGTGCGACTCTTATCTGATACAAGTATTTAATAAGGATGGACACTTAATTTATGGAATCAATATACGTAAAGAGAAATATAGATTCTAATCTCTATTCCACAATTCGTACAGCATAAATTACAATGTCATTCTTTAAAGATGAATTAAGTTTCTTTCATTCACTAATGTGGGTGCAAAAGAAGGGGAGCTACCACTATACCCTTACCTCTCTTCATGTTGTTTCAAGAGACCGTTTTCCATCGAGGCACATGACACTCCTTTGATACAAGCATCTAATGAGAATGAGCATCTCTTTTATCACCGAGACACGTGACACCGATCTGATACAAGCATCTAATGAGTGAGCACATATTTTATCACCAAGGCACATGATACTGATATGATACAAGCATATAATGAGAATGAGCATTTCTTTTATCGAACCAATACAAGTAAAAGAATTATAGATTTTGACCCCTATTTTACAGTTGGTACAATATACGTTATAACATCCTTTAAAGATGAATTGTGTCTCGTTCATTCACTAATGTGAGTGTAAAGAAAATCCTCTGCAAGGGCAACACTATATCAGAAACCTTACACACATGATAAAAATCAACACTATTGGTGCACGCCCAATTGTGACGTCTACAGGTCTTCGTCTTTTAGAACACGCACATGACTTTTAACTCTGATGCATAAGTCAACATTTTTTAAAATTAAACCCAGTCAACTTTTAACTCATTTGTAAATAGTTAAAAACTATCAAAAATCTATCAAACAATGTCGAAAATCTGTGAAAAAGTAGAAAAAAAAAATTATTAAACCCAAATAACAGTAAAATCTGCTGCAAAACCCAATACAAACAAACCCAAAACACCCTCGAACACACTCAAGACTCTTTTTTGATACCATATACACGACACTTGAAAATAGATAAACATCTTTCACATAAAATTGTTAGATTTAATATTCGCAAAAGCTAACATTACAACCTAAAAGTCCCTAGAAGTCTAATCCCTGATGTCACAATTCAATTTACTACCTTACCTGAATAACATTACAACCAAGGGGTACCTCAAAGTCTAGTCCCTGATGTCACAGTTCAATTTACTACCTTCCCTGCACAATAATTAAACATTTTAATCCGGAACCCCACAATTATTTAACTGTTATTAGTACGCTTTGATTTCGGTAACATGGAAAAAGAAGAAGTGACAGCTTTTATACGGTGAATTTGTACGGGTCGCTTGCCTGTGTTTTTGACCGGCGACTTTGTATTTTTGCCCTTTGCCTGTATAAAAATTAATTTCTTTTGTCTCCAACGTGTTTTGCGTTGATCGGTGTGAATGTATTCCGAGATGTTTGGAATGAATCCACACCGTTCCATTTCAACGTGCTCAGGACATTAAAGGTTGCCTGGCTCGAGGCTGACTTGCTCAGATTAATCCGTTGCGATGAAGAGGATCGTGTTTTTTTTTAAATTTACGTGCAGTTGCGCAGATTATAATGCGGATTTATTGACTAATCCGCTGCGCATGTCGAGGAATCCACATTTGTTGAACATTGACAGAGGTTATTGGTCTCTTAATTAGTGGGAGTTTAAATTCCAAAGTTAAAATGGGTTGAGGGTCTTGTAATTATTTAGGGTATAAATTTGTGTTCAAATCTCAAGATGTTTAGGGTCTCAAATCAAAACTATTTAGAGTATCAATTCATGTTCGAAGTTTAATAGGTTGAGGGTATTTTAATTATTTAGAGTATAAATTTATATTTGAAGTTTAATATATTGAGGGTCTGTTAATTAGGGGGAGTATAAAGATTATATTTTAATCGTAATGATATAAGGGTTGTTTAATTATGAAGATTATAAAACCTAAGTTCCAATTTTAATGAGTTGAGGGCCTCTTAATCATTAAATGTATAAAGTTCAAGTCTAAATTCAAGTGGATTGAGGGCATCTTAATTATTGGGACTATAAAATCTAGGTTCCAACCCTAAAAGACATAGAGCCTCTTCATTATTGGGAGTATAAAGTCAAAGTTTATGTTGTCGTTCAAAATGTGCCCCTGTGGATGTTTTGTTGTGCAGAGGCATTTTAGAATAGGCACAGAGTGCGAACACTTGACATAGGGTGTGGGAGTGCTCGGTGTTGGGTGCAGATGTATTAGGACTCACCTGCGCATGCAGAATATCATGTGTCCCATCGCAACAATGGGAACATCATTAAGGTGTGGCACCCTTGTGCTCCTTAGGACAAACCATCGTTACAATGAGACACACGATATTCTATGCATGTAAGCAAGTCCTAATACATATGTGCCCAACATGGAGCACTCCCATGCCCTACGCCGAGTGTTCACGTTCTACACCTATTCCAAAATATCCCTGTGCATCTAAACATCCATAGGTGCACGTTTTGAACAACAATAATTTTTTACGTGCCCGAACCTGGTTCACAACCAATTCATCGTCTCCAAATGCTTTAACTAATTGGATCCCCTTCTCCTACGCCAATTGGAGACCCTGAATTAGTGCCTCGTACTCAGCAACATTATTTGTGCAATAAAATTGTAACTTGAATCCATGGAAATATCTCTCCTTTTGAAGAGAGACCAATACAGTACCAGCCCTAGTGCCATTTCTACTATGGGAACCATCAAAATACAACTACCATATGTCTTTAGGATCCTCTTGTGCCTTCATGAAATCTGGCAATACAGGGTTTTCTTCAAGAATGCAATATGTACCTAGTCTCGTCTCTTCTATGTTGTCATATGGATCGTAGCTAAACTGTAACCTGAATGCATGGAAATGTCTCTCCTTTTGAGGAGAGATCAATATAGTACCAGCCCCAGTGCCATTTTTACTATGGTAACCATCAAAATATAACTACCATATGCCTTAGGGATCCTCTTGTACCTTCATGAGATCTGGCAATACAGGGTTTTCTTCAAGAATGTAGTATGTACCTAGTCTCATCTCTTTTGTGTTGTCATATGGATCGCACTCATAATGTTCACATGCCCATTCATCAAGTAAGTCATCTGGGACCTCTTGAAGGCGTGTGGTAACCTCATGGAGGATTGAGTTCTCCTCTTGATCGAACATTGTGCAGTTTATTACAATGAGGATGGGAGAGTATGACTCTGCATGACTTCTAAAGATGGTTTGTCCTTGATGGTCACCTTGGTCACGTATCTAGTTCAGAGTAGCATGTGCGACCAATCTGATGATAAGTATCCACCCATCTTGGCTGTGAAATCTTGAGAAAGGCATGTTGGGAAATATAGAAGCACAATTGATTACCATGCACAAGCAACTTAAATATGCAAAATTAAACCAGAATCACAAGTAACTAGAATTCGAAAACAACACAGAATATGAGAGACAATACAAAACTTGTATTAATACTCATCCAAAAAAGAATACAATAAAGAAGATGCCACTTCTTCTTCACACCTCTCAGAGGCTTCCCACACCTCAAGTGTACAGTAATTCTTTCCTCAAAGCTCTCTCTCTTACGGTCCCAACACACAACTCAAACACAAAGTTGGTGTTCACCTCCAACCAGTCAATATCCACTACTGCCAATACACCAGTGCTCCACGCACTCCACAAGTGCTCCACGCACTCCAAGTACTCAACGTACTCCAAGTAGATCTCCCATGAACTTGCAACAACTTGCAACTCAAATGATCTTACTTTGGAAGGAACTACCTTGCCTTCCTCTTTGCTCTCCAATCGAGTACACACCATACTCCAAGTAGATCTTGCCTGATCCTGCTCCCTGTTGTGTTGTTGTCACCTTGATTCTGCTGCCACCTGTAGATCAACCTGGTTCTGCACACCTGCAAACCTAGACCTTGCACACACAAACACCTGTAGATCAATGATCTTACTTACCATGCAGATCTCCAAATGTAGCCATGCACACTACTAACCAAGATCATACATACATGAAGAACCCTTCTGATTCTCCAAACCAGCACCCACACTTGGCACTGTGGCACTAGGAAGAACACACCATGCTCTCTTCACACATAGAAGGAGCTCATATTTGTTCTCTTACTCTCTAGCACACTTTTACAATACAGCCCATGAGTCTATTATATAGATCTCATGCAAACAATAATTAGACATCTAATTACAATAATTAGATCTGCATCTCAAGACTAAAATTAGCCTTCTTCATGCAAACACCCAGTTCGTTAATGAACTGTCCGTAAAACTCATAGTTCGAATCGCGCAGGCAATTGACGTCGATCCCTGTCTGCCTGGATGTGACCGATGTCAGCCGACTTATGACCGTCGTCGATTACTTCCTGTCTATACCCTACCGACGTCGATTGGCCTAACCGACGCTGACGATCGTGACAACAGCATCCTCCTCCATGTCTGCATCCATGTGAAGCTTTTGGCTCCACAACCTAACAATCTCCCACTTGGAGATAAACAGTTGCACTGTACCTGTACTTGTACCCCATCTAATCTATTTCTTGGCTTGTATCCCTCTTCAAGCTCAACCTTGAAGACCAACCACCATAAATCCTGTGGTGCACCTCCTGTCATCCGAGTAACTTGCCACATCCAAACCTACAAACTCATGTAGTGAAGTCCTGACCCTGCATAGCATGTATACCTGCTGCTGGTCCCTCTCAAATACTTGAGAACCCACTTCCCCGAATTGGCTCCTAACTCTCTGATAGCACCCACTGCTTGGGCAAACTCAAGTCTATACCAAACCCCATGTGATTTCAGACACTAAACTGTCCAGCCCTTGGTGTGCTCTGGTTCTACATCCTGCGTATTGAACCTCACCAACACCTAATTCACATCAGCACCCACTGGAGACAAAATCAACCTGTGATCTTCCATGTCTCTCATGCCAAAGAATTTTGCTGCTCCAAATTCCTCATGACATGCCACTGAACTAACCTTACCCTTAGCTCAGCAAAACCCTATATGTACAAACATGCTAGCTAGCATACCATCCACATACAGTAACAAGATAATGTTGCAATCATCATCCACCTGGTAAGACAAACACAATGGTTACACTGACATTGACTAAAGCCCTGCTTTGTCATCCACTTGTCAAAACCTGTACCACTGTCCTACAGCTTCCTCAAGACCATATGACCTGGCCTTCTGTCTCACGTGTCCATTCTCTCTATTCTTTAACTAAGGTATCCATTCATCTCAGTGCTTTCATACCGGCTAGCAACCCTACCAAATCTCCTGTTTGGTCCTACATCCTGTTCATGCCATGCTCCCACTGTTTCCTAGATCCTTCCTGCTTTGCAGTCATCAACTAGTATAAAGAAGAGGAACAACAAATTTGAGGCTTACTTACACTTTCAGTCCTCCCCATGGGCGTTTGAGACTCCTTGACAACTTGCTGTCTGCCCAAAATCTGTCTCAGTGACTGACCTTGATCACTACACAGTCTACATCCAACCGACGTCAGTTCCATGCGACTGTCTAGATCACCGACGTCGATCTCCACCTACCCGACACCACTGACTCCTTTGGTCTGCACATGACTGACATCAGCACCTGTCTGTTCGACATCGGTTACCCTTGACTGACGTCAGTACCTGTGTATGCCTGTGAGTGATGACTTTTTACCTGCGAGCTCTCCATAGATCAAAACCCTATCCAAACTGCCCTGCTCAGAGTTACTTAGCCCCATCCACTGATCTCTATCTGTCATCTCCTCCAAGAACACCAAGGCTTTCCAGTTCTTAAGTTTATCAAATACATCAGTCTTCCTTTTCCTGTACTAAACACAATCCTTTCTTGTAGCATCCCACTGCTCACAAAAATTTTAGTCTATGCACTCCGAAGCTGATCTCTTACCATCTGACTTAAGAACATCCATTCCCTTCTCACTTATGTGATCAAGCCTACAAAGCCACACCTGTACAACAGAAGTGGATCAGTAATACAAGCAAGTAGATAAAGAGTACCTGCTTTCTTACCACATGCTAATTCAAGTGCATCCTTGAAAACATTCCAAAAATCCACTGTGAGAGTTCTTGTGCATCTCTCATCACCCAACTTTCCTGAAGCAATTAGCTGCATCTCCAAGACTGGGACCTGCATGACCTTCTTCAACACCCATGTGTTGGCTGCCTGCAATTTCAGCTTCACTTCCCCTTTGCCAATAATCTGACAAGGCTCACCAACCCCTCTACTTGGGGTTGCATGGAAAGAGGCAACATAATCTATAGAACAAGATTCTACTTTATCCAAGAAACATCCCAGAGCATCTTGTGCAACAATACCTACAACATCTGCTTCTTCAGTTCCTTCATGTTGATCTGCTACCAACCAACAATATTTCTTTACCTGCTCTTTCTTTCCATAGGACCGTAATTGACCATTCATGCTTTTCAATTCCTCCATTCTTAGTTTACTTTCTTTTGTCATTGCTATACTCCCACTCAATCAGAAACCCCTGAGAGTGACCTGTAATCAAACACAAACCCTGCTCCCTGCAACCTTAGCTCTGATACCACTTGTTAGTGGTATCAAGCTATGAGCCAACAACCTCGCTCTGATACCACTTGTTGGGAAATACGAAAGCACAATTGATTACCATGCACAAGCAACTTAAATATGTAGAATTAAACCAGAATCACAAGTAACTAGAATTCAGAAACAACACAAAATATGAGAGACAATACACAACTTGTATTAATACTCATCCAAAAAAGAATACAATAAAGAAGATGCCACTTCTTCACACCTCTCAGAGGCTTCCCACACCTCAAGTGTATAGTAATTCTTTCCTCAAAGCTCTCTCTCTTACGATCCCAACACACAACTCAAACACAGAGTTGGTGTTCACCTCCAACCAGTCAGTATCCACTACTGCCAGTACACCAATGCTCCACACACTCCACAAGTGTTCCACGCACTCCAAGTACTCAACGTACTCCAAGTAGATCTCCCATGAACTTGTAACAACCTACAACTCAAATGATCTTACTTTGGAAGGAACTACCTTGCCTTCCTCTTTGCTCTCCAATCGAGTACACACCATACTCCAAGTAGATCCTGCCTAATCCTGCTCCCTGTTGTGTTGCTGTCACCTTGATTCTGCTGCCACCTACAGATCAACCTGGTTCTACACACCTAAAAATGTAGACCTTGCACACACAAACACCTACAGATTAATGATCTTACTTACCATGCAGATCTCCAAACGTAGCCATGCACACCTGCTGACCAAGATCATACATACATGAAGAACCCTTCTGATTCTCCAAACCAGCACCCACACTTGGCACTGTGGCACTAGGAGGAACACACCATGCTCTTCTCACACACAGAAGGATCTAATATTTTCTCTCTTACTCTCTAGCACACTTTTACAATACAGCCCATGAGTCTATTATATAGATATCATGCAAACAATAATTAGACATCTAATTACAATAATTAGATCCGCATCTCAAGACTAAAATTAGCCTTCTTCATGCAAACACCCAGTTCGTTAATGAACTATCTGTAAAACTCACAGTTTAAATCGCACAGGCGACTGACATCAGTCCCTGTCTACCTGGATGTGATCGACGTCGACTGACTTATGACTGTCGTCAGTTGCTTCCTATTTGTACCCTGTCGACGTCGATTGGCCTAACCGACACCGGTGATTGTGACAACAACATCCTCCTCCATGTCTGCATCCATGTGAAGCTTTTAGCTCCACAACCTAATAAGGCATATAATGAAGTAGGGGGGAAGATCAATGATTGTGATGTCCTATGCAATGGAAAGACTTGGACATGCATGCAAAGTGAGTTTAGGTCCTTAATGATCCCCACAGTCTTAATTATCATTCCATCTAATTGGATGATGACTTTGGACATAGGAGAGTATGTTATACCCAACGTGTATGATATCTTCTTTGGCATCATCGAGCTACTTGCATTCGAGTCTATCATATAATTATGTACTAGATACTCACCAATAATCAGAAAAATGTAAAATGGGGGTGACTTGTTGTGCCTGTGCATTTCCTCCTCATTTGGTTGACATATATTCATAGAGACAATGGGCATAGTCTGTGATGGCTTACACGCTTAGAAATTCTTTAGAGCATCTTACAATAGATTCCTTTGAGAAGGAATAACAAGAGCATCCCGCATTGTAACAATTAGGTTTGTCTTCTTCATTGGCTTGACTATGTTAAAGGGGATTTGGGGTCCCTTTGTCTATGATTTTTATATAGTAGCATCTTCTTGCATTCGTACACTAACTGAGGCTGATTCCCTCTCTATGTAACCTACTCCATGTGCACCAAAGGTTGCACAGTTGTTTTAACTTGGGTATTTGCACATGTGACCTAGGGCACAGAAGTTGGAGGCAACGAAGAAGATGATTCCTCCACCAGAGCTCTTTTTCTAAGCCTTGTGTTAAAATCAACTAGGTTGCTTCTTACGTTTGGCATCCCACTTTGATTTACGTAGTAAAGTTGACTTCATGCCAGTTTACATTAGTGGATTCATCTAGTTCCTATACTTGTACTAGAGTTTCTTCTCTTTGCAAAACTATGATATTGGGTTACATCTGAGACTCTAATGCATTATGTACCATGAGCACTTGATTTGAGGTCCCATTCACATAAGTGGCATGATTATGTGGTTGAATACATAGAATCCATTATTCATATTCCTACATCATGTTGTTTTGCACGGGTATGAGGGCTCTTGAAGTGTTGACAACATTGGAGTTTTATGCATAGGGTGGTCTATTATATGTGAGTTGGTTTTGAATATGCACACCACCTTAATATGGAGGCTTATTTGATTGATATGGCTGGTTGAAAGATTAATAATGCTTGGAATGTTGCACTTGCTACCTTTTAAGCACCACTAGCTCATTTCTAAAGCTCTTAATAATGATTTGACTTCATGTAGCTCACTCAAAGGTGCAGATGATAGAGTAGGAGAGCTAGTCACAATAAGGATGGGTGTTAGGTTTAGAATAAAAGGCAAAGTAGGTTCACTTGTGGATGGAGGCTCAGGAAACAAGGGCATAGGGAGTATGGGTATAATATTTCCATCCTTAATCAAATAATTCTTTGTGTGCACAATAACCTCATATGCATCAGGAAGCACAATTCCTCCCCTGGATTAGACCATTATAGCTACATCACTATTGATAGCTTTCAAATAATACAAGAATGAAGTATTTGGAGATGGCTTACACAATGGTGGTATTCTATCCCAAACCCTCTAGAATTTGAAATTGAAATCGACCATCAGCTTGTGTGGGGCTCTCTTAATGGTGGTGAACTGTTATATCAAAGATAAGTGATCACTTTTGTCTTCAAATGGCTTACATAGTTGCTCTCCTATTTCATCTTAGTTATGGATAAAATTCAGACTCAAACTTTGGTACCATTAGAGAGCCTTTCCTTTCAAGGAAGAGGCAAATAACCTAACTACTACATTATCTTTTGTGATGTGGTGAATCAATCAAATATTCACAATGTCTAGGATATGTTCTATAAGGGAGGTTGTGTTCTCACCCATAAAATAGGATAAGCTTTTAAGGGCTATAACTAGGATGTCTTTATATTGAGCTAGAAAAAAAGGGCTACCTCCATTGAAGGGCACAAATAGTTAGTTCCTCTGTGTATCCATAAATGGAATAGGGAATAACCCTCTTATAGGTTGGGGAAATCTACCAAAAGGAGGGGTAGACGGAGCTCTTAAGGAAGCTTGGATTGAATCACTAGTTCTCCTAACTAGAAACAAGTATAGTCTAACTCTTCTTCTAGAGGGCGCAAACAATTCAATGAAATGGAAATTGGTACCTCTTGAAGACTATCTCATCTATCTTGACATATAGATGAAACATTGATCTTTATGAACTAGGAATGCTTGGAGTTATTAGGTGCTCTGTATAGTGTCTTCAACACTATTGACTATGAACAACACCAAATTCTTAGTTAAACTTTTGTATTCATCCCATCAAGTGTGCCAGAAACTATTTTCATTCAAAATGTGCACCCATGGATGTTCTAATACACATGGGTGTTTTGGAATAGGTGTAGAGTGTAAACACTTGGCATAGGGTATGGGAGTGTTTGACATTGGGTATATATGTATTGGGACTCACCTGTATGTGTAAAATATCTTGTGTCTTATCGCAATGATGGGAATGTCTTAAGGTGTGAGACCCTTGCTAATCCAAGAGGATCTCTATTTCACTCCAAAACAAAAGTCATCAAATTACAGGTTGATCATTGTCATGATGAAGAGCTCATCAAAAAAAAATTGGTGCATTTTATGGTTCATACAATGGAGCCCATATGCACAAAATATCGTGCATCAAAGATCAACTAGGGCAAGTAAAAAAATTTGGGGTTTGAATAGAACATCTAGTTGGACATCGACAAGTGGCAAGTGGTCAACAAGTGGTGAGAGGAGATTGGACCACATGGTGGAACCTCAAGCCACCATGTGGCTTGCCACCAATGAATTATTTGCTATGGTCCAATTTTACTATATTGAGATTAATTATTTCCTGAATGTTCCAAACAAACCATGTGAATTCCATATGACCCACGACACAACACACTCCATGCCACATTCTACCCACTCAACCTCCATGAAATAACCATGCCACAACATAACCACTGAAACCCATGCCAATGTCAATCACTTGGCATGTTATACCATGAATTTCATGGTATTTAAAACCAAACATGCCCCCCGCACTTCCCAAATGTGGGATATAAGATTTGTTTTGACCACCAAAAGTGATGGAAGGGGGATTCAAACCTTGTTATTTATGATAAAAAGATAAGCTCCCAATCGATTAGGACGTTAGTAGAAGCATTATATAAAGGGGTCAAGTTTATATTTGAAGGCAAGGGTTTTGGATGTGAATAGTGATTCCAAGGCATGTATGAGAGTAATGAAGGGACTTAGAGAATTTTAAAAGGTTCGAACAACATAGTTTTGTTTTCAAGAGTATCTTTTAGATAGGAATAAGCCTAAATAGATGATTTTGGTGACTCAAAAATATTTGTAAATATATTTTGCAATATTTTAATAGGAGCGATCCCCCCATTGAAGTGGATCCGAAGACGTAGGCTTTATAGCCGAACTTCATTATCAAATCGAGTGTGGTATTTCTATCGAACTGGTCTCTTTATTTATTGCACTCTTAAAATTCAATGTATTTTGGATATTTTAAAGCCAATTTTAATTCCGTAATCATTTAAAATCTCAATTTTTATTAAATCATTATATTAAGGTTTTGATCCATTGTAAATGTGATTTCACTACAACAACACTTGTTTGTTTATGATTATGGATCAAATTTTTGGTATTAGAGTGGAATTTGGTATTTAACCATGTGGATTGCTAGTGTATGTTGACAAGGTCGAGATTTAGGTGAGGTGAAGGAGAATTAGTAGAGTACGATCCAGAGGTTGGATTAAGATGTACTACAAAAATGGGAGATGACTTTGAGTCTGAACGAGCTTTCCAACATGCCTTATTGGAAATGACGGATATGGTTGATGAGCTTTACTATGAAAGATGAAGGAAATGGAGCATGATGAAGGTGGTAAATTTTTTGAGAAACCTTCCTCCTCTTCGAATGACGGTAAAGACAAAAAAGCCATTGAATCTCTCACTTCACTAAAGCTAGATATTAAGTTTGAATTGTTGATGTTTAATGGTGAGATTAATGCAGAAAAGATGGATAAATGGATAAAGTAAATTGAAGTATATTGTATGGTCCAGAAGATTATGGATGATAAGGCTAAAATTCACCTGGCTAATCTTCAAATATGAGGCATAGCTCTCATCTGGTGGGAGAGTAAGTTGAATAAAAGTGAGATTAACATAGGTAACTCGATTTCCACTTGGAGTGAATTTTTTGATGCACTCAGAAAGCAATTTTATCCTTTAGGCTATATGCAACAAGCCATGATGGATTGATAATCTTTCAAACAAATAAATGGCTAAAGTTATACATAAGAATTTAGGAAAAAGGCTTTACTTTTGAAAAATCCTCTTTATACATAGGAAACACTACTTAAGTATATAGTTGGGTTGCATAATTACTTGAAACACATGATTCTGGTTCTATACCCCACTAGTTTAGAGGAAGCATGTGTTAAAGCCATTCATTTAGAGGCTAGAGAAAAATAAACCAAAGAATATTTTCCTAAAGTTAAAGGTAAGCAATCTGATGTTAAGCATTCTAAAGGGCAAAGTTCTGGAAAGGGTAAACAAAAATCCACTATTACTATTCATAAAGAAGAGGGTAAGCCATTTTGCAATCATTGCAAGAAAAATCATGATGAATCTAAGTGTTGGAAATTACATCCTGAGTTAAGTCCTTTTAACAAGTTTAAGAAGAAGGATAAAAAAGCTAATACTATAGCTCAAGATCTGGGTTAAGACTCTACAGATGAAACTAAGATCATAGCTATAAGTATTCAGAATTATTCTTCTCTTTTTATTTATAGCACTAAGCCATCTAATGATGCTTCCTCTTCAAAACAAAAAACTGTGCATGATGATAAGAAAAGAAATGAGTTGTTCCACATTAGGGTTAGTGTAAAACATACTAAGATTGACACTCTATTTGATTGTGGATCACATGCAAACTTGACTTTTGAAGAGATTGTTAAAAAATTAGGCTTAAAAACCAATCCCCATCTGAAACCCGATCCACTTGGTTCTGTATTTGATGATGCAAAGATGTAAATAACCAAAACTTGCAGATTGAAATTTGTCATCGCATCCAAATTTGTAGATGAAGTTGATCTGGATGTAGTTCCTCTGGACATATGCAAGATTACTTTACGAAGTCCTTATCTTTATGATAGAAAGGCAATCTTCTATAGGGAAGAGAATAAGCACTTGATTGTTAATGATGGAATTAGATATATAGTCAGAACACATCATATTAAGACGAGGCTTTCCTTGGTTACAACAGAGCAAATGAAAAGACTAGTCAATTCAAGCAAGAATTTTTGTCTCATGTTGATTAAGTCTAAGGAAAAAGAATATTCCCAGGCTATGGAAAGTTGTTATCCTAAACATAAAAAAGAATTGATTGAAATCATTTCTAGTTATGATGATGTGTTTCATGATCCTAAAAGGGGAGTTCCACAGGAAATTCAGTTGTTACAGGATTCTCCTCTCCCTAACATTGGCATGTACAGGTTATTAGTGGTCAAAAATGAGGAAATCAATAAGCAGGTAATGGAACTTATTGAAAGAGGTGTCATTCGTCCAAGTTCATCTCCTGTTAGTTCGCCTATTATTTTTTTGACAAAGAAAGATGGCACATGGTGAATGTGTGTTGATTTATATGCTTTGAACAAAATTACTATTAAAAATTGTTACCCTCTTCCTCGTATTGATGATTTGCTTGATTAGTTAAGAAATGTTATCTATTTCACTAAGTTACACTTGAAAAGTGGTTATCATCATGTTAGGATTAATGATGGTGATATTTGGAAAACTGCTTTTAAGACAAAATAGGGATTATTTGAATGGCTTTTCATGCCTTTCAAGTTATGCAATGCATCAGATACATTCATGCATTTGATGAATGATGTTTTTAGGCCATTCCTCAATGATTTTTTTATAGTCTATTTAGATGATATTTTGATCTTCAGTCAGTCATGGAAAGATCATGTGATTCATATTAGGAAAGTCATGGATGCATTGAGAAGGGATAAACTTTATTTGAAATTGTCTAAATGTGAATTTGGCAAGACCTCTTTGGTTTATGTGGGTTATATTGTAGGACATGGTGAATTGAAAATTGATCCTAGAAAGGTGGAGGTTATAGTTAAATTGCCTAAACCCAATAATGTAACTAAGGTTAGAATTTTTCTTGGTGCAGTACAATATTGGAGAAAATTCATTGCTAATTTCTCACTTATTGCACCACCCTTGCATTCTTTGACTAGTACAAAATAATTTTTTGAGTGGGGAGGCAAGCAACAAAGAGCCTTCAACACTTTGAAGATAAATATTAGTACTACTCATGTCTTGGCACTTCTTGATTTGTAGTAGCCATTTGAAATTGAGATGGATGCAAGTGATTATGTTATGGTAGTTGTTCTGATGCAAGGAAAGAAACCAATATGCTATCATTCTAATAGCTTCATAGGTGTGGTAAGAAACTATCTAACTTATGAAAAGGAATTGTATGCATTAGTTTAGAGTGTTAAGAAGTGAAAACATTACTTGATGGGCAAGGAGATAATGATACATACAAATCATCAACCCCTTCAGTATCTCCAGTCATAGGCCAAGCTAAAACAGTCTATGCATTTTCATTGGATGGGTTTCCTACAGGAGTTTCATCTTGTGATCAGGTATAAGAAAGGTATTCAGAATAAAGTTGCTGACATGATTTCTAGGCCTCTTATGGTAGTTACATCTATTCTTTTACAACAAGTTCTTTGACTCATGAAAGTTATAAAGAATAGTATGTTGATGATGCTAACTTTAAGGATGTGTATAAAGATTTTATGAGTGGTAGACAGGTAGAAGAATCAGACTATCACATGCCTAATGGACTTTTGTATCATTTGGGTAAACTTTGTATTCCTCAAAATGAAAGGGTGCACATGATTAGGGAAGCACATACTTCTCTTATTTCTAGTCATTTTGGAGTTGGTAAAATAATTGCACATTTGAAAATGTATTGTTATTGGCCTTGTATGCAGGAAAATGTTACCAAATATATCAAGGGGTGTGTTCTTTGTGCCATAATCAAACCTAGTAATAGGAAACTGGGACTTTACACTTCCTTACCTGTTCCTACCCATCCTTGGGAAAGTATTTCCATGGACTTTGTAGGGGGTTTGCCTATGTCACAGAGGAAACACAATTATTTGTATGTGGTAGTGGATAGATTTAGCAAGATGTGTGCTTTGATTTCTTGCACTAAGTAGATTATAGGGGAAGGTACGACACACTTGTTCTTTTAGCATGTATGGGTTCATTTTGGTTTGCCTACTTCTATTGTTTGTGATCATGATTCTCAATTTCTTGGGGAATTTTGGATCAACACTATGGGAATTGAAGGACACTAAGTTGAAAAGGAGAATTGCATTTCATCCATAGACTAACGATTAGATAGAGGTTGTGAAGTGCACAATGGTACACTTGCTTAAGGAATATTTTAGTAAACATCCCAAGTTATGGGATGAGCATTTATGCTATATACAACATGATTACAACTGTGCACTTCATTCTTCTACTATGAAATCTCTTTTTGATGTTTGTTATGGATATTTGCCTAAATATCCTCTATATGTTTGTTATGGACATGATTCAACTACTGATAAACGTAAAGATGTTAAATCCAAGAAGTTCATTAAAAAGATACATGTACACTAGACTCTCTAAGTTCAGTTGGAGAAAAGTTAGGCAAAGTATAAAGGAAGACATGACAAATATCATGTTGATCACCAATTTGTTGTAGGTGATTTGATATGGCTTCACATCAGTAAGGAAAGGCTAACAAGGGAAGGTAAAAAATTGAAACCAATCCGGTATGGTCCTTTTCAGATTATAAAAAAGATTGGTAAAAAAGCTTTTTGGTTAGATTTGCCATCTTATATACAGATTTATTCAGTTGTGAATGTGGAAAATCTAAAATTGTATGAGCCTTCGATGATTGTAGATCATGATGAGAGTGTATCTATTCCTTTTATTGATGATTTTGCTCTTGAGTATTTAATAGAATTGTAGGAAGATACAATTCTTGATAAGAAGGTTCAAACTTCATGAAGAGGAGATGTTGAGTATATTCTAATTGGTCTCAAAGGGATATTGACCCAGGAGTATATATATTTTACTCCAAAATAAAAGTCATCAAATTGTATTTTGATCATTGTCATGACCAAGAGCTCATCAATAACTTTCCATCGCATCTTACAGTTCACAAAATGGAGCTCGTATGCACAAAATATCATGCATTAAAGAACAACTAGGGCAAGTAAAAATTTTTGGGGTTTGGATAGAACATCTAGTTGGATGCTGACAAGTGAAGAGTGGTCGACAAGTGGTGAGAGGAGATTGGACCATGTGGTGGGTCCTAAAGCCACCATGTGGCTTGCCACTAATCAATTCTTTAATATGTTCCAATTTTACTATATTGAAATTAATTATTCCCTGAATGTTTTAAACAATCAATATGAATTCCACATGACCCACAACACAACACAATCCATGCCATGTTTTACCCACTCAACCTCCATGCAATTACCACATTACACCACAAATACCCATGAAATAACCATGTTACCACATAACCAACAAAACCCATGCCAATGACAATCACTTGGCATGTTATACCACAAATTTCCTGGTATTTAAAACCAAACATGCCCCCCCCGACTTCCCAAATGTGGAATATAAGATTTGTTTCGACCACCAAAAGTGATGGAAGGGGGATTTGAATCATGTTATTTGTGATAAAAAGATAAGCTCCCAACCGATTGGGACGTTGGTGGAAACATTATATAAAGGGGTCGAGTTTGTATTTGAAGGCAAGGGCTTTGGACATGAATAGTGATTCCAAGGCATGTATGATAGTGATGAAGGGACTTAGAGAATTTTAAAAGGCTTGAACAACATAGTTTTATTTTCAAGAGTATCTCTAAGATAAGAATAAGCCTGAATAGATGATTCTGGTGACTCTAAAATATTTGTAAAGACATTTTACAATATTTTAAGAGGAGGGATCCCCCCATTGGAGTAGATCTAGAGACGTAGGCTTTATAGCCAAAATCTATTATGAAATCGAATGTGGTATTTCTATCAAATTGGTTTATTTATTGCACTCTTAAAATTCAGTGTATTTTGGATATTTTACAGCTGAAATTAATTCCATAATCATTTAAAATGTCAATTTTCATTAAATCATTATATTAAGGTTTCAATCCATTACAAGTGTGTTTTCACTACTATGACACTTGTTTGTTTGTGATTATGAATCACTTGTGCTCCTTGGGTTGAACCTCCTGAATATGCTTACTTCCTTCTAATCTATGTGCACCTAATTTAGGATCAACACGTAGACCTACAAAAAATAGAAAGGAAATCTACCACTAGTGCTAAACCTAATTTTTTTTAAAGGAAAAAGGGAGGGAGAAGGTAATAATTTTGTTGGAAGGGAAATACAGTGATGCACTAAGAATAAATCAAGTACCTCACCCATTTTTAGCATAATAAAACTAAAGGGACTAAAGCATATAACCTTAAAATTGAACATCTAATGCATTGTTATGTTGTGGAGCTAAAAGCTTCACTAGGATGCAAACAGGAGAAGTTAAGGAGGATCCAGAGTTGCGGGGGGGGGTTGCTGATTCAGTTGCAGGAAAAATGGCGTCGATCTGATCAGCCGACGTCGGTCAGATTGCAAGAGGAAGCAACCGACGTCGGTTACCAGTCGGCCGACATCGGTCATGGAGGCACCGACGTCGGCAGCCTGTGTGAGAACATGCAGTTTGCATGGCAAATCTGGGAGACTCTATTTTTGGACTGCTAGTTTGCATGTTGAAGGCTAGTCGTAGTCTTGAGTTGCGAGTCTAATTATTGTAATTAGGTTAGTCTAATTATTGTAAGCATGAGATCTATATATGGACTCATGGGCTGTATTGTATGTGTGTGCTAGAAAGCCATAGAGCTTTTAGAGAGAGCTAGTGTAGCTCCTCCTAGTTCCAAGGGGTGCTGAGTGTGTATGATCAGGGAGAGTTGCAAGGTCTGCAAGGTCAAGGAGCTGATCCACCAGGGTACTGGTTGAAGAAGGGTTCTTCAAGGGTGTAGAGAGATCTACAATTGTGAGTATGGTCTATTGAATTGCAGGTTGAAGGTTCATGGGAGATCTACTTGGAGTACGGTTGTGTACTTGGTGAACTGGCAGATTGTTAATGACTGGTTGGAGAGGTGAACATCAATTCTATATTGGAGTTGATTGTTGGGACCGAGAGAGAGAGGGAAGAAGGTCTTGAGGTGTGGCGAACCTTTGAGGTGGAGGAAGAAGTGGCATCTTCCTTATTGTATTTTCTTCTATGTATATAATACAATTGCGTATTGTCTCTTAATTCCTGTGTTGTTTCATATTTCTAGTTACTTATTGATTCTGGTATAATTCCATGTTTAGTTGCTAATACAAGAATTAATCACATGTGTTCTAATTGGTAGAGCAAGGTCCTGACTCAGTAGGGATTGGAGCATGTTTATTGTTCTGGGGTTTCCCTGACATGCATAAATGTTTTGCACAAAGGTAAGGGAATGCAATGCAACATTGAGAGGGATGATAAATGGTCCACAAATAATGTCTATGCAAACCCATGTATACATAAAGTGTGACTTAAAAGGAATTCTAATTATTTGTGGAGGTGCTAAGGGAGGACTGTAATGAGAGGGATGAACATCCATAAACAAGGATCCAAAACCTTAAGTGAACACAAAACATAGAGCATGAAGGGAAGATAGTCCAGTTCACATTAAGTTTAAGGCCTAAGCCAATATTACAAACTTGAATGGGCAAAACTTTTTTATACCAAGGAGAGGGCTCATGGTATATAATGCATCACAATCTCAGACACAACTTAATCCTCCATGAAGCTACCACACCCCTTGAAGAGGTCCCAGATGACTTGATGAATGGGCATGTGAACATTATGAGTGCAACCCATATGATAATGCAGAAGAGACGAGACTAGGTACTACCACATTATTGAAGAGAATCCTGTATTACAAGATCTCATGGAAGCATAGGAGGTTCCCAAAGTAATATCATAGTTATATTTTGATGATTCTCATAGAAAAATTGACATTGGTGCTGGTACTATGTTGGTCTCTCCTCAAAAGGAGATATATTTCCATGCATTCAAGTTACAATTTAAATTCATAAATAATGTTGTTGAGTACGAGGTGTTAATTTAATGTCTCTAAATAGTGCAAAAGAAGGGGATTAATTCAATGCAAGAATTTGGAGATATCAAATTGGTTGTGAACCAGGTCTAGGCATACCATAAACTATTGTCATTTGAAATGTGTACCTGATGAGACACATGTACATGCATAAGTGAGTCCTAATACATTTGTGCCCGACACCGAGCACTCTTGCGCCCTGCACCAATTGTTTGTGATCTGTGCCTATTCTAAAATACCCCCATGTGTAGTAAAACATCCATGGGTGCATGTTTCAAACAAAAATAGTCTATGGCATGCTTAGACCTAGTTTATAACCAGTTTGATGTCTCCAAATACTTACACTAATTTGATCTCCTTCTTCTGCACCATTTGGACACATTAAATTAATGCCTCATACTTGACAACATTGTTTATGAAGCTAAATTATAACCTAAATGCATGAAAATATATCTTCTTTGGAGGAGAGACTAACATAGTACTAGACCCAATGCCATTTCTACTATAGGAACCATCAAAATATAAATACCATCTGCCTTCAAGATCCTCCTGTGCCTCCATGAGATTTGACAATATAAGGTTCTCTTCAACAATGTAGTATGTGTCTCTTCTATGTTATCATATGGGTTGCATTCATAATGATCGCATGCCCATTCATCAATTAAGTCATTCGAGACCTCTTTAATGAGTGTGGTAACCACATGGAGGATTGAGTTCTCCTCTTCATTGACCATTATGCAGTTTATTTCAACTAGGTTGGGAGAGTATGACTCTACTTGACTTTTGAAGATTGGTTTAGCTTTGATGGTCACCTTAGTCCTATATCTGGTCTAAAGTAACATTTGTGACTAATCTAATGATAGGTATCCACCCATATTGGATGTGAAATCCTAAAAAATATATATAGTGAAGTAGGGGGAAGATCAATGACTGTGATGTCCTATACAATGGAAAGGCTCAGGCATGCATGAAAAATGAGGTTCAAGTCCTTGATGATCCCCACAATATTAAATGTCATGTCATCCAATTGGATGACACCTTTCAAAACATGAGAGTATGCTATACCCAATGTGTCTACTATCTTCTTTGTCAACATCGAGTTACTCACACCTAAGTCTATCATACAATTATGTACTAGATGATCACTAATGATCAGAGAGATGTAGAATGGGGGTGGCTTACTGATCTTATGAATTTCCTCCTCCTTTGGTTGACATAGACTCATAGAGACAATGGGCATAGTCTATGATGGCTCATGCACTTGGAAATTCTTTAGAGCATCTTGCAATAAATTCTTTTGAGAAGGAATAACACTAGTATCCTACATTGTTACATTTAAGCTTGTCTTCTTCATTTGCTTGACTATATAAAAGGGGATTTGGAGTCCCTTTCTCTATGATTTTTAAAAAAAAGCCTCTTCTTGTACCTACGTATTAATCTAAGGCTGACTCTCTCTCAGCACAACCTGCTCTGTGTGCACCAAAGGTTACACAAGTGTTTTGACTTGGGTATCTACATGTGTGACCTAGGGCATAAAAGTTAAAGGTGTTAAATAAGATTATTCCTCCACCATCACTCTTTTTATAAACCTTGTGTTAAAAGTAACTGGGTTGTTTCCTACATTTGGCATCCCATTTTTATTTATGTAAGCAAAGTCTCCTTCTTACCAATTTACAAGAGTGGATTCATCTAGTTCATGTACTTGTGCTAGAGTTTCCTCTCTTTGCAAAATTGTGATATTAGGTTACATCTGAGACTACGATGTGTTATATATCATGAGCCCTCTCCTTGGTATAACAAATCTCTACCTATTTAAGTTTGTAATATTAACTTAGGCATTGAAATTAATGTGAACTAGACTATCTTCCCTTCATGCTCTATGTTTTATGTGTACTTAAGGTTGTTGATCCTTATTTATGGATGTTCATCCCTCTTATTTCCATCCTCCCTTTGCACCTCCACATAGAATCAAAATTACCTATAGGTCACACTCTATGTATGCACAAGTCTGCATAGGTGTTATTTTTGGATTGTTTGTCATCCCTCTCAATGCTATGTTATGTTAACCTTACCTATGTGTGAAACACTTATGCATTATATGTTTGCTTTGAAGGTTACATGCTTCAGTCCCTTTAATTTTATTTTCATAAGAGGGTGAGGTGCTCACTCTATTTTAGGTGCATCAATGCGTTTCCCTTCCACCAAACTTTTTACCTTCTCCCTCCCTTTTCTTTTCAAAAAATTTAGGTTTAGCATTAGCAATAGATTTACTTTCTACTCTTTATAGGTCTGTGTGCTACTCCTAAACTAAGTGCACTTAGATTAGAATGAATCTAGTCTACTCCAAAGGTTTATCCCAAGGAATGCAAGGGTCCCATTCATTGGGGACATTCCCATCATTATGATGAGACACATGATATTTTACGCATGCAAGTGAGTCTTAATACATCTATGCCCAGTGCCAAGCACTCTTGTGCTTGTGCCAAGTATTCATACTCTATGCCTATTTCAAAATACCCCTACACAATAGAATATCCACTGATGCATGTTTCAAATGACAACAATTCCAAATCCAAAAAGTTTAGGGACTCTTAATCATTGGGAATGTCAAACAAGGTGAAGGATTGATGGCATCTTAATTACTAGTAATACATAACCAATGTTAAAACTACAATGGGTTGAGGGTCTCTTAATTATTTAGAGTATACAAATAATATTTAAACCTCTAGAGGGTGAGGGCCTCTTTATTATTTTAGAGTGTAAATTTCATATTTGAACCCCTAGAGGGTGAGGGGATTTTATTTATTTGGAGTATAAAGTCCATGTTTGAAACCTGATAGATTAAGGCCATCTTAACTATTAGGAGTATAAACCCCAGGTCTAAAACCTGATAAGTTGAGGGTGAGTATAAAGCCCAAGTTCAAGCCCCTTAGGGTTTAGGGCCTCTTAATTATTATGAATACAAAGCCCAAATTCAAACCATAATGGGTAGAGTGCTTCTTAGTTATTTATAGTATAAATCCCATGTTCAAACCATGATAGGTTAAAGGCATCTTAATTATTGGGAGTTTAAATCCTACATATAAACCCTAATGTGTCAAGGGATTCTTAGTTATTGGGAGTATAAACCATGTTCAAATCCCAAAGGGTTTAAGGGCCTCTTAATTATTGGGGGTATAAAGACCAAGTTCCAACCCCGAAGGGTTAAAGGCCTCTTAATTATTGGAAGTATAAAGTCGAGATCCGAGTCACAAAGGGTTGAGGACCTCTCAATTATTAGGAATGTGAATCTTGGGTTTGAATCCTGAAGGGTTAAGGGCCTCTTAATTTTTTAGAGTATAAATTCTAGGTTCAAACCACAATGGGTTGAGGGCCTCTTAATTATTTATAGTATAAAGTCCATGTTTGAACCCCAACAAGTTCAAGGCCTCTTAATTATAAAAAATATAAATCCAATGCTTAAATCCTGACATGTTACGTCCTCTTTATTTTTGGGAATATAAAACCTATGTTTGAACCCAAAGGGTTGAGGGCCCTCTTAATTATTGGGACAATAAAGCTTGAGTTCAAACCCCAATGGATTAAAGGCCTCTTATTTATTAGAAGTATAAAGACCGTGTTCCAACCCCCAAATATTGAGGGCCTCTTAATTATTGGGAGTATAAAGACCAAGATCAAACCCTGATGAGATGTTAGTGTCTTAATTATTATGAGTGCAAATCCCATTGTCCAACCCCAATGAGTTGAGGGCCTCTTAATTATTGAGAGTATAAAGTGCAACCTCCTTTTTAATAATAAAAAATGTAAACTTAAGCTAAGTATTAATCACATTTGAAGGAGAACAATTCATAGTAACCTGTCATGTATTCAACAAGCTAGTACATATTATATCATGTTTTCACTTGTGTGTTCAATTTAATGTCTCAGTTTTCACACTTTTAGAAATTGGAACAAGAAAAATTTAGTGGTAATGTTTCGAATAGAAAACTAGTGTAATGTCTTAGGTCTCACACTTTCACTTATGAATTCAAACATTGGAAGAAGAGTAATTCATTTTAACAACTCAAGTCTTAGGGAGATGTTTATTGGTCTAACATAAACACTAGTATATGCATTTGAGGACAGCACAACTTGTTAGTATATGAAAATAGACTTTCCAATAGTTACTTAAGTTAGTCTCCATTTCCTAAGTTTACACATTAATTTATTTTTATTGAATTAAATGAATATTGTAAATCAAGATATTCATCCAATATTTTGATCTCTTAGTTAGGTGTTAACCTCCTAGTGATGTGTCTTGTACACTCCTAATGAGTGAGAGTTAGGTCTTTACCTCCTAGTGACATGTCTTGTACACTTGTAGTGACTAACAATTAAGTGTCATATTATTTCTAGTTAGACTGTGAGGAATGTTTCTATGTTTTGCTTAATTGGTTTCTTAATCTTTCATTACAAATGAATCTATTTTGGCTTTATGAGGCTATGTATATTCAAATCTAAAGAAAGAAAATTGAATTAATATTGTGTTCACATAATTCATTTATATAATATATCATTGTAGGTGATTAATGTTTTATCCTATTTTTAATAAAACATAATACATTATTTAATTGTATTTGTACTTATACAGTTGTAAAACTAGAAAATATCAAAATGCTAAAGTTGTACAATAATTAATTATTCCTATTTGTATAAAATTATAAAATATTAGAATGTTAAAGTTGTACAATAAGTAACTATTCTAATTTTGATAAATTGTTGAGTATAGAAAGATGTTATTTTGGGAAACACTAAGAAGATATACTTAGCTTGCACACTAATTTTTTTTAGTTGTTCTAACTATTTGATAGTGAAACATAGAAGAAGTAATTATGTACTATCGGGATTAGAATCAGGGACATAAACAAAATATGGATAGGTCTAGTGTAAGTGGACAACAACATAGTGTGCTCGAGTCCATTTATCACAAATTTATCCTAATGACTATGATAGACTGTAGATAGAAAAATATAGAGGAATCATAAATATGGAAGTGATAAATTGGAGATAAAAGTAAAATATATTATTGGATAGATCTACCATATGTGGACAATGGTGTAGTGCATTCAAGCATGTTGATCGCAGACTTGTGTTGGTTGACCCAAAATCACCAGAAGCTCCCAAAATTTATTTTTATAATTTTTTTTAATAGAATTCAAAAATAATAATAGATCAAACCCAAAATTTATATGTTTTTTAAAAAGTTATAAAAGCATAAAAATAACTCTAAAATATCAATTTTGGCACAAACAAAAAAATCACATTGGGTAATTTTGAAAACCCACAAAGTGGATTGACTCAAAAAATGATTAGGTAGTTGGGAAGGAGAATGGGAATGTTGATATTGATGAAGATACAAAAATCCATAACTCAAAATGCTTTCAAATGGAATTTTATATCCACCAAAAACACTCAAAATCTGAAAAAGGTAGAAATCTCTTCATAAAAGCTCTTCTCCATCCAGATCTATAATCTCCATCTCAGAATTATCTCACATCCACTTTTTATTCAAATTTATTTACATTATTGGTTGAAAATGTTGGTGTGTCATTTTCACACTTGATGTGATGTCCACCTTAGGTGATGTGGTATCAAAGTATGAATTTTTATGTACATTATCTATGTGCACAAAATTATGTAAGTGGTAGTTATCCTCACATGTGTGAGAAGGGTGACTCGTAAATTGGGGAATTATCTTATCCTATCTTTCACTCAACTAATAATAATCTCTCACTCACTCTTTATTTTTCTATATAAGGACACTTTGTGTCATTGAGAAAAGTTAGATTAGAGTTTAGAGTCAACTCCAGATCAAGTGGAGATGTAGTCTTTGAGAGTTCTATGCTGATGTAACTATTGCTTGTTGCACACACATGTACATTATCTATTTTGATAGTGTAACATAGTCTCTATTATGGGTGAATCTCTTTCTATGATTTGAACACTATTATGTGGATGGATATTCATTACACAGTTTTCTTGGGCCCTTCTCAATTTATATATGGTATCAAAACTCGAGATACAATCTTCATCTCTTAATTATTTCATATATATCTTTTTCTTCAGATTTATTCTCGTCATTGATTGTAAATCTAAATGGCAAACTTTTATGAAGAGATTTCTACCTTTTTCAACTTTTGAGTGTTTTTGGTGGATCTAAAATTCCCTTTGAAATCATTTTGAGTTGTGAATATCTATAACTTCATCAATCTTAGTGTTCCCATACTCCTTCCCAAACATATAATCAGTTTTTGAGCCAATCCATGTTGTGGGTTTTTAAAATTAACCAATTTATATTTTTTGTTTGTGCCAAAAATGTTATTTTAGGGTCATTTTTTGGGATTTTATATTTTTTGAAAAATATGGAAATGCTGGGTCTAATTCAATATTTTTCCAAAATGTTACTCAGAAAAAATAATAATAATGATGATTATTTTTTAAGCTTCTAGTAATTTTCTATGAATTTTTGAAAATTCAAATTTGCATGACAAACAAGGAGCCATAGAGAAGATAGTGGATTTTTCGCACCTTTTTTGTAAAAAGATGGGCTAAAAATATATTCACTAAATTATTTAATCTGAGAGATATCTGAAAAGTCCTATTTTATATGATTTGGAATTATGATGTTCTCATGGTGTGTGTTTTTCATGATGGAGTACCAAAGAGATCACACTAATTACATGCCTACTAACCGCCATACAGACTATAAATGTGACCACTATGCTTAATTATCAGTGGACAACCACTAGCGGTTAAATGTATTGATAACCTAAGTCCACCATATGACTAACCATTGAGTGAATTTAGCCCCCAGGGGCTAGACCTCACCATTGAGCCTTGTTTTTGAAGTGTTAAGCTTTTATGGCTCATATCTTTTGATCCGTAAATCCTAAAGAGGTGAATTATTTTTTCATCTTGGCTATTTTTTTGAGATCTACATAGTGATAAAATTATTTTTTTTCATTTTGATATCTCATATTCCATAATTTTCATCTTTTCCATGATTTGCTGACCTTTGGACCTTTCAAAGGCCATAACTTTTGATTGGTGGCTCAAATATACATGTTGTTTGTTTACAGTGCATGTTTTTCAAGCTCTCCATAGATGTAACATCAAATATGTTGATTTAGATCAAAAAATAATAACATGATGACTAATTTTTTAAATTATGAATCATATTACTTAGTATTGAGTATAGCTACCAACTAATTTTCAAAGGGGATCACTCTTCAATGATTTATATAAATTTTGGGTGGGATTTTTAGATATATTTTGTACTCACATTGATTAAGAAAGTGCAATAAGGTATTTTCTAAGTTCAACTTCATGTGTGTGTGTGTTTTTTTACGCACCCTTTTCAAATGTCAGTTGTTGAGTATTTTCATGTGGCATATTGGGCACTCTCACTTGAGGATTTTTTAGTGTTTTTTTTTTTCACACAAGATCACATTGACACTTTTAATGAGATTTTGATATCTATTTCATCTTCACTCCCTAGTATACATAAATTACAGTGGGGTCTTGTGTGCTACTAATGCTTTCTTGGTTGTTCAATTATGTTATCGACCTTGTGATTGTTCTTAGCAGACACAAAGGCTAGTTGTTTTTCATGCCAAAGCATTTCTATGCCAATCCTTCTAGGGTTTTTTTAAATAATTATGTATTTTTTCAATTCTAGATTTTTAATAAATCTAATTTGAGGTTTTAAAATGTTCAAAAAAGCCTCTGAGCCAACCCTCTTTGGTTTTCACCATGCATTTTGCTCAAATGAAACACATATCAATAGTCACTCTTCTTCACACATCTAAATTCATGGGAGCTAGTTTTGTTTCCTGTTGACCAATTTTTGCCCAACAGGCAAAATTTTGGTCCCCTTCTGCCTCTTGTTGTTCTAGGCCATTTCTTCTGATTTTGCATAGGTCTTGTAAAATCTATGGACTCTACAGGAATATTTTCTAAGGATTCAACAGTTCCCTATAGACTTCATGTTTCTATAGACTCAGTTGGTTAGTCTTTTGGTGCAAGGGGAATCAATTTAGAGAATGTTGGGATTTTTCAAGACTTTTAAGGCTCTTGTCTGATGAATTCAGCCCTGGTTTAAGCCTCAATTCAATCTTCAAGACCATCACTCCTAGTTCAATTGCTGGTTTGATCGGCACTTGGTTCACCCATCTACAGTTCAAATTGCCTTGTTTCAAGCTTTAGTTCAACTAGATGGTTCAGCTGCTTCAAGTTCATCAGCTTTGTTTCACTTGGCATTGGCACGTAATGGTTGAACCGCTTGAACCATTAAACCATTTTTTGGTTCAATGGCTTGGTTCGAGGGTATGCCTAGATGGCCAAAGGGCATCTCAAAGTTCAAATGCCCTTGCAGAGGGCAGGCACTTCAAATAAAAGTTAGGGTAAGTTTGGATTTTGTTTAAGTCCTGAATTCCTTCAGACCTTTTGTCTGAAGGAATTCCTTCAAACAAAAAGTCTGAAGGAATTTGGGCTATAGTTCAAAGCAAAGGCCAAGAAACTATTCATGGATAAAAGTCTGTGGGAAAATGTCCACAAACAAAAGTCCGTGGGAAAATGTCTGTAGACAAAAGTCCATGAAAACCCAAGAAACAACTCGGAGGAGCATAGCAACCCGCCGAAGGACCCCGAAGGGTAGGTGCCCTTGCGGGGGACTCTCGACCAAATAAAGGGGCACAAAGCAAAGGTTGAAGGGTCACCTTCCCTTCGAGAAGGTGCTAAGAAGGGACTTTGAGTAGAAAAGCCGACGAAGGACTGATGAAATTTTGTCGGGGATGATGACGTCCAGAAAGCCATCAACCTTAAGAAAGTGAATTAGCAGTTGGTTTTCAAAGCGATGATGGCCGCATGAACAACAAAATTAGCAAAATGAAATAGCCGTTTTATTTCAAATGAAAGAGCGTTAACCATGGAAAAGGCCCAAAAATGCACTGACCCGCCAGAAGATCGCCCCCAAGGGCCAAAGGAGCTAGAAAGAGACAAAATAGGGAAAAGACAAAGTCCTGAGCATGGAGTAAATAGGTTGTCCAAGTGGCGAAGGAGAGCGTTGATTTAAGAAGTTACTCCAGTAGGTGAAACAGTGGCTACAAATTGACTACTAGAAGACGTGAATGGCCAATTGTGCAACCCTTTTTTCTTCATTTCATATTTATGAACAGACAAGCTGCGTAGGTGCCTTCAAGAAGCAGCCTCAATTAATGAGGAAATAATGCGGCCATGTCAAAAAGGGCCTAAATTCAAATCCAGGGTCAACACATCATTTATTTTAGGCAGCGTGCTCTTCCCAATGAGGGGACGCAAATGGGACACTTGTAAAAAGGGGTGCCAAAAGGGCCTCCTTTCTTCTCCTATATATTGAGAACTTGTCATTTGAGAAATCATCTTCCACATTTGTAAGGCATAGCCCTAGCAAAATTTCACCTGAATTAATAAATGCATTTTTTACCTCTATCTTGGATAGATATTTATGTGTATGTTTTGAGCATTAGTTTGTGTTTAGTCATTGTTTCTTGATGCTTTCATAGGTCCAACACCAACATATCTGTTGTCTACAAGGTGCCATCTCTGTAGCTGACAAGGAGAGTTCTATTTGGGAGTGAAGAAATAGAAGAAATTACTTACAGTGTGCATCTCACAGCACCTTTGGTGAATCTCTATTTTCTGTATTTTCATGAAAGCCTCCCTGCCAAGTTTCTCGCAGCCTGGTTCTTCTGCCAAGTTTAAAGTGTATGTATGTGTTTGTCTAGTTTTAAGTGTGAATGTGAGAAGGTTGAATTATTTTGGTGCATCACCTCCTTTAGAGTAGTTTGTTTTCCTGCAATCTTTCTCCCTTTTCATCCCCCCATTATATATCTGTATACATATATGTGTTAGCACTTACTGGAATGAACATGATGCATCAAAGGGAGCTAGCCCTTATCTAGAGACTCTCACCTCCAGCTTCACCAGTCCCACAAGCGAGAGGGGAGTTTCTATAGTTGCGTGAAGAAGGTAGGAGCTCGGCTTCCTACCAAGGGTGTAATCTTCTACATCAATAGTTTTGGCACACCCGATGGGACTCAGTTTGACAACTCAGTAAGGTTTCAAGATTGATGCTAGTCCTGTTACAGCAAATCAAAGATTTCTAGCATCTGGCAACTCCACTGGTAAGAGCTTCAATTTTCCAATCAAGACCAGTTTCTTAACTTTCTATGCTTAAGGTCACCACACGGTCTGATTTTAAGGGTGTCCCATTCGATTTCATTGAGTTGCCTTTGAACTCAACAAAAAGACTAAGGTTTGAGAGGACCCATCCTTATTCAACAAGCCACCCTCCCAAACCTATTTTAAGGGATGCATACATAGCAGAGCCATAGTTACATCCCATCCTAGCTATGACATTGCCCTTTGCGGCTTTTCGTGGTCAGAGCCCCTTGAATCTCCCACGTTATGATCCAATCTCAGGAACAACCCTAAAAAATGTGCCTTCTTTTGATGGAGAGGTACCCATTACAGTCGTCGAGCACATTATGAATATTGCTAACCTCTACAATATTCACAATGTTACAGAGGAAAATATCACCATCAGATTGCTGGCATTGTCTCTCAAAGGCAAGGCTCTTGACTGGTACGGGACCTTGCCTGTAAATTCAATCCATTCCTGGAATGAATTAGGTACTCAGTTGACATACCATTTTGGGGAAAAAATTGATGACCTCTCGCTTGTTGAACAATTGACGACCATAAAAAGAGCCCCACATGATTATATGCAGGATTTCAACATGCGATTTTAAAAGACTTGGGATAGAATCCCCATTCTGGAAAGACTGACTCCCAGTTATGCTTTCTTGTATTATTTAAAAGCATTAAATAGTGATATTGTTGTGATGATACAATCCATAGGAGGGCATATACTGCCAGCTGCTTATGACATAGCCATAGCAGCTAAAAATTGCTTAGTATAGGCTGGGAAAATAGCCCCTAGACCTCACATGCCACTTTTCCTAGAAATGCTACCTCCAATTCAGGCCATTGCTCCCACATTAGATCTTCTACCTAGCATAGAGAAACCAGCTGTTGTTCCATCCAATGAGCTTCATGAGGTTAAGAGTCTATTGTAGAGCATGTCAAACAAACTTGTAGCTCTTAAAAGGCAACAAGCTCAAAGCAACAGACCGAATCAGGGATACCAGCATTGTGGTCAAGCCCTTAGACCCCCTTTCTAAAACTATAATCAAGGATTGGGTCAGCTTACTCAGACCAGGCCATTTCAAAACTACAACTCAGGCCCCCCTTCATCATCTAAATTCATGGTGCTTGTTCAGAACAATCTAGTATAGGAACAACCAAGTTGTTTGACCATGGGATATGGTCAGGAATAGGTTGTTTATACAAATGAGATGATTGGTTATTTATAGAATGTAGACAATTAGGTAGCCGCTCAACCCCAGGTCTTCGAACCTCTAATGCAACCCAGCACGAGTAGCAATCAAGCCCAGCTTGATTCTACCCTCATGAATCATCTGGAAGGGGAATTTTATTTAGTGAATTATGTGGGTGCTGTAGATACTCAGGCTAATTGTGTTGCAGCCAACACAAGATTCAAGAGAAGAGCACTGGGAGAAGCCCAGGCTACTACCCAATCGATAGCTACACCTTCTCCATCACACTCAAATTAGAAAGCCCCAAATTTTAGACCACCATTTGCACCCTCAGCTCCTTAGCCTGCACCTCAGGTTGGAATTAGGCCCAAGGAAAACTTGAAGGGATGCAGTCCTCAAGTCAATATAGTGGACCAGATGAAGAAGCTACATATGAACATCTCTTTATGGGATTCATTGTCTCTACCAGGATAGAAAGACATGCCACAAAGGGAATTGCATGAGGTGGATTGACAAGCTGTCCCAACAAGGACCGATAATGTATTAGTGATGAATGGATAGCCTTCTACTTCAGGATAGGTCAACAAGGAAGAGAAAATTCCCCCTTTTTATGTGTCCTTGGTTATAGGGGATTTCTTGATGCACAACTGCATCATTGACAGTGGGGCTAGTACCTCAGTGATGCCCAAGTGCATAGCTGACAAGATGGGGCTAAAATATAAAGAGATGAATAAGGGAGTCCTATAGCTAGATGGGACACCTGCAAAAATAGTTGGGATTTTGAAGGGTTTAAGCTTGACATTACATGCTTTCCCAACCTTCTCAATTCCCCATGATATAGTGGTAGCAGATGTTGCTCCTTATTTCACAATTTGCTTGTCCAGGGACTTCACGTCAAAGATAGGTGGCTATCTAGCAGCGAATTGGTCCATCTGGTTTTTAGAACCAAGTATGGGACCAAGGTAAAGATTGAATGCAAGCCACTCTACAAAGACCATCTAGAACCATATTCGTCCAAGGCAGCGAACATCAGTTACACCATTATCGACCCAGAAGAGTCCCAGACAGACCAATCTCCATCCTCTGCTCTTGAAGGAGTTGCAGACCTACTCTTGGATGAGTGGGGAAATGATAACTTTGAGCATGACCCTTACAAGTTCATAGAGGAGGCAAGCCTTGGAGTCTACTGCATACACAAAGAGGGTGCCTTCATACCAAATATAATGAAGGCAAGCCAAGAGGACCTAGGTCTATGGCAGTTGTACTTTGATGGTTCTAAAAGTAGGTTGAGAGCTGGTGGTGGAGTGATATTAGTCTCCCCTTAAAAAGAGAGATAATTTTCAGCTTTTCATTTCCAATTTTTTTGCACAAGCAATGTTGCAAAATATGAGTCCCTTATCCATGGTCTGGAATGGGCAAGAAAAAGAGGGATCAAGGAGTTGCAAGTTTTGGGAGACAGTGAGCTGATTGTAAATCAGGTGAAAAGCCAGAATCTAACCAAGAATTCCTTGCTAAATTCCTATAAGCATAGGGTCTAGGACTTGGTGGAATATTTCCTCGCTTTCAATATTGCCTCCATTCCCAGAGAGCAAAACAAACAAGTGGATAGGCTAGTAGTAATTGGTGCTCAATTTGATGTTTCCAAGGAGATAAGTCGAGACTCTGGTTCACGCTACCTGAAGGTGGTAGTTCAGCCCTCTATCCCCAACAACATTACAAACTAGTAGGTTTTTGAAAATGACCAGCAAATAGCTTTCTTCTTATAGGAGGAAGCTGAGTTCACAACATAGAACCAAGCAAAGCTGCAATAGCAATATGGAAACTAGATTGTTTAATTGAAGAACAATAAGCTCCCTAAAGGTTTGGTCACTCTTGAGAGCATATTCAATGGAGATGACCAATTGAGAAATGACAAGGCATGCATCACAACTAAGGAGGAGAATTATGAAAGGGTTGAGATCTTTAAGGGCAAGCTGCTTGTGCTTGGAAAAGTCTACATGGTTCAAGAAAGGCAGGCTTTCATTTTATTGTGTCAGGAGTTTGCTAATGTTTTTGCATGGGATTATAGTGATTTGAAGGGCTTCGACCCAAGACTCACCCAGCACACCATCGAATTAGAAGAAGGCACCAGGCCAGTCACATAAAAGCAGAGACCTGTCAACTCGATGATTGAGCCTCTCATGCAGAAGGAACTAGCCAAATTGATTGAGTCTGGGATTATATTTTCAATCAAACATTCCTCCTAGCTGGCCATTCTTGTTCCTGTTAGAAAGAAGAATGGGGAGATCAGGCTATGTGTCAATTTCAGGGACCTTAATAAAGTCTCTTTAAAATATCATTATCCCCTCCCAAGCATGGAGTGGATCCTTCAGAAGGTAACAGGCAGTGAGCATTTCTCCCTCTTGGATGGATATTCAGGGTATAATCAAATTCTGGTGTAAGGCTGTGACCAGCACAAAACAACCTTCACTACTAAATGGGGAATGTTTACCTACAAGAAGATGTCATTCGGGATAACTAATGTTGGTGCTACCTTTCAGTGAGCCATGGACATGGATTTTGGAGGCTTGATAAACAACAGTGTGCTGGTATACCTCAATGATGTGATGGTGTTCTCCAAGGAAGCAAGCCAACACATGCAACACCTCAGGCAAATTTTTGAAAGGTGTAAGGAATGCAACATCTCTCTTAATCCAAAGAAATGTGTGTTTGATGTTCATGAGGGGAAACTCCTTGGCCACATCATGTCCAAGGAGGGATTATCTATTGACCCTGAGAGAGAGAGTTCTATCATGGAGATGTCCCTACCTAAGCACAAGAAAGACTTGCAGAGTTTCTTTGGCAGGATTAAACTTTATTCAAAGATTAATTTCAAATTTCGTAGAGATAGTCAAGCCATTGACCTCTATGCTGAGGAAGCATGAGGAGTTCAAGTCGACAACACAAAGTAAGGATAGCTTTGAAGCCATCAAGCAGGCCATAACCCAAGCTCCTACTTTGATCAACCCCGAATTCAACAAAGACTTCAACCTCTACACTTTTAACAATGAAGAGGTGATCTCTACCATGCTTACCCAAGTAAATGGTAATGACCTTAAGCAACCACTTGCTTTTTTTAGCTAAGGGATAGCGGATTTCAAAGTCAGATACATGTATGTAGAGAAGCAAATCCTGGCAGTAGTGCGGAGCCTGAAGAAATTCAGGGATATGTTGTCTAACAGTAGGATTCACCTCATGGTTCCACATCATGGTGTCAAGGATTTCTTGACCAATCAAGACCTAAATGAGAAGAGAGCAAGGTGGATCACCAAGGTGATGGAGTATGATGTAGACATCAAGACCACCAAGCTAGTGAGGGGAAGAGGCTTGTGCAAACACCTTACTGCATACTTCAAGTAGAAAGGGGAAGACAACTTATTAATTCACAATGCAGCTACAGTAGAAGAACCAGCTATCATAAAGGACTGGACATTGGACTTGAGGCATTTCCTTCTCACTGGTGAGTGCCCATAGAGTCTTAATAAGACCAGAAGAAGGTACTTCAGGCTTCAATCTCTCCCTTATGTTCTGGTTGATGGAGTATTGTTTAGGAAGGACCTCTATGGGGTTCTTATAAGATGCATTGATCCAAACCAGGCTGATAAAGTACTATCTGAGTTTCACGATGGGCCAGCAAGTAGTCATTTCGCTCCTAGAGCTACTGCAGCAAGGATAATGAGAGCTAGCTATTTCTAGCCTACTCTTTTTAGGGACACCCATACCTAGGTAAGAAAGTGCCAGAAGTGTGCACTTTTTGATGGGAAAAAATGATTGGTTGCCATGCCTCTACAGCCTATTCAAGTAGAACAACCATTCATGCAGTGGGGCCTGGATTTCATAGGGATGATCAATCCTCCCTCCAGTGCTAGACACAAGTGGGTCCTGACTGCCATAGACTATTTCACAAGGTGGGTAGAGGCTATTGCTCTAAAGGAGGCAAATGAAAGTATGGTCTTAGAATTTTATGAGGACTTGGTGACAAGATTCGAGGTCTCGGCCACCATAATCTCAAATAACACCTTGGCTTTTCTGGGAACCAAAACAAGTGAATGGACGCTGAGGTATGGTATATATCTCAGCACTTCATCCAATTATTACCCACAGGGGAATGGGTTGGCTGAGTCCACCAAAAAAAATTTGATCAGGATCATAATGAGGACCATGGAAGAAAATTAGAGGACTTGGCATGCCAAGCTAAAAATAGCTCTGTGGGTCAATCGAATCACTCCAAAGAGAGTAATCAAAAATTCTCCATATACACTTGTATATGGAAGGGAAGCTAGGCTTCCCATTTGACTTGAATTGCCAGCATTGGACCTTGCTCGCTAGCTGCAATTAGAAGAAGGAAATAACATGGAGGTTAGGCTGTGCGAGCTGATGGAGCTCCAAAAAACTAGGGACCGGGCTATGGCTTCTATGACCAGTCGCCAACAACAAACAAAGAGACACTTTGATAAGAAATCTTCATCAAAATATTTTTTTGAAGGAGACATTGTCTTGAAATGGGACAAAGACCGAGTTGAGCCTGGAAAGCATGCAAAATTTGATGCCCTATAGAGTGGCCCATACATAATCACTCAGTCCAAACAACATAATGCATTCCAACTCTCTAGGTTGGATGGTGAAGAACTACATATCCCAGTTAATGGGATACATCTGAAGCACTGCTACTGAATCTCCTTTCATCTGTATATATTTTCCCTTGTTTTTTTCCCCTATTTTTGTTAAGTGCTATTGCACTAGTAGTTTTCTTAGCCTTGTGTGTGTTTTCATTTCCTTGGAGGTAAATCTGCGTGATTGTTTCTGGAATTTATCAAGGCTATTGCTGATTTTAAAGTTACAATTTGACTCCGTGCCCAATGGACTACAAGGCAATTGGTCTCTAAGCATAGCAGGCATGCTTCCCCTGGGAGTCGTTAATTTGTTAACCAATTTTTGCCCAAGAGGCAAAATTTTGGTCCCCTTTTGCCTCTTATTGTTCTAGGCCATTTCTTCTAATTTTGCATAGGTCTTGTAAAATCTATGGACTCTGCAAGAATATTTTCTAAGGATTCAGTAGTTCCCTACAGACTTCATGTTTCTACAGACTCAGTTGGTTAGTCTTTTGGCACAAGGGGAATCAGTTCAGAGAATGCTAGGGTTTTTCAAGACTTTTCGGGCTCTTGTCTAATGAATTCGGCCCTAGTCCAATCCTCAGTTCAATCTTCAAGACTATCACTCTTGGTTCAATCACTGGTTCAATCGGCACTTGGTTCACCCATCTGCAGTTCAATTGACCTTGTTTCAAGCTTTGGTTCAACTGGATGGTTCAGCGGCTTCAAGTTCATCAGCTTTGTTTCACTTGGCATTGGCACGCAATGGTTGAACTGCTTGAACCGTTGAACCATTTTTTGGTTCAATGGCTTGGTTTAAGGGTATGCCCAAATGGCCGAAGGGCAGCTCAAAGTTCAAATACACTTGCGAAGGGCAAGCACTTCAAAGAAAAGGCAGGGTAAGTTTGGATTTTGTTTAAGTCCTGAATTCCTTTGGACTTTTTGTCTGAAGGAATTCCTTCGGATAAATTTTTTGAAGGAATTCGGGCCACAGTTCAAAGCAAAGGCCGAGAAACTATCTGCAGACAAAAGTCTGTGGGAAAATGTCTGCAGACAAAAGTCTACAAAAACTTGAGAAACAACTCGAAGGATCATAGCAACCTGTCGAAGGACCTCAAAGGGTAGGTGCCCTTATGGGGGACTCTCAGCCAAATAAAGGGGCACAAAGCAAAGGCCAAAGGGTCACCTTCCCTTCGGGAAGGTGCTAAGAAGGGACTTTAAGTAGAAAAGCCCGCGAAGGACCGATGACATTTTGCCAGGGACGGTGACGTCTAAAAAGCTGTCAACCTTAAGAAAGTGAATTAGCCATTGGTTTTCAAAGAGATGATGGCTGCATGAACGTCAAAATTAGCACAATGAAATAGCAATTTTATTTCAAATGAAAGAGTGCTAACCATGGAAAAGGCCCAGAAATGCAACAACCCACCGAAAGATCACCCCTGAGGGCCAAAGGAGCCAAAAAGAGACAAATTAGGGAAAAGACAAAGTCTCGAGCATGGAGCAAATAGGTTGTCCAAGTGGCGAAGGAGAGCATCAATTCAAGAAGTTACTCCATCAGGTGAAACAGTGGCTACAAATTGACCACTAAAAGATGTGAATGGCCAACCATGTGACCTTTTTTTCTTCATTTCATATTTATGAGTAGACAAACTACGTAGGTGCCTTCAAGAACTAGCCTCGATTAATGAGGAAACATCACAACCATGTCAAAAAGGGCCTGATGTCAAATCCAGGGTTGACATAGCATTTATTTTAGGCAGCCTGCTCTTCCCAATGAGGGGACACAAATGGGCCACTTGTAAAAAGGAGTGCCAAAAGGGCCTCCTTTCTTCTCCTATATATTGAGAACTTGTCATTTGAGAAATCATCTTCCACATTTATAAGGCGTAGCCCTGGCAAAATTTCACCTGAATCAATAAATGCATTTTTTACCTCTATCTTGGATAGATATTTCTGTGTATGTCTTGAGTGTTATTTTGTGTTTAGTCATTGTTTCTTGATGATTTCATAGGTCCAACACCAACATATCTGTTGTCTATAAGGTGCCATATCTGCAGCTAACAAGGAGAGTTCTATTTGGGAGTGAAGAAACAGAAGAAATTACTTACAGTGTGCATCTCACAACACCTTTGGTGAATCTATGTTTTCTATATTTTCATGAAAGCCTCCCTGCCAAATTTCTAGCAGCCTGGTTCTTCTGCCAAGTTTGAAGTGTATGTATGTGTTTGTCTAGTTTTAAATGTGAATGTGAGAAGGTTGAATTATTTTGGTGCATCACCTCCTTTAGAGTAGTTTGTTTTCCTGTAATCTTTCTCCCTTTTCATCCCCACCCGTTATATATCTGTATACATATATGTGTTAGCACTTACTAGAATGAACATGATGCATCAAAGGGAGGTAGCCGTTATCTAGAGACTCTCACCTCCATCTTCGCTAGTCCCACAGGTGAGAGGGGAGTTTCCATAGTTGCGTGAAGAAGGTAGGAGCTCGGCTTCCTGCCAAGGGTGCAATCTTCTGCGTCAACATTTCCTTCATCATTTTAATGGAGGCTTCATCAGATTCAATAGTCATCCACATTAGAAACCTCATTGATATTTTTGCTCTTTCATTTTACATAGGTACCTCAGCAAGATTAGTTGTCAAGGCCAATACCTATGAGCATAATACTTCTCTTTTGCCCCATCACCTAAGTTGATCTTCAGGGGGTTTTGGTGTGTGTCATTTTCACTCTTGAAATGAATTACACCTTACGTGATGATTTACTAAGGTGTGTATTATTATTTGCATTATTTATTTTCACAATATTATTTAAGTAGTAGTTATCCTCACATGTATGAGAAGGGTGAGTTGTAACTTGGGGAATGATCATATCTCACCTTTTACTCAATTAATAATAATATCTCACTCACCTCTTTATTTTCATATATAAGAACACTTTATGTCCTTGTGTAAATTTAGATTAGAGCTTAGAGTCATATCCAAATCAAGTGGACATGTAGTCTTTGAGAGTTATGTTTCGATGCAACTATTGCTTGTTGTACATAGATGTACATTGTATATTTTGATAGTGTAATACAATGTTTGTTATTGGTGAATATATTTCTATGACTTGAGAATTTTTGTGTGGATGGATGATCATTGTGGATTTTTCTTGGGCCCTTAATTCCTATAGGTCAATCACCATTGAATGACCAAGCACTACACTACATTTCCAATACTTTGAAGAGGTGAAAACTCAAATGTATTTCTCCCACTTACATGCATGTGTGAAATGATGAATGCATTCCTAGATTATCCTTCCCCTAATTTACCTTTGGCATAAATATGAAGATGAAAATTTAAACCATGAATATAGCTTTAATAGACCAATTGATAGAACATGGAAATATTTGAATAGATTTTGATAGTGAGCAGAATCATCCTTAATGCCTTAGAGAGGCCTTGTATTTATAATTTTTTTTTTCTAATTTGAGACCTATTGGCATGAAAAATTAGACCTAAGAAAATACCCAATGGTAAAAATAAGAATAAATGAGATGTGTCTCAAAATAAGTTCTAAAAGTTACACCTGGATAAGTTCATGATAAACAGATAAAGCAACATGTCATTCCTATCTAGTTGTTGCATACTTGTATAAAAGGATAAATGAACAAAAATTGGGATACACATAATAAGGTGGAAAGATAAATAACAAGTAGACAAAATCACAAATCAAAATAGATAAACACTCAAATAAATGCACCAATAGATGCCTCATTCAATGTCAATAGGTTATGCATATAAAGTTTTAATAAATGACATAAAGGATGGGATTGTACCACTTTTGGGTGTCTACAACCCCCACCTCACCCCCTTATTCTATTAATGTAATTATGATAGTAAAGGAAAGAACTAAAATATGAGTGTGTATGACACACTTTGTCTTTAGAGACATTTATCATGCCAACGACATCATGATAGAAGCTAAAATAACACATGGAGTAGTTAATGTCCATATATGAAATATGAAAAAATTTTAATATAAAATTTAAAGGGTAAATAGCAAGGATAGAGTACACATGTGTGCATGCTGAATAATGCTACTTTTGGATAATGCTCGTGTTGTGTTATATGGAGAAAGGATGTTTTTGGTATTCTTTATTTCCTAGGTAGGGAAAATGATAGTTCCTCAATCAGTAAAGGGAATATGAATATGTTGTTATATGTCATTATACCCATGAACATATTGACCTCATAAGATATTAGAGAAGATGTGCCCCTTTGAGGAATTTTTGGAAAATGTAGTTGCTTAAGTTGAATTATTTTTAGAGTTGAGAATGATAAAGTCTCAACTTTTAGATATACTAATCAAGCCCATGAGTTGGAAAAATGCTTTGTTTGAATCTCAAAAATGAGGAATAAGTGATTCATGTACTGATCCCCTAAAAAGGTGGAACCATGCTAGGTTTGATATAAGTATTGCCAAGGCCAATGAGTGTCACTAGACTTGAATGTACATCACCCACATAGATTCAAATCACACCATAAAAAATGAATCTAGATTATTTTTTGCATGATAAAAAGAGAATGAAGAGTGTATACATCTAAATTTTCTTGCTCCTTGACACACTGATTTCATCTAACTCATCTTAACAATAATCTATTCTAGTCCCTAGTCACTAGTCTATCATTTCTAACATTTCTCTTGTCATACATCAACCATATAACTCCCATGTCTCAATTAACTTTTCTAAATCACATCTTATTTGTCACTAATCCCACTTATCTATTATCTTGGAATTTAAAATTCCATCCCCACCTAACTCTAACTACCCCCACTTTCTCCTACTAATCACTATATAATTGTTCACTAATCTTAATTAGTCATCTCTAAATGAATTATAGAATCCTCCACCTTTTCTAAAATTCTCCACACCCTTCCTCTCTGGAGTTCTCGAAGGAATTTTAAATTCCTTATAATTTCCCCATCATTTTCTATATAAGCAACCATACTCTATGCAAAATCCAACTTATGACTAGTGAATGAGCTAACTTTAAATATCCTTAGACTAATGTTGAAAACTTATCAATTTGTCTATTGTATTTAAACATCCATATCATCCATAGCCAACATGTTTTCCAAGTCCTAAATCACAAGACAATCCGACAAGTTATCAAGTGCAATCATTTTATCAAATTGGGGCACATCATTACATTTAGAGGTAAATTAGTTGTAAGATTGAGATACATTTAGCTTTATTGCAATTTTTATTTGTATCTTATTTACTTATCTTGTCCAACTAGAGTATTTAGTGTGAATTTGAAATTAATTTTCAGTCATTTGGCATGTTTTTCATTGTCTTTGGCATTTGAAACTTAATTTTGCATTATCCTTATACAAAGAGTATTCATTCCCCCATCATAATTGCATTGCTCATATAATTTTTCTTATAAAATGATTGGTTTGCATTTGAGTTTGAATATTTTATCTTCTAAAACTTTGAATATTTAAAACTTTGCATTTTGTTACTTTGAATAAACATGAGCATCGATGAGTATCATGTCCCTCTAAATATTGTGCCAATGATATAGAATGGTATGCATCTATATGCTCAATTGTAATTGTATTTGAACATGTAATTATAGTTGTTTTGCATATACCCATGCATATGTGTTTAAGTATGCATAATTGTATACTCTAAGTTTGTTCCAAATGGGGGAATATGCCATCATATTATATATTGGTGTGATAAAAATATGTTATGTATTTATTTATAAATCACTTTGAATTGCTTGAACACTTTGTACTCTATTATAGAATATGATATTGTACTATTTGCATCTCTATATTATATCCTTGATCTTATTTTTTAGTCCACCTATAGGTCATGTGCCCCCATAATTCCTATGTATATTCTTTAATTTTTCATCAATCTATAGTATGTGTCTCATTTGAACCATTTTGAATCATGTATATTGTGTTGAGATATATCTTGTAATAAGCTTAATAGATGCCCCCCTTTTGATGCGAGGTATGAGATAATTGAGTGCATCGTATTGAAAGAATAAGTTACATGTTTTGCCATGTATTTAAATTAATTATCAAATGACTCTTTGATTCCTTTGATTTAACATTTTGATTATTATATTATTATGATTTATTATATTTTGGAAAAGTTTTTTAAAGGTCAAAAAATATGCATTTATAAGTGTGAAATTTAGCATTTTTAGAAAGGTTTATTGGCATGGTAAAATTGATAATATGTAGAAGATCATGTTGTGTGTGTTCTAATGTAACTCACCAAGAGTGATTTTGATGTTTATTATTCGAGATATCATGTGCACAAGTTTTTAGACTTGATTAAAAATTCTTTAGATTGTTTTGAAGGAAAATTCAACTCATATAAATAGGTTGGTTGAAAAATAATCTATATTTCATTTGCACATTTAAAATTTATGATATTTGAGCTCTGAGAGAGACGTGGTACCACATAAGAGATTGGTATCTTTGAATTAGTTCAAATAGGTCATGACCAGTTTGTATTTAGGGGATGCACCGCCCCTGGTAAGTCAAAAAAATCAAATTTTGACTTGTGTAAATTTTGAAGAATTATGTATTTTCATGCATTTGAAAAAAAATTAGAGGTCATACGATCATGTCCTATCTAGGCCATTCCTATCCAAGGTGTATCAACACTATCTTGAGGGAGCACAAACTTATTGTAGTCATGTCTGATTTGTCATAGATTATGTGATTGCTAATTTTTGGACAATGAATGACATTACAGGGTGCTAGCGGTCAAACCCACATTACCCAAGCCCACTTTTATATTATATGACATGCTTGAGGAGAATATTATTCCCCAAGGATACTATAATATTGTTATCAAAGATTATGTTGGTGATTGTTTTTCACTTGAGGAAATTCATCGGTACCTTGTTTGATTCATTTATTATAGTTGACGATGGTGGGATTTCCATTTTTAATCAGATGCACATATTTTCCTATGATATTGATGATCACAAGATGAGATACTCTTGGGGACACTCCATGCTTAGGGACCTTCATAGATCTACCCAAGAGGGTTTTGGTAGAGGATTGGGTTCTACTACACTTCTTCATTGGTGAGTGTATGAACACAATTTAGTTATTCAACATGTGGGGATACCTCCTAGTGGATGGGCACATCTTCATATGTATGCAAAGAGGTGGGTGGGGATCGATAGAGTCATGAGGGTGATATGATGAAGTGTCACCATATATTGGATCATTTAACTATTAGTAACATTGTGTGGAGGTTATATAGGTGATTTGGTGGATGGCCGAAGAATAGAGTGGCATTGAGACCTATTCAGGTCAGATGTTATATAAATAACTAGTAGCTAAATGTGTACAAACATTTTAGATTGAGTTTGTTATTAAGTAATTTGGCATCACTTAGGATGTGCCCCATACAACATATATATGGATACAATTTGTTAGGGATATGCAATAAGAGGGTGATATGGGTCATTTGACTCTTACAAACCTAACTCCCATCCCCCTAATAAATGTGGATCTAAGTATTCAGTTACATAATATTGGTGATGTTGGTTGTAACCCAGCTTATACACGATGATGGTTGGCACATAGGTGGCTTATTTTTTCCCAATAGTGGTAGATGTTCCTACAACATGGGGTGGAGAAGATGCAAGTGATACAATAGTTGATGGCCCTCAAGTTCTTCCTTTGAGTAAATATGTGTATTTTATATAGAATTTTAATGATTTTGATAATGTTGATATTGATTTAATGTATTGATTTGACTTTTTTAGGGAGTGATGATTACTAGAATATAACTATAGAGGCATCACTCCAAGTGCTCATATGGTATATGCTTAGTGAGGTAATTCTTAGTGGGATTTTGGAGTGAGTGATAAATATTATAGGGGAGAATGTTCCTTTATTTTATCATAGAGCTATTGCCACTGCAGCTTATGTTGTAGTAACAATGGAGCATGATGAGATTATAGTCGATAGAGATGTGGTTATTTTGGAGCACAACCAACTTAGGGTAGAGCTCATGATACAACAAATGCCCCCTCTAGCTGCACCAATAAATCTAGGCTAGAGTCTTTTCCATGAGTATGTACAATTCTAGGGTGAGCATGTGGCACTAAAGGTACAATTGGCCATATTTGATGACCATAAGCATAAGAATCAATCTCGCTTGAGATCATGATCAACTGATAGTGGAGCTTCTTCTTTGTATAGTCAATTATTAATAGAGGGTGGTGGTGATGTATATGATAATGATCCCATTATACACTGATTATTTGACCTTGTTATACTTGTATAAAATATATATATATATATATATATATATATATATATATATATATATATATATATATATATGGATTTGTGTTGTAATTTCTCTTATTATGGAATATTTATACTTGCATATGTTCATTAGATGTGATTTCTACTTTGTTAGAGTAACTTATGTGTCATTTTGATATTTTTCATGTACTTGAGATTTGGACTTTGTTAGATTAGTTCATTTGATTTTTGGTAAAAAATGTTTATGTATTTGAAAATGAAATGGATTATTTAAGTTTACAATATACATTTATTTTATTTTAATTACAAACTATTAAATGAGTATACCATCCTAACAGAACTAGGAATTGTGCACCATATTGATTATTGCTCATAGTTATCTTGTGATAATGTATATGTGGCTCTATAGATATGTTTGTACTAGTATAAGTTACTTATGATACATATATTTGATATTGATCATTAGATGTTTTGTTATAACTCTGATTTGTATTGTGATGCTTTTGCTTAAGTATCCAAATTGGAGATGTGATATTATCATGGATCTTTGTATTTTTCTTGTTGATTCTATTACTCTAAAATGTGATAATCCCTTTATCTACAAGTTGTATAATATTTTTTCATAATGCATAATAGTCATTATCTCAATGTCCACTAATACCATGATAAGTACAAAATGTCTTGCTTTTTATATACTCATGACGATGAAGAGGATGATAGTATTTAGGAGGGAGGGTGATTAACTTCTCATCCAACAATGTATGTGGAATATCATGCGATCAATCTTTTAATCTACCAAACTAGAGTGATGACCTCTTTTTAGAAGTATCTATGTTTACTTTAGGTGATGTTTTTTAAATATTTGCTTCTCCTTTATTATGTACATTGACTTATTTTTCCTTGATAATGACTGGCTTGCGTGCTTCATCTATATTGTGAATGACTTCAAGCGGATTTTATAATTTGAGTGTTAAAATTAGATTTTTTTAATAACTATTTGCTTATATAGAGATTATTCTATCTTAGTAACCTTGCTTGTTATGGAATTTAGTTTGCATGAATATTTGAATACATCTCTATATAGGTTCTAAAAAGAGATGTAAAGTGTGTGCATGGCTTATTCTTTGAGTGGGAATAGAAGACCTCTACTAAAGATAAACTACTCTTACAAATTTGAGGGTTGATAGGTTAAAGAATGCAAAATGTTTTGAACTGTAATATATAGTCTTCAATGAGCTCATCGTGAGCTTGTTTCAAACTTTGTAGATATTCTAATGTAAGCTTGCGTGCCTTGTGTTTATGATAATTTGATAAGACTGCATCTTATAATTTTTTGAATTTAGATAAGGAACCATTAGGTAAACTATAGAACCAATATGAAGCCTCTTTAGTGAGACTTTATTGAAAATATTTGAGTAGAATCCATCCATCATTCCCCCATTCTCTAAAAGAAAGGGTATATTGCATTAAATGAGTACAAAGATCTCCACAACCATCAAAAAATGGTAGTGTAAGCATAATAATCTTGTGGATATGGATGCTAGTATGAAGCTTATGTAAGGGGTTGTCCTAGGATTTGATATTCACACAACATGATCTAGTTTGTAAAGTGAGATAATAAATTTTCTTTTGGTGTTCTCTACTGGCATGCATCATGGATACAATATGATTAGTGTGAATGGTAGTGTTTTGGAAGGCTCACTTATGGGTTGAAAGTGATCATCCATTTTAAACATTGGTATAATGTGATCATAAAAAATTTCATTAAATGATTGGGGAGTGCTTTATAAGTCAAAATTATTAGTACAAATTTGATGATCATTTTGATTTTACATGGGAGTATAAACAAGATATTGCTTTATATTTGATTATAGTGACTTAGGATAGGGTAAGGAATATGTATAATGTGCATAATCATGAAACTCATATTGAATGGGTAAAGGGTGACTATCTTGAGAATCATTACATAATATTTTAATGGCATCGATTTACAAGTATAAATCCATAATGTCACTTTGGATTTTTAATTCACATTCATTAGCATATTATAACATTTAAAGAGAGGGAGACAAATTAATACCATTATTCATTTCTTCTAAGGGAGGAGAGAGATTATCAAAATTTTGTATATTATTAATTATGACTAAAGGAAAAGTGGAATATATGCATCTACATCATCTACCTTTTTTAAAGAGAGTGACGGACTAACATATTCATTTGTGTCTTTTGATATTTATATGCATGGGCGATGCATTTATAATTTATATTAATTAATGCAATGGAAAAAATAAAAATTTATAGGGTAAAGAAGGTTTTATAGCTAGTGATTTTTCATATTCTAGTCATTTGGAGAGCTTAAGGGAGAGATGATATTCACTATCAGTATGCTCTTTTTATTCTGATTTTTTTAAAAGAAGAGTATAAGAGAGGAATGGGTTGTGCAATTTCTACAGTAGATAGCTCATTTTCATCTTCACTATATTCTTTAGTATTGTACCATTCATCTTGATTTTCATAAACATATTCATATCTATCATGTTCTTGATTAATGTAATAATCATAAGAGATTTTACAAGTATGATTATTAGTCCATTCATTATCATAAGCATAAGGTGTAACATTGCTATAAAATATTACATCTAAAAAATGACCACCATTGGTCATTTCATATTTAGATACATATTGAGTGGCCATTTTAGATTTGTTAACCCACAATATAAAATATATCAAACATCATGCTAAATGCTAATAAACAACCAATCATATAATGAAAAGTGAGGCTATCAATAAGTGCAATCAGGAAAGGTGTGTTTGATTGTAGGCTCTCAAATATACTAATCCTAGTCATAAATAGTGAATACAATCATGAAGGCACTAACTATAGAGGATTCCATTATAACCATAGCCACACTATCTCATCTCTAGGTTACATTGAGAGTAACTTCTTAATGCTAACTACTTACCAGTGCATTACAGGAACAAACAATCGAAGGCTTCCTTTGGATGAAAAACAAAACCCTAAGCATTTATGATATACCGTGAGGTACGTGGAAACTAAAATATGTGAATAATGTTGTCTAATGGCTTGAGTATTGGGGTAATACCTCTCAAACCATTGTTTAAGTAAAATTGAAGACCACTTTACATAGAATGATAACTCCTATGCATTTTAAACTACCAAAATATAGTTTCTAGAAAAATAAAGAGAAAAAAACAATTGAAAGCCAATGACAAATAAATATTTTTATGTATATAAATAAAAAAAACTATTCTGTAAACCCTATGATAATATCAAAAAAGTAATGTTCTAATATATTCGAGTTCAAAATTATGTTTTACCTTATTTTTAATAAAATAAAATAAATGAATTAATAGAATTTGTACTTATATAGGTGTAAAACTAGAAAATATTAGAACGCTAAAGATGCATAATAATTAGCTATTTTGATTTTTATAAATTGTTGAACATAGAAATCTATTATTTTAGGAAACACTAATAAAAAAATATGCTTAACTTGTACATTAATTTTTGTTGACTATTCTAACTATCTAACAGTGAAAAATAGAAGTAATTATGTAGGATTAGGATAAGAATTAGAGATAGAAACAACATATTGACAAGTCTATTGTAAGTGGATAGTGAAACAGTGTGCTCAAGCATTTTAACCAAAAAATTGTCCTGGTTGATTGTGATAGACTATAGATAGAAGTAGATAGAGTAAGTAGAAATATGGAAATTATAGATTAGAGATAGAAAGAAAATATATTCTTGGACATATCTATCGAATGTGGACAAATACATAGTGCCCCTGATTATATTGACTATGAATTTGTCCAAGTTGACTATAACATAAAACTAATTATTTCACCACCTGCGCATGCATTAATTAGTGTCATTACCATAGTTTTCAGATCTAAATGCCACATGAAGTATGTGCAATGATAAAATCCTAGTTTCATGCACACAAACTAAATTAAAATCAAATTTGGGGGGGGGATCAAAACAAATAATTGAGTTGGATTGACCTTGGTAAACCCCTGTTAAATGACCAAGCATTGAACTACATTACCAATACTTCAAATATAGATTGAACTCGAATGTATCTCTCTCACATACATGTGTGTGTAACAATGAACACAAACCTAGATGCTCTTTTTCCTAGTTTACCAATGGCACAAGTATGTAGATGTAAATTAATCCTTGAATTTAGCTTTATTAAACCGATAGATAGAACATGAAAAACTTTGAACAGTTTTTTAAAGTAAGCAAAATCTTCCTTAATGCCTTAGAGAGGCCTTGTATCTATAAGTGATTTTTTTAATGAATTTGAGACCTAATGGTAAAAAATAAGAATAAATTAAATTTTGTATGAAATAAGTTCTAAAAGTTACACTCGAACAAGTCTACACTAAATAAACAAAGTCATATGTCGTTCTTATCTAGTTGCTGTAGACTTGTCCAGAAGGACAAAGGACTAAAACTGAATATCACAATGATAAGGTGGGAAGATAAAAACCAATAGACAAACTCACAAATTAAAATAGAGAAAGACTCAAGTAAAATGCACCAAAATATGCTTTATTTGATGTCAATAGTGTATGCGTATAAAGTTGTAATAAATGACATAAATCATGAGCTTTACCAAATTTGGATGTCTATAATTATGTTTCCAAAAAAATTGTAATAAGATTTGATATTTTCATGTTTTATCCTTGTATATATTTTTATATCATTTAAAAACTTAGGTCTTGGATCTCACTAGAACATTCTTATATAATTAAAAGAGGGTTTTTTTGGGGGCCTCACCCATTTATAACTTTTTAGAAATATTCATGTTATCCCTTGTATTTGCACCCTTTGAGGAGATGTCTTAACTCTCCTTATCCGAATGGCACAATTGACACACCTCTAGGTTGTGGGTGAGCCTAAAGATGAGGTGAATCTCTAAGTAGGGATAGCTCCCATGATGTACCACTTTGGATCACTACTACACCTAAAATTTGGGGAAGAAAGGGAAAGAGAAAATTGAAAGCAAACTATCCTAAGGGAGGTGATACACTAAATAATTTTATGACTTTCAACCAACTATATGTTACACATGAAACCAAGAGACTAACGAAATATACGCTTCTCCAATCTACATCTTCTCACATCAATGTTACATTATGAGGTTATGGATGAATGTTTAGGCTAGGAGGACTAGATACTAGGCCTTGAATGGCACTAGAGAATAGACTAACTCATTCAACCTTGACAATTCTTAGAATACTTCACATACCCTGCAAGAAGAAGCTTTCCAACTGCAAATAGGATGAAAGAATGAGATAGCATGCTAAGGAAATCATAATTATCACTAAGCAAGATCAATCATCTAAGTAAAAGACACTATGAACAGTCATGAAGAGGTAAAAATGAGTAGTCTTATTGATCAAATGGTATGCAAATGAGTATGGCTTCACCATACTTAGGTGGAGCATAAGTTACAATGACCAAAATGGTTAGTTCTTATAAAACTTGAGAGAGAGAGGAGAAGAGAGAAGTCAAAAAGTCACATGGACACTTATCAAGCTGAGAAAAGGAGTTACTTGTGCATGAAAAGAGGATATGAGATGAACCATGCAAGGTCAAAAGGAACAAGTGGAGCTCCATGTCATGAAACTCTTACAAAGTGGCATGAAAGTTCTCATTCTAGCTCAAAAAATTACCTTCATAAGTTGGACCTATTTAAACATCCAAAAATTGATTAGGGTTAGGTCTAATGATTGGAATAAAGGTTAAGGGTTGCAAAAATTCCTCCTCATGCATTGGTTGTAGTCCTGATCATATAGAATCATCTAGAAAGGAGCTATCACTACCTGCATTTTAAGAAACGTCTCTTTCATGCACCCTACACTCTTGGATTAAAAAAGGCATTAGTTTTCTGTTAAAATCCATGGGAAGGAGTGGATGACACTTTTAAATACCCTCCATGTCCTTATAATCATTAATCACACCTTAAATCAGCTCACTTGAAGTTTTCCACCCTTCTCACTAGCTTATCCACTATGCCAGTTTTGACTGGCTGAGATGAGAGCTATTGTTTAAACACTTTAGAGTTTTTATGAAACAATAAATGGCCATAGTGAGTTATTAAAAGTCCTATTATTTCCCCTAAACTTTATTTCATCTTTAGACTCCTCTTGAAACCTATAAAACATATAAAATAGTCAAAATTACCCTCTTTTATACCCTATCAATACAATTTTGTACAGTCCAAAAGCATGGGGATTATATTTATGGAGTCTCCTAAAAGTTTCAATCATAATCCTAGGCAAACTATGCCATTATATTATCTTTCCATCTCCATTTCCCCAAACTGGTCACTAGCAAGGGTTTAGGCCTATTTCTCCCTCTTAAGGTTCATTCATAAATATGGGATGTTTAAAATGACAATAAATTCAAAAAATTCATATTTCAATACCTTCATCAACATCCCTAAACTTTTTATATTCCAATGCACATCCTCAAGGAAGATGTAAGCATCCAAAATTAGCCTATCGAGCTCTTCCTTCCATTTCCTACAGGTCTAAGTTAGTCTTGAGCCAAAATATGACCTCATTTGTGACCCCTATACATCCTAATATATTTTACACATCCAAATTCATCCTATAAACATTATTCAATTTTTTATAATGTTCATGTCAAGGTGGAAGTGAAGTTGGACCCCTAATTGGGCACAAGGCTTACCAATGTCTCGTAAACCTAATTGTAACGTTTGGCATCCAAACAATCTTGCTGGAATTATCTTCATTACATAATATTAAATCCTATAAAATTACCCAACAAAAATTATTTAACAATTTATAATACTCACACAATTTTTTAAGTGAAAATCCTTCTCATTTAGACTTCTAGGCCTAGTCATGCCTAGTATGCTTGTCTGCAACATTGAGGGTTCAAAGCACCCTATTTGGATAAATATTATTATATATGGTTGTTAATATTTATATAGGTATTTTTTAACTTCCCATACCCTCCTAAAATTTTCCTATACCCTCTGGTCCATCCTTCATCTCCTATCCTAAGGACTGCAATATTTATGCATAAGGGGAGTGCCCTCTATTTGAGACAAAACAAAGGGCACTCCCCTGTTTATTCAAAAAATTATGACTATTTTATGGGATTTTATAATATATGGAGACATCATACAAAAAAAATTAGTGGCCAATTAGGTAATTTGACCCCTTAATTCTCTCGAGATCCACAACAGACTTGCAAAAGGTGGACTGTGTGTATGGGAGTCACAAATTGACTGTGTACTATGCTTTGAAACCATTTTATCTACATGTTTGGTGTTATATGGGAGTTTATTAATGATATAAATACCATAAAAAAAAGTGTTATATTCCATCCCATCACCCTAATATTCTACATACCTCTTTATACCCTTGCTTGGCACAGACTGTATGCACATTTTTTACTATGTTTTGCTTTTAGAGGGTACACCTGTAGGTTATATTCCATGAATAAAGATTTAAATAAGTGTTTTAAACCTATATATAGTATCTTAGGTTAATTTCACACCTATTTTGACCCATTTTTCACTTTCATATACTCTACCAACGTTTATACTATCAAACAAGCTCACATGTTGTCTCAGTCAAACATAGTCAATTGTGTTGGGGAGAGTGACATCCTGTAGGTGAAGATTCTTGTTGAAAAGGATACAGAAAACTTTTGGACCTCTTGAGCCAATTATAATCACCTTACATATACCAATATTGATGTTTCCATGCCTAAGTCCTCATGACATAGAATTCACAATCAACTATAGGTGCATATTTTCATGGGAAGGGACACCTATAGGTGGGTTTTTAGAAAAAAAAACCCTATATAAAAAATTATTTAAATAATATTATAAAAAAAAATCTATTTTTAACCCTATATAACCATTAATATTGAAGACATGGTATATATTATCAACTTTGAAAACAAGGGTTGCTCAAACTCAAAATCCTATAGATGATATTGCAGAATTTTAGTATTTTTCGAGGCAACTTTGAGCGTTCAAACTTCTAACCTCCAATATTTTTATACCTTAAATATTTTGTGGAGTCCTTTTCCTATATGTAAAATTCAAAGAAAAAAACATTAAGATGCATGAAAGGTCATTATAGCCTTATTGCAAAATATCACCTAAACACCAAGGAACTTTGTTTTGCATTTTTAGGGACAAAGGTCTTGAACACTATTATTTGATCTTGTCCTGACCTCCAAAGGCTGATGTGAACTTTGCTCTTGCTCTTTTATGACGTGTTGGATAAATTCATCTTGCTCACCATCACTTTTAATTAGTTCTAAAGAAGTTGTATACCCCTTGAGAGATTCAAACTCATTGCAAATGTTTTCAAACTACTTCCACAAAACCTCATCCTCTCTTTGATCAACATCATGAAGGGGGACTGTTTCATGTAAATTTTCACTTTAAGTTCTAGGAAAGAGAGAAAAGATACTCAATATGGGTGTGGTTGAAAAACCTATTTATTTGTATATGTGTTGAATCCAAATGATTGTGAGAGCTCCTCTTTGGCTTGGGAGGAAGACCTACAAATAAGAAAGAACTAGAACAAACTTGTTTGTTACACAGATAGTTGGGTGGATTACCTAGTGATAGCTAGATCCTAGAAGTGAGAGCTTCCTTAGGGGTTGTCAATCCACACATTTTAAACAATCAAGTACACAAAACTGGAAAGAAGGTACTTACATCAATAATCAAAAGGTACCAAAATTGAACACAAGAATGCTTGTTAGAAAATAGACTAGAAATGATCAAATTAGTGATAAACTAATTAATACTAGTTCTATAGGGTAAATGTATACTTCAAAAAATCTAAAAGGTGTATGTGAATTATCAAGAACATAGAAAATTAGTTTGGTTTGAGGTAGATGGGTGAAAATAACTTACTAATTTTTACTACCACAGGTGACCATTGGCAGTTGGAGTGACCATCAGTGGTTAAGGTGACCATTGGTGGTTCTAATGATCATTGATGGTTGTGTCAACTATCGGTGGTTACTTTGTATGTTCTAGGTTGATAAATTATTGAATGATAGGATCTAAAAGAGGGATTCTAAGAGATAGGTAAGGGCTGGAATGATTGTAAAATGGAAATAAAGCACATGAATATTGACAAACAAGTAATTGTCTTACCAAAATTTAATTGGGTGAATGGTTGAATTAGTTATTCTATTGGTGTAATTTGGCTTGATTTGGATAGAATAATGGTACTTGAGAGCTTGGTTGAGAGGAAATGATAAGTCAGATCTCAATAAGATGGTTGATAATGCTTAATAATGCTAAATATTTTGATTGACCTATAAAAGAAAATTCCTAAATCCTTGAGCTCTTGATAGTTATTGTCTATGGATTTGACCTCCCAGGCCTCTCTTTATTATAGGCACAAGCAAGAGGTGGGAGTGAAGGTGTAACTAGGCCATCTAAATATAACTCATCCATGCAAAGGCTCACAATCAAAATTAGACAAGTTGTTTTTAGAAAAATAATGTGGATGGTTACATGTTCTTTGTTAAGGAGGTGGACCCCGACCGTTAATGGTCACGGTTTCCCATGGTGACCATCAATAGTTAACCTGACCATCGATGGTTAGGTTCTAAAGGAAAGAGGTCTTGAAGGCCAGGCTGAGTCAGTTTGTGAAACTAACTATAGATGAGCCTGGTTAGGCCAGATTGGTCTCAAGAGGCTCCTTGATAGGTCCAGGGGGATTTTTGACATTCAAAATCATATGTGTGTGGATTTTTGATGTCTATATTTTTTCCATTTTTATTGTAAAACAAAAAAAAAAGTATGGGTCAAGGGTCTAGTTGCCCTAAGAGTGGGAAGTGGTGTTCCCTTTCAAAGCAAGAGTTGATGAGGTGAAACTGAAATGGGTATGGGTTTTATATGTGGTATATAGTTAGTCACGAGGTGGTGATACGAGGTTAGGCATTTGAAACACAAACTTGCACATAAAGTGTGACCAAAAAATGTGATAACCAAGATTACACAAAGACTAAAATTACCAGCATTGGTAAAATTAATAGTCAGTGCTAAGAAGGACATGTAATAATTGAACCATATAACTGCCTGTAGGCATGATGGTTGGGACCACTCATAAATGCAAGTTTCCTAAGTGATTTCTATGTTTTTTATGGGTATCCAAGGTAGGAAGTGCTCCTAGGGAAAACACAAATAGGTCAAGTGTTTTAGGTATCTAAGATAGGGAGTGCTCCCAGTGAGACAAAATTGGGTCGGGTATGTGTGAGGTGGTGCTAGTTTAAAAAGTGTCAACATGGAAATGTTGTTATTACAATCAAAGGACAAGGCAAAAAGTGTCATAAAATTACATGCTAGATGGGCCAAAATAGACCAATGATGAGGTGATGAGGTGGGTAGGTTGGTGGATGAAGCGCATCTCTAAAAGAGGTAAAACTTGGTGTAGTTATGTGAGGAATGGGTAGTTTTTAGTTGGTAGTGGAAAATGGGTCTTCCTAACCATTGATGGTCAGGGGAAACCCTAAAAATCTACAATGTCAAAAGTTAAAAACAAAATTTACTTTTACCATATACAACTTGGGTGAGTTTGATTGTGGGCTTTGGTGATTTTAGTGTATAGCGGGGAAGGTGATTACTGAGTTAGTTATTGCCTATTGGCTAGAGGTGTGTGGATTAATTACATGGCCCCAAGATGTAGGGAGTACGAGGATGTAACTAGGTAACTATTAACAAACTCTGACCATGTTGGAGGTCAAGGAATGAGGTAGGAGGTGCCTTGAATTTGATAAATATGTTATCATTACTTGTTTTACTATCTCGATAGGTAGACTAGGCTATTACTGTGAATGTTTTGGGTTTGTTGTACCCTATGTAGGATTTTGAGGGTTTAGGGGCAAATGTGTGAGTAAATTTAAAAATAGAGACATGGGGGAGGTAATTTGGGGTGGGAGGTAGTAGGCTAGGTGTTTAGTTAGGTTTTTTGTATGTTTTTATTTTTATTTGTGGTTCTGAGGGTTTGGGTGTTCTAGCCATGGAAATCCCATAGTAATCATCAATGGTCAGGTCTGACCATCAATGGTTGACACCCTAAGAAATAGGGGTCTCTAACCATCAGTGATCAATATGACCACTGACAGTTAGGAAGGATAGGCTAGGTTTTAGGGTTATGGGTAATGATTTCATGTAAGTTTTTAGGGTGATGGTTTAGCTTAAAGGTAAGGGTGATGGGTTAGGGTTATGGTTAAATTTGGGTTGCTAGGGGGGAACATAGCTAACATTGGATATATAGGGGGAAGTGATAGGGGAATATATCATGTGTCAATAAACTAGGGGAGACAAGACCAGTGTCATTAACTGAGTGAAGTGTTGGATATGATGTAGGCTAGGGAGCATATTTAGATGTGCAACTGCATGTTATGCATCTTCCTCAAGCTTCATGAGGGGATGACCATAGAGGACTGGGCACATATGGAGGAGGTAGGGCTGGGGGCGATGAGGCACTACCAACATGTGCCCAGAGATACATCTATGGTCGTACCACTCATTGAGAGATGAGATCCTATTATGAATACCTTCTTATTGTTGACTAGGGAAATGACTATTCTCCTTGAGGATGTACACAAGATCACTCGACTCCTTCTATGTGGTGAGGTGATATATCAGATTGAGTAGGAGGAGTGAGATGGTTTTATCAAGTATTTATATAAGGATGAGAGTGATGAAGTTTGATAGCATGCTGGAGGATTCAGCTACTCAACATTATATGATAGAGATCTAGAGGATAGGAGACTCATGATGATGTTCATGATTATAGTGACGTGATTTGGGCTCTTAGATTTGAGTAGTGGGAGGTTTCCTTATGTGTTATTAGTTGTATTGGTGGAGTTACTCCTTGGTAGGACCATGTTTGGTTGGGCCCCATTTTTTCTTGTACATATCTATAGGGAGTTTTGGGGGTTTAGGCACCATAGGAGATACAACATCATTGTTGGCCTAGTTCTGCATTGCTGGGCTTATGAGCATATTTATGTTTTGAGACCCTTGGGATTATCATGGGTAGGGTACATGCAAATTGAATTCCCCATTAGTTTTATGAGATAGAGGGATGATTTGGAGATGTCAGGTGTAGGAGTTAGCACTCATGATGTTGAGTGGTTTTGGGCTGTACTAGGTGCATTAGTAGTTAGAGACATCATCTGGAGGCCATATATATAGTTTTTGATATGGTTGGGTTACAAGAGGTAAACCCTTGTCCTTTAAAGTTATAGGTGGATAGTGGGTATATGAGAGGGTGAGGTTGAGCTACTTCTATTTGATAGGGTGTGTTGACAGTTTGGCTTGATACAAGGTGTCCTGGGTCCATTTCCCTAGTATAAGACAAGATTCAGAGGGTCAGTTGATGGTACCCCAACCTACTCTAATAGTTTTGGATGGTGGTTTTGATGAGATTTCTATTAGGGCCCCTATGGATGATGTTGGGTATGCAAATGGTTACATGGCTTGGTACCAGCTAATATATGTAGTTGTAGATGTTAGTGGGGATGATAGGGGCATGATGTTGATGGATATAGATCCAATAGACTATGATGGATAGGCAAGGATGGCATTGGTTTCAGCCCATGCATAGGTACAAGTATTATAGGGATAGGTGGAAATGTTATATGGTTATATTACCATATTATAGGGTCAAATTACCATTATTATAGGTGAGAGGGATCAGGCACAATCATCCCTTAGGATAGTCATGTAAGAGAGGGAAATACTGAGACAAAGGGTTGGGGTAGCTACAATAACAATAAGAGGGCCATCGAAGATAGTTTCATAGGTATGTTACCTAGCCACTATGGAGGAGCTCTGATATTATGAGGTGATGGTGTTAGATCAGTTGCCCTAGGCTACGCAATATGCAAAGTATAGAGGTAGTTTGGCTAGTGGGCCATCAATAGCCATTCCAGGATAGTGGGCTACTATATTTGGTTAGGTAGGGGTCCTAAGAGGACCACCACTAGGTATAGGTGTAGTTATAGGTATAGATGGGGTCAGTGGTAGTGGTGCCCCATGACCATGTTTAGATATGCTTGGATAGATGTATATTATTTTGATAACAGCCTGGATGTTGATGTAATGAGATGTATATGTTTTTGAGAGAGAGTTGATATATTTTTAGATGTATTATTTATGATGATTATATATATATGATGATGATGGTTGATGATGTTATCTATGGCGTATGCTTATGGTTCATGATGTTTATGCTTTATGGTTTATGATTAGTGACCTCTTGCATATGCTTTATGAGATGTTTGACTTAGGAGCTTAGGCATGTGATGTTATAAAAATAGTTATGATGCTCTAATTTTGTTCATGGATGTGATAGTATGGGTTATTGATGGATGTATGTTATATGATAATGTAATGGCTTTATTTATTGTTATGTGATGTGTTTAGCATAAATTGATGTTATAAGATGAGTTGTGCTAATGTTATGGTAAATGGATAGACTGGTATATGTTATAGTTCATGATGGTTTGCTCATTGATTATGTTTGTGTTTATGATGGTGACTAGTGTAATTAGTGTTGTTTATGACATGATATATGCTCTCATGATGTTATGATTGTTAATGGATATGATGATGTTGATCATATGTTGTGTTATGTTTTGATTATGTTTTGATCATAGACAGAGAGACGATGTAGTTTTTGGACATGGTTGGTGATGTTTATGATTTTAATGTGATGTTTGTTGTTTATGATCATGGAGATAAAACATGATTATGAGAGTAGGTGTAATCAAAATACATAAATTCAGTGGATAAAATACCAAATGTTTAGGAAAGTGACAAGAATCATGAGAGGTATGTCTACATGGACTAACAAAAGATAAGAAAATGAACACGATGCCTTTTCATTGATAAGGCCAAAACAAAACCCAAAACTAGATTGGTTTAGTGAAAATAAGCCTTTCAAATACTTTGAATTAGCTTGCTTAGGTTGATAAATAGGTATCTTGATCACATTATGTCAAGTAAGCTCATAGTCCTGTGCATATGATATGTGGAGTGAGAATCAGTGAAACTAGAACCTTTTGTTAGACTAGTGTGCCTCTTATATAGGCTTCCAAAGAGGTAGTACAAACAAGTCTATGCTCATATATAAAGTGTAGACTAATTGATGTGGGAATTCTATCGAGGAGAACCGATTGCAGCCTTCCAAGATTATTGCTTTTATGAGAGGCAATTGCAACTTTCTCATTAAATTTGCTTTTGTTTAGGGGTCCTTGCTATTTTTAAATTTGCTTTAGGGTTGGGGAAGCTGATCGATATGGGAAGCTTCCAATAAATTGATAGCTTTGACAAATGCCTCACTCGACCATCCTTTGAGGGAGTGGTCTAAGTTTATATGCTTAGTCCAAATGCTTTTGATAGTTGTCCTTCAAAGAAACACTCCACCTTATGTTTTGTAATTTTGGTTGAGTTTTCAATAGTTGTCCTTCAAGGGAGCCATATGTACATGTTACGAATGACCCATGATGTGCTTTTGACTATTTTGATAATGGTTTTGCATTTGTTTGATTTTTTATTGACATAGACTTGCTTATACATGCTCAAAGAGTTACTTTTATGGAGGAAAAACAAAGGGTACAAGAAGGTTCAGTAGGTGAAAAGAAGTTTAGGTGATAATGACCATGGGAATCTATCTCGAAGAGGGATAGAAATTACTATGAGAATCATGCCATGGGTAGAGCCATGAGAACCATAGTTCAATATTAGGCTATGAATGTGACAGATAATCACATGATTCAGTTGTAGTCAGTTGCCCCTAAAAATAAGGAGATGAATGTGGGTGCAAGGGATGAGCTTAAGTTAGACAAATGACGAGTGTGATCCCTATTTAACAATATAAGGGACACATATGCAAAGCATTAAGAGGCTCAAGCTCTAATTTGCCTTTAAGAGAGGACAAATGATAAGCTCCTAATCCATACTTATGGGTTATGATATAGGGTCTAAGCCAATTGAAAGCAAAGTTGCCCCTTTTGCTTTTCTCCATACTAGTTACATGTTGATTTTCCTTAAGAATAAGATATCCAATATTGAAATCTCAAAATTTTAGGTGTTTGTTATAGGCATGTTTGATTCATTCTTGATAGACACAAAGATGAGAAAGAGTGACCAAATGATGCTCGTCAAGTAGCTCAAGTTGGGCTAAACATTATTGATGGTAATCATCTTCTAAAATAAGGTCGCACAAAGATATGTGAAGAGAAGGTATTTAGATTGCAAGAGGTAATACAACCTTAGCTCTAAATACAAGAAAAAAAGGTATATCACCTATAGTAGTTCAGATGCTAGTATGATATGCCCATAAGGCAAAAGGGATGTGCAAGTGCTAATCTTGACCTGAAGCATTGACCATTTTGGTAAGCATGTTGTTAAGGGTTTTGTTGGAGGCTTTTGCTTATCCATTTGCTTATGGGTGATAAGGGGATGGAAATCTATGTTTAATACCAAATACATCACAAAGGCCCTGAACTTATTTATTTTTAAAGGATTTTCCATTATCGATGATAATCTTATGGGGAATATCGAAATGACAAATAATATGATGGGTGATAAATTCAAAAAAAATTTCATTTTTTATCAAGATAAGAGGAATAGCCTCCACCCATTTGGTGAAATATTCGATCACAATGTTAATAGAGTGATGTCGATGTGAAGAGTGAGGGTTAATCTCACCAATAAGGTCTAGACCCCATTGTGAGAAGGGCCAAAAGTCTACAAAAACATGAAGACTATTGCTAGGTATATGATGTAGATTAACATGTTGTTGACACTTGACACACTTTTTCACATAATCACAACAGTCTTGGTTAAGGATAGGCTAGTAATATCTTGGGTAGATGATGCACTTAGCCACAATGAGTCCACTAAAGTGGCCGCCACAGATACCATCATGCATTTATTTAATAAAGTGAGAGGCTTTTGGGCTATGGAGGCAATGAAAGAGGAGGCCATCAAGACTATTTATAGAGGATTCTTCCCATAACAGTATAATGATAGGTGCTCTAAATAAATGCTCGATGGGCATTCCTAGAAAAGCCAGAGGGGACTACGCTAAGGTGAAGGTAATCAAAGGTTTATTGATACCAAAGGTCAAACATGATCTCCTCCACATTAAAGATGGTTGGAGTGTCTGATTTGGTGTAAGAAGATTCAATGAGGTGATGTATAATGACTGAGAGTTTGGAGTCTGAGGGTGCTAATGGGATCTAAGAGGCAATAGAAGCCATGGTGTCAACAAACTTGTTGGCAGATCATGGGGTGGTTTGAATATGGTAGTGTTCGAATGATGTCAAGATTTCTATGACTAATTATCTATATAGTTGAAAAATCTTGTTCTTACATTGGTATATGCCATTGACTTGATTGACCACAAGTTGGGAGTCACCAAAGATGTTGATTATTCTGAATCTTAAGGCTAATGTAGTTTAGAGACCTATTATGAGGGCTTCATATTCAACCACATTGTTGGTACATTCAAAGTTGAGTTTAAGAGATAAAAGAAGGGGGATAAGGATGATACCAGCTCCCCCACCACACTAACATTTGGAACCATTGAGGAACATGGTTATGTGATTGGTGAAGTCCACTTAGCATAAATTTACGATGGACTCATCTCAAAATTCAAGAGGTTGGTTGCTTGGTAGGGTTGCATCGACCAACTGGTCAGTAATTTCTTTCCCCTTAACTGACTTTTACTAGAGGAATTCAAGGTCAAACTCAACTAAAAGCATGAGCCACTTAGCCATACATTGGTTTTGGTATGGGTTAGAGTGCATGTAATTAAGTGGGCTGGTATTGGTTATGATGAAGGTTTTATGGTTAAGAAGGTAGTGGCAATGTTTCGTGGCCACAAAGACTAGGGTCAAACAAAGTTGTTTGTTATTTGTATACTAAGCTTCATAGTCTACACCGGTGCATCTTATGTAATATATGACTTGCTCCTTATGTTGTTCATCTTAATGGGCAAGCATTGCCCTTAGGGAATGGTCAGTTGTAGAGATATATAAGTAGAAAGGTTGGTCATCCTTAGGAGGTGTGAGGACAAGTGGAGATAGAAGATATTCTTTGAGTACAACAAAGGCCTTTTGACAATTGGCATTTCACTTGAAAGAGATTTCCTTTTTCAAGAGGTGATGGAAGGGTTGACATTGATCTAAGAGCTGATAAAAGAAGTGATCAATGGATGGGAGCTTCCCCTATAAACTATAGAGTTACTTAAGATTGATCAGAGGTAGCATCTCAAGGATGGCATTGATTTTTGCCAGATCAACCTTGATTCCTTGAAGGTAAATTATGAAGCCAAGGAGTTTTCCTAACAAGGCCCCAAAAATACATTTTTTAAGATTTAGGTGGATATGGTAACGGATAAGTCTCGCAAAGATAATATTGAGAATGGATAAGTGGTCCTTCGAAAGTATGGATTTTTTTAGGAGGTCATCTACATAGTACTCGATGATTATGTGGATAAGGTCATGGAAGATGTAGGTCATAGTGCATTGGTAGGTTGCACCAACATTATTAAGACTAAAGGGCATGACCCTATAATAAAAGGTCCCCCATGGGGTGATAAAGGCAATTTTGTGCTGATCTTCAGGGGTAATCAAAGTTTGATTATAACTCAAGAAATCATCTTTGAGAGACAACATCTCATGGCCTACTATAAGATCAATAAGTTGGTTAATGATAGGTAGAGGAAAGTCATCCTTTAGGCAGGTGAGGTTGAGGTCATAAAATTATACACAGAGACATAGTCCTCCTGTGGCTTTAGTGATAGGCACGATGTTGGAAACCCACTAAAGATAATCAATGGGTTGAATGAAATCAATAGGGAGGAGGCATTGAAGCTCTTCTTTGACCAAAATGGCTATATCAAGATGCATTCATCAAAGTTTCTATCTAACAACATTGGTATCATGATTAGTCACAATGTTGTGGGTGGAAATGGCTGGGTTAATACTAGGCATGTTGGTATATGACCAGGCAAATGCAATGTTGTGGTCTTAGAAGAAGGTAGAGAAGCCCTGATGTTGTTTAGGGGCAAGAGATTGACCCAGTTTGATAATATGAGGGTTGTCTAAAGTGCCTATGTCAATATCTATAGTGGATTCATTTAACATGATTGAGGTTTTAGGAGGTAAGGATTTGTGGATGGAAGAATTAGGTGTACCAAGGTAGGTGAGAATAGAATCATCATCCTAGCATTAAACCATCTTAATGGTAGGAGTGTCCTATCCCACTACTTAAGGGTGGATCAAAGGGATGAATATAGGTACCCCTTCCTTTTCATAAGTTAGCGGACCAAAGGTAATCATGTTGATGGAAAAACAATTTAGGATGTCCTCATCCTCACACTCAGGTGGAGGAGGTGTTGCTGAAAAAGGGGTCTCTTCTGAAAAAATGGTAGCATGGGTTGTTTGGATTTATTCTTATTGGGTAGAATGAATCCAAGGCCATGTTTCTCATGAGGCTTTCAAGTCTCAATTGAGATCAATGTGTGTGGTCCATGCTCATAGCATCCTAAGCCAGATCCTTTCTAGGTACACTTGTGGAGGTATACTTTGGCAAAGACTAGTCTATCCAAATAAGAGAAGGTGGAAGAGAATAGTAGAGGTGAAGAGGGGATGGTAGTTGTGCTAAGGGGTTTGTTAATTCCCCCATTGATAAAGTGGGTTTTATAGCTCAAAGGTCCCAAAGGGGTAATGGCTCCAATGTTAAGATCATAACTTGGTTGATAGTTGAGTTTCCCATACTCTTAGGGAGTAGGGAAAGCATCAAGGGTAAGGAGATGGTATTCTCCAATGGCAAGACATTAGAATATAGATTACAAGGGATCAGTGGTGGGTATTTGGTCCATAGAAATAAATGAATTGGTAGATACCTCTGTGGGAGGAGAAGTAATGGCTTCATTTTCCATGGTCGAGGGCTTTGTGATAGATGCTTGGGGTGGTTTGGTTAGAGGTAGGAGGACATCATTAGGTCAGTAGGTCATGTTGCATGTTACAAAAGGGCTCGAGTCAACTTGTATGGTAACAACCTAACCTTCATGCTCAAATTTGACACAATGATGGAGGGTAGAAGGTATGCAACCCATAGCACAGATCTAAGGTCTTCCTAATAGCACATTGTATTATAATTCACCTTCAGCCATATAAATAATTTTAGGGAGCGTGTGTGGTCCAAGCCAAATGTGGAAGATAATTGTTCCCAAGGTAGTGGTCATGGTGTTGTTAAAGGAGTGAAGCATAGCTGAGGTTTGGGACATGACATTGTCTGATAGTTTGAGTTGGTCATAGGCATTGGAGGAAATGATGTTGATGTTGGCTCCCCCATCGATCATAACCCATTTGATGCAGTTTTAGTTGATGTGGGTAGTAATAAAGAGAGGAGGATCTGGATCCTCAACATGGATAGAGGGAATTTCTGAGTCCTTGAAAGTAACAGGGGTGGAGAGTTGGAGATCACCTACAAAGGCCTCTATAGGTGGAGAGTGACCTAGTCTGACCTTGATTACTTACATAGCATCGATCAAGGCTTGGTATGGTGGGGTGAGTTAGAAATGAGTTCATAGAGGCTTATCTTAGCTAGATTTTGGTGAAGTTACTTAAGGATGACCCTTCTGATGGATTCAGAGGGGTTAGCCTTAGAGGTGTCAAACATGGTAACTTTGGGCTTAACTGAAGATGTAAAGGTTTGGATTTGGTTTGGTTTAGGATGAGTTGGTTTGTATGTCCATGGAATGGACACTTTGGTCTTCCCTTTATCCTTTTGTTGTGATTGTGTGACCACATCAATGGTATGGATAGAGGGGAAAGGTGTGATAGGAGGTCGGGTAGATTCTCCATCACTTTGAGGTGAGAGTGGGGGATTAGGAATGTGTTGGCAAATGGTTATTGGGTGTATTGTTAGAGGAATGGATGGAAGCTCATCTAGTAAAAGATCATATTCATTATAGAGTTGATGGATAATGCCCTGAAGAGCTTTGAAATTCTTCATGTCATGCCTATGTATCTTGTGATAAGAGCATATTTGATGGTCATTGTACCAGGTCAGCTTTAAACCAAAAGGATCAAAAGGTTTGATAGGAGGTAATGTGAGGCAGGAGGTATGCAATAATCTTTAAAGGATGGTGATATAGGATTCTACTAGAGGTGGGAAAGGTATAGGGATTATGGTTTTGGTTGGTAAGATGGGTGTGTTGGTGGCAATAAGTCTAGTGAGAGATGGTTTGGGTAAGGTGGTGCTTTTGGTTGATGGTTTTGGTTTGGGCAAATTAGTGGTTGGGGTGTTTGAGTTTGATTGTCTGGATTTTGGTAATCTGGAAAGCACTGATACATCAAACAATAAGTGGGTTGGTGTGACCAATGGTAGTAGATGACATATATTAAAATGAGGTTGATTTTTAGGCACAATGGAAGGGTGAGGCTCTAAGATAGAGGGCAAGGTAGAGGGAGGTAAAAAATTAGTCATGTAACTCTTCAATGGTTTTTTCCCCTTGGTTGGTGTGGGTCGAGGCCTAGGTATAGGCTTGGGTGAGGTCAATTCCACTTTCAAGGATGGATGAACCAAACTTTGAGTAGGGAAGGCACCAAGAGTTTTGAAAGGTTTGGTTAGTGATGTGGTGGTTGGAGAGGTGATTGTTTTGGTTGACTGAGAAGGTGAGGGGTTGGTAGAAGTTCTGATTGATTTGAGAGGTGGTGTAAAAATGATGGATTGGTTGGTTAGAGGTATGTTATAAGGTTTAGGCTTGTTGATGTAAGGGAGCCCTAGGTGTTGCTAGAAAGTGGCTTGATCTATGTCTAGTTTTATGACCATACCTAACTTTTGAATGAGTTTATAAAAATGTCTATATGTCAGTGTCATCTCCTGGGTAGCAGGTGTTGAGGATAAGCCTCTGGGTTGAGGCCAAAGGCTTATAACCTCATATATTTCCTCAAGTAAGGCAGGTAATTTTAGGTTGGGTGGCTGCTTTGTGAGGGGTGCCTATGAAAAAGTTGCTTCCATGAGCATGATGTCCATAGTTGTGGTTTGATCCATGGTTAGGGGAGATGGTGGGTTAGGAATGGTTGTTTGTTCAAGTAGGCTATTCAAAGGGGTACTTTATGATTCCAAAGCCTCTATGAGTGTAGCTAAGGAAAAAGGAACCTCCTCGATTTATGCTTCTGAAGGAAGGGAAGGTGACTCTACCACTTTGACAAGTGAAGTGGGAGAAAAATAAGTAGGTTGGATGATAGGTTCCCCATTAACAAGTGTGTGAAGGACCATATCAACCATGTGGGCATCATGAGGATATTTAGTGTGCGTGTCCTCAGTTTTGATAGGGGCATGGTTGGGAAAAGGTTTCTTGAAGATGTCAAGAGCTTGATTTTGAGGGGCATTGGGATTATCCAACACGAGTTCCCCCTTGTCAATATGGCTCTAAACAACATTATTGAAAGTATTAGATAGATTGACGTCATGTCCAATTACATGATGAAAACACAAAGGTCACTCTCATTATACCAAGTAGGTACTAGATGAGAAGAATCAAATTGTTGGGGGGGTTTGAGGGTGAAAGTTGTATAAGGTTAGCTTTTAGTAGCTTCTCTAGAATTGAGACATAAGATTCTCCAAGTGGAGTGAACTATTTTTGGTTCCTTTAGTTTGGGCTCTTTATGTTTTGTTTGGAGCTAATAAAAGGGCTTTATTGGTTGACATTGGGTGGAGAAGTGGTTTTAAGGATAATGACATTCACGGTTCCCTTGCTATTGGTTCTAATATTGGCTTGGTTGCCTAGTTTGGAGGAAGAGGTTTCATTGGTCTTGAAGGTAGAGTTTTTGTTTTGTAACTTCAATTTGCCCTCATCTATGGTATGTTTCTCTAGCTTACGTGCCATGGCAAAAGCTTCATTAAAATTTTTGATGCTATGGACACGTAGTGTAGATGATATATGTTTGGCATAGGCTCGATAAAAAAGCTCTATAAGCTCAAGTTGAGGCAAGGAAAATGAAATCTAATTAATCGAGATTCTCCAGTAGGTGACAAAATCAGTAATAAACTCATCATCAAATTTCCTAATAGAATAGAGGTCAGAGATAGAGACCTTATTTTGAATGTTAATGGAAAAGTGATTTAAGAAGACCTATGCTAATTGGGTGAAGGAAAAGATGGAATGATTGGTGATGTCACTATACCAATTGAGTGTCAAGCTAGATAGAGACATGGGGAAGGTTCGAAGGAGAAGGGAATCATCATAAGCAATCATGTAACATGTGTGTCTAAAATCCCTAAGGTGTTGTTGGGGGTCCTCCTTATTTTGAAATTTAGTGAATTTTTAAAGCTCCCATTGAGGAGGGTAAGACCTGATGGGGACAAAAGGATGAATAGGTTAATTACAGATATGATCATATGATAGGATATTATGAGCCCCTAAAATGGATGACTCAAGGTTGGTCATCTTATCTATGAGCATTTTCATTAAGTCAGTTTGAGGTGGTGCACTAAAAATATTATTAGGTGGATATTATGGTTGAGATTGGGTAATATATAGGTAATTGTTTGGTGGGTAAGAGGTTGACACATATTGAAATGTGGATGTTAGAGGTTGGGTAGGGTATGTGGATGATGGTGGTTCAATAGTGGGTACATACCCTTGGGGGTTAAGGATGTATCCCAGATTGGGTGTAATGAGTACCCATTGAGGGATTCCTATAGATTGGGCATGAATGGTAGTTGGGTTGGTAACAAGAGGGGAGGTAGTGACCTTCGTGCTAGTAGGCAGTGAAGTAGAAGGGATAGATACCCCTTAGCTTGGTAAAATGGTATTGATTAATGGGTTGGGTTTGACAAGTGGAAGGTTGGTATTGTTTATGGTGGGTGCTCCAACAACAAGTGGAGTCTGATGGGTTAATGGTTGGGTTGTGCCCAAGGTGGAGGAGTCATTGGCAGGGGTGGAAGGTGTAAGGGTAGTGGTTGGTTCAATAGGTTAGTTTTTAGTTGTGGCATCAAAAGGTTTAGTGGCCATGGTGATAGGAACACCCCTCATACGGTGGGATGGCAGGCTATAAGGAGGATCCTGAGGTGGAGTTGGAATTAGGGCATGGTGAGGAGAGGTGTTAAGGTAGTGCTGAAGGGTAATTAGATTATTATCTAAAAAAGTGTCAAAGTCCATGTAACCTTGGGAAAATACCCAAGGAAAAGTAGGGATTCCCAATGGATGAGGTGAGTCTTCTACCTCAGAGATGTACTTCATGGATGAGGAGGTAGAAGAGGTTGGTTTGAGTGACAGGTTCTGTTCTACTAGGTCTCTTCATTGTTGGTGAGTGAGAACCATACAAGAAAGGGGGAGAGAAGACAACAAAAAAATTGCCACTAAAATAAGAATAAGATAAGAAAATGATCAAGGCAATCAAGACACACACTAGAAAGTACATTAAGCCTAGAGGTTAGTTTTAATCTCACTTTTGGCTTATGCCTTAGTTTATGAGAATGTATGATAAAATTTGGCTTGTAAATCAGGTACTATAGAAGCATTCTATGGTTGGTTTCAGATTATTTAGGTGCTCAAAATAATCTATATTGGAATCAATACATGGCTTGGTATTGGGGCCACCCCCTCACTTCACGATCCCACAATGATAAGAGTGTTAGGTGCTTAGCCAATATATATTGATATCCAGAGTTTATACTCAACCAGAGACCTAAGTTGGTTCTCCCCTTGGTAATAACCTCCAATTAGGATCATTGAGAGTGGTTAAGGTTACCACTAGGTGATGAAATCCTAGTGAGGCCTTGTCTCAAATTATTTTGATGTTTGATAGATGAAAGTGGTTTGGCTAGTGTGCTCAACAAAAGTGGTGCTATGATAAGATTATTGTGCTTTAATTCAAAGTGAATTAATGTTAAAATAAAATAATGGATGCAATTAATTTTAAGCCCAAAATAAACTTTAGTTTCAATTATGAGCATAGATAGAAAGAAGAGCATACAAATTCAAAGAAAATTCAAGTAAAGACTCTAGGTCCCACTGAGCATGCTAGAATGTTTCATGTAAATTTTCACTTTAAGTTATAGGGAAGAGAGAAAAGAAACTCAATATGGGTGTGGTTGAAAAACCTATTTGTTTTTTCACACATTGAATTCAAATAATTGTGAGAGCTCTTCTTTGGCTTGGGAGGAAGACCTACAGATAAGAAAGCACTAGAACAAACTTGTTTGTTAGATAGATAGTTGGGTGGATTGCCTAGCGATAGCTAGATCCCAAAAGTGAGAGCTTCCTTAGGGGTTGTCAATCCACATGTTTTAAATAATCAAGTTCATGATACTAGAAAGAAGGTGTTTGCATCAATAATCAAAAGGTACTGAAATTGAATAGAAGAATGCTTGCTAAAAAATATACTATAAATGATCAAATTAGTGATAAACTAATTAATAATAGTGCTAGAGGGTTGGGGTATACTTCAAAAAATCTAAAAGGGGTCTGTGAATGGTCAGGAACATAAAAAATTAGGTTTGGTTGGGGGTAGATGGGTGAAAATAGCTTACTAGTTTTTACTACCATAGGTGACTATCGAGGGTTAGGCTGACCATCAGTGGTTAATGTGATCGGGGTGACAGTCGACAATTAAGCAGACCATCGATAGTTACTATATAAGTTCTAAGTTGATAAATTATTGAATGAAGGGATCTAAAAGATGGCTTTTAGGAGATGGGCAAGCGTTGGACTAAGTGTAAAATGGAAGTAAAGCACATGAGTATTGTCAAATGAGTATTTGTCTTACCATAATTTGTTAGGTGAGTGGTTACAATCTATCTTGATTCCAATAGAGTAATGGTACTTGAGATCTTAGTTGAGAGGTGACGATAAGTCAACTCTTAATAAGATGGATGATAATGTTGATGATGTTGATTTAACTGCAAAAGAAATCTCTTAAATCCTTGAGCTCTTGATAGTTATTGTAAATGGATTTGACCTCCCAGGCCTCTCTCTCTTATAGGCACAAGTAAGAGGTGGAAGTGAAGGTGTAACTAGGACATATAAATATAACTCATCCATGGAAAGGCTCGTAACTAGAATTAGATAAGTTATTTTTAAAAAAATAATGTGGATGGTTACATGTTCTTTGTTAAGGAGGTGGATCCTAACTGTTGATGGTCAGGGTTTCCCAGGGTGACTGTCAATGGTCACTTTGAGCGTCGATGGTCAGGTTCCAAAAGAAAGAGGTCTCAAAGGCTAGGCTAAGTCAATTTGTGAAACTAATTGTAGATGAGCCTGGTTAAGCCAAATTGGTCTCAAGAGGGTCCTTGATAAGTCCAGGGAGATTTTTTAAATTTAAAATCATAGGTGTGCAAATTACTGGTGTCTATAGGGATAACAAGAGGATCTCCTTCATCTTCTTCTTTAGAATCCAAAAGGACTTCTTCCAAGATTTCTTCTTCAACACAAGGAAGGCATTTTTCATCATCAACCAAACAAAAAGACTCAACACAAGGAATCACCTCTTATTCATCACTTAGGCCCTCTTGAGGGATCTCAAATTGTAGCTCAAGGGCTGTAAGATCTTCCATCTCCTTCTCCTTTTTGGTGATGTCAAGACTAGGCATTTTAAAATCTGGTGGCTTAGCCCAATGAAGCTACGAAGGAGTTGCACTTCCTTCAAGCAAGAGTTATAAATTTTCCTCAACCAAATGTTTGTCTTTAGGTTCCCATGCCACAATTCCATCAAGGCAAAGGGTGATGGGGTGAGGACAAGATGAACTAGTTGGTGGAGGTGGAACATAGGACTCAAAATTAGGTTGAGAATTTAAAGTAAGATATTTTTTTGGGTGTTCTTGAGGAAGGGGAGGTAGACCTTGGGCTAAGATATCTTAGTTATATTCCTTCCACTTCAAAATCAATTCATTCACATCTATTTTAGCTTGAAAACTCTCTTGAAGGAGGTTATATTAGATGTGTTTAGGCATAGGATCTTCTTTTGGGTCTAAACCTTCCATCACACCTTGACTTAGCAACTTCATTCTTGACTCTAACTCTTCAATTTGCTTGGCTATGTTCTCTTGGAAAATTATCCCTTGAATTTGATAGGCATAATTGTGAAGATGAGGGGTATAAGATGGATTACATGGAACATAAGAGATCTCTTGAGGAAGGGTGGGAGGGGCTTGCAAAGGATCATCTTCATTATGAACTTCACACTCTTTATCTAGGCTTTTATCCTCTTTCTTTCCCCATGATTCCACTACCTTACTCCAGCTTAGGATGGTATGATTAGAAGTCTTCTCTTGAGTTTTTAATGTAAAGGGAGAAGTGGGTGAAGTGTTCAATAAACTTGGAATCTCCTTAGGCTTGGATTCTCCACCTTATCTCTAACTTGGAATCTCATATCTAGAGGTCTTTTTTTGAGATGAGGATGCAATGGGAAAGGGAAATGAGGGATTATATTCTACTTCTTTTGATCATGACATGGAATACTGCATATGCATATTATCCAACTCAATCTTCCTATCAATATTAGCTTCAAAAATAAGGTTTCTATTTTCAACTCTCTATTCCAACTGATTAGGAAAAGGGTGATTTTGATAATCTTGATTGGGCTCATGAGTAGGGGCCAAATAGGACTGATAGCAATCTTGGGGAAGTGGATATGAACTTTGATAGGTTTGGTGAGGCTACCTTTAATTAATTCTTATCCTATCCTCTAAGTAATAAACTAAGCCACTCACATATGGCATCTCACTTGTGAGCCTTTGCCAATTGGCTCTCTCAATAGGTGGCCACTCACTTTTGACTAGCTCTAATGCATCTCTCACCTTATGAATAAGATGACTAGGAAACTCTTGACCACATCCCCTTAGAGTATCAAGATCCAACATATACCTCTCATATCCCAAAAGAGTTTACTTAAAAGTGGAAATTGATTGATTAGAGAAGTGGCTAGGTTGACTAGAAGGAACAAGACATTGAGAAGGTTGGCTATAAGACCGATACACTTCATGAATGAGTTGATACACTTCATGTTTGAGCTGGTAAACTTCATGTTGAAGCTGGTAAGGATCATGATAGGGTTGATATGGAATGCCATAGGCTAGATATACCTCACCAACATGTGTAATAAAAAACTCAACACCAAGGTCAGCCATGAAACTTCATTAGGAAGTAAGAACACAAGGAATGATCATCAACAATATTCAAAAAGAATACTTAGGCTGATTGACTAGCTGATGTAACTTTGGAGCCACCATTGATGCTTGGATAGATGCCTCTAAAGGCTGATTATTGAAAGACAACACCAAAAATCTTTTAACTTCTTAGACCAAGGGTCCCACCAGGCATGCCTAAAACTATTGTCACTTAGATTTTCACCATTTGAGGAGATGTCTCAGCCTCCTCATCAAAGTGGCACAATTGAAACACCTATAAGATGTGGGTGAGCCTAAGGATGAGGTAAATCTCTAGGTAGGGATAACACCCTTAATGTACCACTTTGGATCACTACTACACTTGAAATTTGGGGGTGGAGGGAGAGAGAAAACTAAGCAAACTATCCTAAGGGTAGTGATACACCAAATATGTTTATGAATTCCAACCAGATGCATGTTACACATGAAACCAAGAGACTAACCAAACATATACTTCTCCAATCTACATCTTCTCACATCAATGTTACATTATGAGGATATGGATGAATGTTTAGGCTAGGAGGACTAGATAAGAGGCACTGAATGGCACTAGTGAATAGACTAACTCCCTCAACCTTGAAACTTCCTAGAACACTTCACATTCCCTGTAAGAAGAAGCTTTCCAACAATAAATAGGATTAAAGAATGAGATAACATGCTAAGTAATTCATAGTTATCACTAAGTAAGATCAATCATCTAAGTAAAACACACTATGAACAGTCATGAAAAGGTAAAAATCAGTAGTCTTATTGATCAAATGGTATGAAAATGAGTAAGGTTTCACCATACTCAGGTGGAGCATAAGTTACAATGGCTAGTTCTTATAGAACTTGAGAGAGAGAGGAGAAGAGAGAAGTCAAAAATTCACAAGGACACTTGTCAAGATGATAAAAGGAGTTATTTATGCATGAGAAGAGGATATGGGATGAACCATGTAAGGTTAGAAGGAACAAGTGGCTTTCCAAGTCATGAAACTCTTACGAAGTGGCATGAAAGTTCTCATTCTAGCTTAGAAAATTGCCTTCATAATCTTGACCTATTTGAACATCCAAAAATTGATTAGGGATAGGTATTATGATTAGAATTAAGGTTAAGGGTTTCAAACATGCTTTTCCATGCATTGGTTATAGGCTTGGTCATCTGGAATTATCTAGAAAGGAGTTATCACCACCTGTACTCTAAGAAACTCCTCTTTCATGCACCCTGCACACTTGGATTCCAAAAATTCATCAATTTTCCATAAAATACATGGGAGGTATTTTATGACACTTTTTATTTCCCTACATGGTCTTAGAAGCATTAGGCACACCTTAAAATTAGCTCACTTGAAGTTTTCCACTCTTCTCACTAGCTTGTCCACTATGCCAGTTTTGACTGGTTGAGAAGAGAGCTATTATTTTATCACTTAAGATCTTATATGAAGCAATAAATATCCATAGTTATTTATTACAAGTCCTAATATTTCCCCCAAACTTTATTTCATCTTCAAACTCCTCTTGGAATCTACAAAACACATAAAATAGTAAAAAGTACCCTATTTTTTACCTTGTCCATACAATTTCATATGGTAAAAAATCATGGGGATTATCTTGAAGGATTCTCCTACAAATTTAAATCATCATAATTTTAAAAATATTCCATGATATTATCTTTCCATCTCCATTTCCCCAAACTGGTCACTAACAAGGGTTTAAGCTTGTTTTACCCTCTTAAGGTTCATTCATAAAGATGGGATGTTAAAACTACCAATAAATTTAAAAAATTTATAGTTCAATACCTTCATCAACATCCATTAACTTCTTATATTCCCATGCACAACCTCAAGGAAGATGTGAGCATCCAAAACTAACCTATCCAGCCCTTCCTTCCATTTCCTATAGGTCTAAGTTAGTCTTGATCCAAAAGATGACTTCCTTTGTGACCCCTCTACATATTAATAGCTTTTACACATCCAAATTCATCCTATTAACATTATTCAATGAGTTATAATGTTCATCTCAAGGTGGAAGCTAAGTTGGACCCCCAATTGGGCACTAGGCTTAATTATGTCTCATAAACCTGATTAAAACCTTTGGAATACATACCATCCTATTATATTTATCTTCATTCAATAAGATTTAACACCTATAAAATTACCTAAAAAACACTTTTTTACAATTTATAATTCTCACACAAGGTTTTAAGTGAAAATGCCTTCTCATTTGGACTTCTAGGCCTAGCCATGCCTAGTATGCCTGTCTGCAAATTTGAGGGTTTAGAGCACCCTATTTGGATCCATAATATTCTACATGGTTCCTCATAGTGATATAGGTATTTTTTAAATTCCCATACCCTCCTAAAATTTCCCTATACCCTTTGTTCCATCCTTCATCTCCTATCCTAAGGACTGCAAGATTTATGCATGAGGGGAGTGCCCTTTGTCTGAGACAAAATAGAGGGCACTCCTCTATTTATTCAAATAGGTATGAATATTTTATGGGTTTATCCAAGTTATTGATACCTCATACACAAAAAATTATCCATCAATTAGGTAAATTTTCCCCTTAATTCTCTCAAGATCCACAACAGACTTGCAAAAGGTGGTATATGTGTATGGCAGTCATAAATTGACTATGTAATACCTTTTAAAACCATTCTATCTGCAGGGTTTTTTTTTATGGTAGTGTATTAATTATATAAATACCATAAAAAATGTGTTTCATGCCATCCCATCACCCTAATCTTCTACATACCTCTTTATACCCCTGCTTAGCACAGACTGTATACACAATTTTTGACTGTGTTTTACTTTTAGAGGGAACACCTGTAGGTTATATTTCATGAATGAAGATTTAAATAAGTGTTTTAAACCTATATATAGTCTATTAGTTTCATTTCACACCTTTTTGGACCTATTTTTCACATCCATATGCATTTCCAATGCTTATACTATAAAACAAGCTCACATGTTGTCTCAGCCAAACACAGTCAATTGTGTTAGGGAGAGTGACATCTTGTAGGTGAAGATTCTTCTTGAAAAGGATACACAAAACCTTTATACATCCTAAGATAATTATAATCACCTTCCATATATAAATATTGATGTTTCCATTCCTATGTCCTTCTCATGGATGACATAAAACTCACAGTCAACTATAGGTGCATGTTTTCATGGGAAGCGGCCCCTGTATCTAGTTTTTTTAACCAAAAACCTATATAAAAACTTATTTGAATAATATTCTAAACTAAAATATATATTTTTAACCCTATATAACCATCAATCATGAAGACATGTTCTAGCTTATCAACTTTAAAAACAAAGGTTGCTCAAACTCAATCTTGTAGATGATATTGCAGAATTTTAGTGTTTTTTTTGGCAACTTTCAGCCCTCAACCTTCCAACCTCTAATAGTGTTTTTCCTTCCATATTTTTTGGATTAATTTTCCTATATGTTAAATTCAAAACAAAACCATTAGGATGTATGAAAGGTCATTATATCCCTGTTGCAAAATATCACCAAAACACAAAGGAACTATGTTTTGCATTTTTAGGGATAAAAGGCTTGAACATTGTTATTCGATCTTTGGAAGGTGGTTCTCAACCCAATTTTCCAACCTATCTACTCAAAAATGTTTACCATGTTCTTTATATCACATCAATACTTCAATGAAAGGTTTCACCACATGTTTCAACCTCTCTATATGGCTATAGCTTTCTATTAAGGCCACCTATAGGTGGCACTATGCAGGCAGTGAGGATGAAAAGGTAGGAAATGAGCAGGCTATACATGTTTTTTTTATAAATTTTATGCCTTAAACAAGATCTCAAATTTATGCCTTACAACTTAAATGACCTCAACTCAGTACCAAACCTCCTTCTCATGTGTTTACTCATGCATGATACCTATATGTGCAGCTCTATGGTGTAGACTAAGTAATGATGATGGAGTGATTAATATTATAGTATTCATTATGCTAATGAAAATTCTCAACTATATTTATTTTTATATGAAGTGTGTTAAAGTTTTCAAACCCTCCATCACAACTCTAGGGATGTGGTTAAGAGCTTTGCATAGCTCATTTGGTTGACTTTATATGGCACTCAATGACTACACTTTCATGGAGAATGATTTAGATAATGAACTTGAGATGACATGAGATAATTCGCATTGGAAACATAATAAATAACCTATCACAACTTGTTAGAGACATTGATAAAGCATGAAAATCCTAAACATGGTGAAAAACTGTCTGTTGCACAAAAAGTGCTTCCTCGTGCAACCTAAGTTACTTTGCTCATAAAAAAATAATGAAACATGAAAAAAATCATGAATATAATTTTAGGAGGGATTAAACATAATTTGAAACCAATATGACTAATTGGATTGTATGAAACTACTCAAACCAAAGCAAAACCTATAGGGTACACAGATTAACAAGAAAAAAACACAGTTAGCTTCATGAGGATGGTTCATAAATAAAAATCCACCATTATTAAAAATATTTTTATTTAAATTAATCTCTCTAATTTTAATTTCACATCCCAAAGGCATTTTACTTGGAAGTTCTATTTTTATCCGTAGCAAGTACAAACTTGAAGACTGGTTATGTGTGCCTAGAAGGATGAAAAAGGAGCAAAATGGTTTTGGGCCTTTTTTATAAATTTCAAAGCATTTAAATCACTTATATTAATCTAATTAAAATTAATAATCATTTTATGACCTTATCGCATGTGGCACACTTCCCCATGGGTCATACAAGTGTCAAACTCCTCTTTTTCCAATAAAATTATTCTTTCTTCTGAAGCACCTACCACTTTCAGTTATAAATGGTTACCTAAGACATAATAGGACACATGGAATGTGACATAAAATTTTGACACCTTCACTTTTCCATAGGATGTTGTACAACTCATTTAATGCCCATTTATGACCCCTAAAATGACTTAAAATGATAAATAGACTAAAAGACTAATTGACAAAGGCTAATATGATATGGGATAGCATCAAAAGACATATAATACATCCTATTACATAATATTTTACCCCAAAAAACACTTAAAACTCAAATTTTTACCTATAGGTGCCTTAATTTGACCTACAAGGTCAAATTTGGTCAACAATTCATAAATCTGTAAAAAACATAGAGGGAGAAAGAAAAGTGTAGAAATATGTCTAAGAGAATAGAATAATGATATAGATAAGCATATAACTTAATTATCCTATATGATAAGAGCAAAACAAACCCTGATTTCTTAGCTCCTACTATGATTAGATTTTCAACTATCAAACCCAAGATTATGTTTTTTCCTAATGATATTCTAGAGAAGCATATTTAAGAAATAATTTATCCTTTATTTCAGAAAAGTCATGGGGGATGCGAGCCCAAAACCCAAAAAAATCCCTAGGTGAAGGTAGAACACATTTCATAAGTGGAAATCACGTTGTTATAGAGACATGTCAGGGTCAAAAAATATTTACATTATTGATGAATTTAGCAGAGGTTTTTCCATCATGCTCAATCATTTTGTATTCTTCATCATATTTCAAGTCGATTGAGGACACTTTGAACTTGGTTGGTGGAAAGAGGATGTTGGAAGATCTATTCCTTCATTTGTGCTTTGGCATATCATGGGATTGACAAATGGAAATTTTTATAAACCATTGGTCCATACTGTTGTCCCCAAAAAATGTCACTCATTTTTGGGACAACATATGAACTATTTTGGTCTTGCAAGACCAAATTGTCTCTTCCCTTTTCAAAATTTGTTCTGTGAATTCAAATTCCTCATTTTTCAAGCTTTTTCAGTTAAGGGATTAGCAGGTTCAAAGGGTTTAATGGCTTTAGCAGGTAATTTCTCTCAAAGGAGCAAGTTTCTAGCACTTAGGTATTTTTAGGATTGATTCAATGCCTTGGTTCAACTAAAAGGGTTCATTGGCAAGCTTCTAAGCAAGGATTGAACCATTGAACCATTGAACCTTGAACCATTCTAGTTCAAGGGTTCAATGGGTTCAAGGTTCAACATCGTCGGCAAGCTTCAAAGAGTCAAGCGCTTTGTCAAAGTTCATCAAGTTCAACTGCTTCACGGTTCAACGGCTTCAAAACACTTATCAAAGAGGAGAAGGCTAGAACCATTGAACCGATGAACCATTGAACCATTTTGGTTCAAAGGTTCAATAGGTTAAATGGTTTAAAGGTTCAACAAGTGGTTGGTTCAACGCGTTTTGTTCAAAGCGATCAAAGGACTTAGCAGAACAAAGGAATGAACCATTGAACCATTGAACCAAAGTTGGTTCAATCAGTCAGTTCAATCAAATGGTTCAAAGGAGTGCCCGAAAGAAAAAGACCAAAGAGCAGATGCTACCATGTGTCATTTGTTGGGACACATTATAATTTATTTCTAAAGAACAATGAAACTTGCCATGTGTCACTTGTTAAGATCAGCGGAAGCTACCAAGTGTCAACATCCATAGTTTCTTCCTTCTATCCTGTCATAACTCAGTGGAAGTCACCAAGTGTCTGCACCCGTGCTTCAAGTTCCTATAAGTTTCAAAGCTTATTTCAATAAGCTTCTCTCAAAGTCCAATGAAAGCTACCAAGTGTCATCTATCGAGACCCATTATAATTTGCTTGTAAATACGACGGAAGTTGCCACATGTCACTTGTTGAGATCAATGGAAGCCGCCAAGTGTCAACATCTACAACTTCTTCCTTTTATTGGGTAATGATTGTGGTGGGTCCCAGGTGAGTGGCTAAACTCAGTACAGCATGATAGGTGTCTGCATTCGTGTCTTGAGTTTCTTATAAGCTTCAAAGCTTCTTGCAATAAGCTTCTCTCATAGTACCGCAGAGGGCACCAAGTGGCGGCCGCAGAAGGTTTTAATATGTTTTTCTAGAAACTATAGAATGTGCCATGTGTCCTTTGCAAAGCTCAGCAGAAGCTACCAATTGTCAACCTCCGTAGTTTCTTCCTTTTATTTCAATATTAAGTAAGGACTATGGTGGGCCCCAGGTGAGTTGCTATAAGTCAAGCGGAAGCTGCCAAGTGTCACCTACTGAGACATATTATAATTTGTTTCTCAAAGAATCAGATTTTGCCATGTGTCCCCTATAAAATAAAAGGAGTCTTAATGTCCAAGTGAGTCTTAATGTTTCTATATTGTTTCTAAAAGCTCAGCAGAAGTCACCACGTGTCATCTTTAGTAGGACTATCAAATGGTGTCTAAAGTTGTTATAAGTTAAGCAGAAGCTGCCACATGTCCTCACCTATTTCACAGTGGAACACGCCACATGTCACTTGTTGATATCAATAGGAAGTGGCTAGAGCAAGCGGGAAAGACATGAAGGAATTGCTAAGGAGGATGACAGGCCCGTAGCCATCAAATTCAAGAAAACCAACTAGCCATTGGCTTTCAAATGATGACAGACCTAAAGACGTCAAATTTGTGATAATGAAATAGTTGTTTATCTTTGTAGGCTTAAGCATGGACTCGAATTATTTCAAAGGCATTCAGAGACTTTTAGGATGAAAGAAAAAATTGCTAAGAGGAAGAACCAAAGGAACCAGAAAGGGGAAAAGATAGCTCGAGGGCTCAAATTGTAGCAAGAAACGGGGAAGACCTAAAATATCTATGCAGTAGTTATTTCAGTAGGTGGAACAGTCCACCAAGTAGATATTTGAGCCTACAAACATTGAAGGCACAACCTGTTTGTCTCCTTTGGATTAAAGGTGAAGTGGACAGTTGCGTAGAGACCAAATGACTCAAACCCAGGAGAAGACATTCGAGATGAATCAACACACCACAGTTAAGGTGATTGCCCAATTCTAGCATGGCCCTCTTTGACAAAACTAAAAATGCATTCAAGGCATTGAATGCACAGCATGGGCCATTCCATGAAACAAAGCACCAAGCCTTTTTGGGCACTATATGTTATATTCTCTTGTGCTATTTTAGGGAGATCTTCCCATTACTAGAAGCAAAACTCTACCCAAATTGAAAGGCATTGCTGAGACCTTGAGCTCAGATTGTTGTTCATATTATTTTATCTGAATGAGAAAGCAAGTTGTCGAGAAACCTACAACAATCAATATGCTTTGATACCAACTATTAGGTGACCCCTTATCCAACAGAAGCACAATTGATTACTTTCTTATAAGCAATTAAACACGAAATTATACCAGAATGATAAAGTAACTAGAAACTTGAGACAGTAAAGAATTTGAGAGACAATACACACTCTTGTATTAAATATTACTAGAAGAAAATACAATAAGGAAGATGCCACTTCCTCCTCCACCTCAAAGGCTTGCCACACCTCAAGACCTTCTTCCCTCTCTCTCTTGCTCAACACAAAACCAACTCTACAACCTGAGTTGCTATCCCTCCTTGAATGCTTCAGCTGATCTCCTTGACCTTACACCTGTAGATCTCCTTGACCTTGCTTGCTTCAATGCTTTTACTTGCCTTCTTGATGATTACAATACAATCCTCATGGGTCTTTAAATAGAATCCCATGGTTACAAAAATAGAAATCTAACTACAATAATTAGACACGCAGCTCGTGACTATAATTAGTCATTTGACATGCAAACACTCGCTTCACTTAACTGACTGTTCGTCAACAGTAGTTCTGGACCACCACAGGCGATTGACGTCAGTCCCTGTCTGTCTGGTGCTGCCGACGTCAACTGACTCCCTGCCATCGCCGGTTTCCTTCTGCACTACATCTGACCGACATCGGTCATGCTACCGACGCTGGTGCTTCTAGTTCTTCAGCATCCTCTTCTTTGTGTCTGTAAATAGTTGAAGCTTTTAGCTCCACACCCTAACACAAGTTACTTGCAGACTTTGTGCTGTTATAGCTTGTGATATTTTAAGAAATTGTTCTTATGTCTATTTCCTAAGAGCATTCTTCTTTATTTGATCTAACAAGCAGAACTAGTGGAAGTAATCAGGAAGGTGTCCTGAAGCCTGTTACTTTCAGACTTTGTGCTGTCATAGTTGTCTTCAGTGTGTGTTTATTTTCTATTCCTGTGTAAAGGATCTTGGGATGAATTTGTGCCCTCATTATCCTTCCTATTTTATTTCTGTGTAAAGGACCTTGGGATGACTTTGTGCCCTCATTGTCCTTCGTATCTCACTCTTGGGCGGTCGAGGTGGAGACTTTGTGCTACATCTCAATCTGTTGGTTACTATTCCCTTGGTTACCAGTTACTTTTCACTACCTAAAATAACTCTTGTTGTTTCCTACAAGATCACTTCTGAAATCAGAGAAGTTCCTTCAGTGTTTTCACCAGGATCTTCTCCTTTGTTTGTGAACATCATCTCTGAAAAAAGAGAGATGGATGGTGTATCCTACCCCTGATTGTTACTTTCTACTTATATATATAGTATATAATGCCTCATACTTATATGGAACCTCCCCTTGATGAGAGGAGAGATTTGTCCCCTGTTGATGTAGTAAACTTGCACATTTGGCCGACCAATCTCCCTATGTTGTGGTTGAAGAGACCTATTTTGCTCATTAGTTAGCTGGTTGACAAAATATTCACCCAATACATACGATGTTATAAAGACTCTATTATTTCAATAATGACATAAGAGGAATCATCTACCTTCTTCTTGCCTTTAACACTGGGTTTATCTACCTTATTGGGCAAATCATACTCCAAATCTTTTTTCCAAATTGGGGAGTCCATGTCAGTCAAGTGGGAAGGAATTTTTGTCCTGTATAACAACCATATCTCTTTCAAATTATTTGTACATGGAAGATATTCATTGGGAAGGACAAAAGAGATAGTAAATTATAATGTGAAGAATGCGGGGGTAACTAGAGTAAGAGTAGAAATGAGGTTGTCCCCAAGAGATGCAATAAAGTAAGGAAGGCTCCCTATTATGTAAACTCTGTTTAGTACAAACCAAATTATTTTGAGCATTTTTACATCTCCCACAAAATCATTGTGAATGCATTCTTTAGTGATAAGCTCATCGGAGGAAGACAAATTTATCGAAACCATTCTACAGTTGCTGAAAAAGAAGAGAATCTAGGTGAAGCAACAATACATGTGGTAACAAAATATAGGAGAGATGGAGAAGTTGGGAAATGTGCCATTAGATTTGATATGTTGCAAATAGGCTTCCACCCATGCTAGTCATTCATACAATTAAGTTCAATGCTAAGAGAAGAGGTGGATGGGATTTGTCGTGAATGAGTTCATGACTGAGGAGTGTAGAGTGGAGAACTATCATGTCTAATGATGTTTTTGTGGCCATAAAAATATAGTTCATGATTGGTTTGAATAGAGCTAAAGATGTCTAATTTGACACCTAGATATTCCAAATGGTCTATTGTACTTACTTCCCTAAAGCAATGTGTTATATTAATTTGCTAAAAGAATTGAATAATTGAGGTGGTTATGAAAAAGAGAGTACTTGGAATCCAATTTAGTGATCTAGCTAAAAGAATTGAATAATTTAGGTGGTTAGGAAAAAGAGAGTACTTAGAATCCAATTCAGTGTAGATCAATTTTTATCACAATGAGAGAATATCCTTCAATTTTTAGCTTATTGATATTTTATCTTTAGGCCAGTCTAAGATTAGTAAAAGTTCTTGAAACTTCACTTCATTATTAGTGGCCTTAGAAATGTGTGATAATGCAACCACTATAAAACCACCTCTATGGTCTCAAATAATATAACCTATACGTACTTGAATTGGGTTTATATTTAGTGCTCTAAGGAATTTGAATTTCCCCCAACCATGTTTTGGGGTTCTCTAGTGAGAATTAAGCCTATTTACTTGAACCCCATTAATGGGGGTTAGGTCTCACTAGACTTAACCTACATCTCATATCAATACATGTCCCAACTTACCACTCCATGTTATCTTAATTGTCAAGTGGATTATAATTTTAATTTGTGAGACTATAATTTCAAATTCTAACATATAATACAAAAATAATTATTCATACCATGGTCTAGACACCTAAAAATAGTCCCTTAACATTTTGTTAGTGTTATTTTACATATGTTCAGTGCATGGGTCTGTGTATGGGTGATTGGTCCAAACTAGGTACTATTAAGTTGTCATGATGAATTTTTACACCCAAACCCTTTTTCATGCATCCCCATGTAACTCTCATGATATCCCTTTGATTATGCATGTCCCATGTTAGTGTCATTCATATGGTACTAACACTTGTCATGACCATTTGTATAGTCATTTCCTTATTTTTTATGGTTCCATTTTTAATGGATGGGCCCATTTGGCCCTTTTTGTCTTTCTCATTTCTAGTCATCGAAAATCAACATGCCCATAAATCTTGAAAAATATTAAATTAAAGTCATCTATAAATAAATAAAATTTTAGGTTCATTTGATCATCTAACATTCTCAAATACAAATCTAATCCTTAGTAAGCATTATTATTTGAAAACTCAGCTCTAAACATTTTACTAGAGCTATTATGTCATATAATGTGTCTATGTGATGAGGAATTGATGCACGTATTTATTACAAGGGGCCAAATTAATGACTGTCTCACTCCCTAGAAATGGTCCCTCAATCTCAATCTCTAAAGAATATAAGACACAAAATATATACAATACTTTCTTTATTAAATTTGAAATAACATTATGTCCCCAATTTAGAAATTGAGATCATAAAATCCCATGTTAGACTTGTGGGCTTAAATATCTATGTTTTTCTATGAGATATTTATCTATGTTGATTATTTTTTTTCCAATTCTGACTCTCCTAATCTATTCTCTCTTCTCCTTTTTTGAATTTTCTTTTGGATAAAAAAATCCCTTGAATTCTCTACATGAGATTTTATTTTCCCCTTGTTGATCTTCACAAAATTTCACTTTAGCTACCCATGATTCATGGGATATTTACCATAACAACTACCACATAGGCCAATTCATAGCCTCATGATCACAACTAATATAAATTTATCATCGATATATTTCCAATGAGATATTCATAACCATAATAGGTGCCTTGTCATGAAAATTGTGACCATTTGAAGATCTATGTGTCTCCCTTTTTTACATTAACAATTTTTTGCATTTTTGTTGCAAGGTACATAGGATCATGCCATGTGGCATGATCCTGAGGTCTCTATATTATGAGGCCCAAATGGTCCCTATGAAATTTATATACATTCATGGACCTATGGGTAATGTTAACCATAATGTATGGTCTCAACACATCCACAAAGTGGTCCCTATTATTTTCCTTTATTTTGTGACCTTGTGAGAGCATGTTGATGTGATTCTACCACCTATTATCCATGCATGAAATCATAGAATCCATGATTTTCACCATGATCACTAATTCCCCAAGATGAGGCCATATGCCCTGTGAACATGAGAATAATTTTGACATGTTTACAACTGTCCCATGAACCTAAATTAAAAATTGATGTTTGTTAAATCATCATCCTAAGAATTATATTAGCCTTTTCACTTATCAGTGACCCGTTGGGCTTATATGTTATGTTTAATAGTCTATCAAGTTTATAACTTAGTCATGAAAAAATATAGAAGTCATGGCTCCCTTGAACTTAGAGACTTATGCCACGAATAACATAATAGATAATATTAAGTCTCATGACTTAGGAAATGTGGTCATTATTATCCTTATGACTTAATATAACTATGATCATTGCTACTCTTAGGAACTTAGGGAAAGAGTAATGTGGTCACAGTAATTTTTTAACTTTAGAGTTGTGATTAAAAAATGTGACCAATGTACTAGTGACCTATTAACCCCCAAATGTGACTAATACAATCTTAGATAACAAAACCAAAACATGAACTAAGGACACTTATTAAAAAATTACACAAAAACACCTACTTTCTAAAGTGACGTAATATTTCTTGTTCAACCCAAATGCTCCTACATCAAACACCTAGGGTAACATAAATTATCCATGAGCTTTTTCTCATGAACCTGCAAGTTCTTTAGCTAATTTTCCATGCCTATAAACTTTGGATGCACTCATCCAAGTTGCATATTTTTCTCCTATGTTTTCCCACTTCACTAAGTACTTGTACTAATCATTACCTCTCATCTTCTTTCCAATCAGTGTGTCTATAATGGCCTCTTTATCTTCTTCTTCTTTTACTGGTAGTTACTCTTTCCAATCAACCTTTGAATAATTTTTGATTGAATCTCCTTCCCATATTTATTTTGTCACACATGGATATAAATTTAACACATTAAATATTGGGGAGATACATACTCCATCTAGAAACTCAATTTTACATACATTGGCTAAGAACTTTATGAGAATTCTAAAAGCCCAGAACTTCTTCCAGTTGACTTTGTCCTACTCATCTTTTGGGAATATTTCATTATGAAAATGTGCTAAAATCAAGTCCCTAAATTTAAAATTATGTTCCTTTCTTCTCTGATTAACATGCTCCTTATATCTTCTTCCACTCCCCTCTAATCTCCTTCTAACCTCCATCTACACATCATGCATCATTTGTCAATAATTTTCACCTTTAGCACTTATTTTATTGAAATCAGTTGTATTTCTTAGTTTACATACAAATTTAGGAATATTATTGTAGATAATTTGGAAAGGGATCACACATGTACTTCGATTAGATACTTGGGCTAGTACCACATCTCATTTGGGCATATTTCCAACTAAGCATCTCAACAAATTTCCAAGTATGTGATTCATAAATTTTGTTTTTCCCATCCATCTAAGGATGATAGACTAAGCTAAAATCTAGTCTCATACATAAATTCCACCACAATGTCCTCTAAAATTTTTGAAAAAATTGAGTGTCTCTATCTGACATGATACTTATTGGCAGTCCATTTAATCTCACCAACCTTGTTAAAAAATAGGTTAGTAATATTTGTGGCATCACTAGTTTTATTGCATGCTAAGAAGTGTGCCATTTTAGAAAATATATCAAAAATAACAAATATAAATTCATTACCTCATTAAGTTCTTGGTAATCCAAGAATTAAATCCATGTTCAACACATCTCAAGGTGTGTCTAACATAGGTAATGTTTGGTATAAACTAGTATTTTGGCTTCTTGCCTTCACATGCTAGCAAATTTTACATGTTTGCATGAACTTCTTCACATTCATGTTTAATTTTGGCCAATAATATTGGTCACTCAATTGTGTAATGTCTTGTCATACCTAATATGACCAGATAAGCCTTCACCATGTTTTTCTTTCAGTAGGTTATCTCTCATGGAACCTTGACGAATGCATAACCTATTCTCCTTAAACAAAAATCCATCCAAAATAATGTATCCAACCATTGATTTGTGTCCATTTATGCAGTATTTTTTCATGTTATCGATGCATCCAAAAATCCTCATCATCTTTATACAACTCTTTCATTGACTCAAAGCTAATGACTTTAACTCTAAGCTCATTCATAACAACTTACCTAGTCAAGGCATCTATATTTTTTTTGTTGTCCACTTCTATGCTTCAACACAAAATTCTAGCTCTGATGATATTCCACCCATTTCATATGGTTATGATTTGATTTTCCTTGGTTATTTATATACATCAAGGCTTGGTGATCTATAAACAAAACAAACTCTTTTGGCAACAAAAAAATGATACCACTTATTAAAAGCTTACACCATTGCATAAAGTTATGTAAACATAATATTTTATTTTTGCCTCATTCAATTTATCACTAAAATATGTAATAGGCTTACCTTCTTGACTCAACATTGTGCTAATGATTATTTTTCTCAAATCACAATCCACTTGTAACACCTTCCCAAAATTAGGCAATACCAAAACTAGTTGTTTTGTTATCTTCTTCTTAAAAATATGACAACTATTATCCACTACAATTGTCTAGAAAAAAAATCTTATTTCATTTCATAGTCTCTATGATTGCTGCACATATGCCACTAAAGTTTCTAATGAACTTTCTATAAAAACTCATTAATCCATGAAAACGTTTGGCCTCAAACATGCTCATTGATGAAGGTCACTCCACAATTGGTTTCACCTTTTCAAGGTCCATCATTAACACATCTCTTGAGATCACAAATCCAAAATACACTATCTCCTCTCACATGAAGCTACATTTCTTCAAATTAATCAACAACTTCTCTTCCTTCAACCTATCCAAAACCAATCTCAAATGTTTTAAATGTTCTTCTCTAGAATGGCTGAAAAGAAAAATATCATCCAAATAAACAATCACAAACTTACCCATTAATGACTTCAACACCTCATTCATGAGCCTCATAAATGTACTTGAAGCATTTATTTAACTCGAATGGCATAACCAACCACTCACACAACCCATAATTGATCTTAAGTGTGGTCTTCCATTCATCACCTTCCCTTATTTGAATTTAGTTATACCCATTCTTCAAATATTTCTTATTGAAGTATTTAGCTTGATTTAAAGTAATTCATCAAATCATTCATCCTTGGAAACAAAAGCTTGTATTTGATCCTAATATTTATTATTGCCCTTGAATCTATACACATTCTTCATTCCCCACATTTCTTGGGTGTTAACACAATTGGTAAAATACATGGAATCTGTGGACAACTAAAACTAGCCACACCTAACCTCTGCCCAGACCTCAGACTGATTCTTACCAACCATTACAAATTAAGCCTAGGAATCATTAAATGTCTCAAATTTACTTGTGCATGATTCATCAAATCTCAAAATCATGTTGAGACATCTCTAATTGGGTTATCCTATTGTATGCAATAATAAACTCTCATGAATTCATCCCTAATCACCTTGTGGCATCACAACTATAAATTTGGCCTATGAACCTATTAATTAGGGCACTTACACAATTAAATATTGAAAGAGCTAAAAGTATAATCAAAATCAATTAAATAAATTAAACAAGATTAAATGCCTAGTTGAATTATCCATTTGAAATTAATGAATATCTAAAAAAGTAAATTTCAAAAATTGAAATATCCTAGCCTTTTATTAATATCTTTATGAGTTGTCAAAATATCCCAAAATGTCTAAATTGAGAACTATGACTAGTAACTGAAATTCATAATTACAAGACAACTTTTAATTTAACCAGAGTTAGTCTCAACTCAACCTTCTAATTTGAGAACTATGAATAGTAATTGAAAGTCATAAATTGTATATCAACTTTTAACTCAACTGGAGTTAGTCTCAACTCAACTTTAACTCACTTTGGGTGAGAGTTAATTTATAAAGCTATAAATATAAGGCCATGCCCATTTATTTCAAAATCTCTCATAAGCTAAATATTTAATGCCAATTTGGAGAGAGACAAGCTTTGCAATAATGTTATAATGTCAAAATCTTGAGTCAAAGCAATTACAAGCCACATCAAAGCCAATGATGCCAAGGAGAGAAGGAGACAACAAGCTTCATTTTCCAAAGAATTAGTGATGCACAAGCCAAGCAAGCCACTCAACAAAGCATTTGGAGCTCCCAAAGAAGGTAAAAGATTTGTGTCTTTTATGTTTTAGTTGTGCTTTCATCTAGTTTTTTATACCTAAGCTCTCCCTAGTGTCTAGGCTAGAGGTGTTAGTGTTTAGTGTGTTTATTTGGATTTAATTTTATATTAATAACACAATACTCACCTAACCTATATAAATTCCTTGTTCACATAATGGCATGCTCGATGGGACAGATAATGAGGTAGTTATAATGGCTTTTAGTATGTTTTATAAGAATTTCTATTTTTCTACTAAAAATAGATGATACATAGATAATAATTTTTTTTATTCACTATTTTGAGCTAAATTTTTGAATCAAGGTGTGCCTTGGACCTATGAATAACCTCCAAAAATTTTGTGAATAATTGGTATATAGTTTAGAAGTTATGATCAAAATATTGATTACCACTTTCATTTCTATTTTCCTACTAAAAAAAATGGTTGTTAAAATAGATCTCATTTTTAATCTGTTTATTAGTTTTTTCTGATTTTTTAGGAGATTGTTCTTACTAGTTTCATATTAATTCTTTCAAAATTTCATCAAAATCTAATTTTTACTTTATAAGTTATGACTCTTTTAGTGGCTGTCTATTTTTTCTTAATAAATGATTGTTAAAATAATCATATTTATTAATCCATAAACTATTTTTTGTGAAAATTTTTAAAGTGGTGCGCATTTATGTTATATACATTTTATATAATTTTTTTCAAAATAAGACTTATAGTTTTTGAGATATCATTATTTTACTAATTGTCTCTTTTATTTGTTAATTTTTGTTTTAGTTATTTTCTAATTTTGTTTTAAGTTTGCAAAAAAAAAATTGTAACTTGAAGATATTTGGTATTTGAGAACTTTCTAATATTTTGATTTTGTAGGTTTTGATTTTCCAATATTGCCCAAAAGCAAGCATGTGTGTGTATAAATATAAATATATACATATACATATACATATAAATATATACATATACATATACATATACATATACATACATATATATATATATATATATATATATATATATATATATATATATACACACACACACACACATACATACATACATATATATATATATACATACATACATATATATACATACATACAAACATATATATATATATATATATATATATATATATATATACACACACACAAATATATATACACACACACACACACACATGTATATATATGTATGTATGTGTGAATCAAACCCTGTAACAAATTGCAGGTCCTAAGGTGGAAAAAATAAAGTTTGAACATGGTTAAATCTTATATACATTTTGTTTGGTGCCTAAAATGAATCTAGTTCATTTTCATGTCTTAGATGTTTTCAAAGTTTATAAGTTTTATATATATATATATATATATATATATATATATATATATATATATATATATATATATATATATATATATATCAAACCCTCTAACAAATTGTAGCTCCTAAGGTGGAAAAAATAAAGTTTGAACATGGTTAAATCTTATATACATTTTGTTTGGTGCCTAAGATGAATCTAGTTCATTTTCATGCCTTCGATGTTTTCATAAACACTTTTATATATATATATATATATATATATATATATATATATATATATATATATAGCAAACCCTCTAACAAATTACAGGTCTTAAGGTGGAAAAAACAAAGTTTGAACATGGTTAAATCTTATATACATTTTGTTTGATTCCTAAAACAAATCTAGTTCACTTTCATGCCTTAGATGTTTTCAAAGTTTTGTAAGTTTTTCAACAAATGCCAAGAGGCTTAAACTTCACAACACATCTTGTTTTGGTGATTAAAATGAACTCTCACACTAGATAAATGGTCTTAAGATTTTCATTTTCATTGCACTTATTTGTTGAAAGTTGTTTATTTTAAGCAAAATGATTGATGCGTGTACAATCTCCCCAATTCCCTTTAGGGAACTCAGGTGACAAAAAGTGATCATTATTTTTCTCAATCATTTTAGTCCAAAAGCATAAAAAAAATATCATTAAGGCCCTCCCCAAATCCATATGGTTTGGGTGATCCAAATGTGACCCTAAAGTCTTTTCACTTATCTTTTATTTTCATATATTTTGGCTTATGAGTGAGAGTTCACTTCTCCCTCACAAGTTCTCTAGGGATGCATTGACCTGGGGTTTCATCTCCAAGTATCATACCAACCTTGATCCATAGTGGGGTATATAAATCAGGGCATAAATATTTCATTTACCAAAGGGTTAAAAGGCTATCCTTTTAACCCGTAACAAAAACTCGAGTCAGGTCTAGCTAACTAGGTGATTCTACTAAGAAGTACATGGATGAAATCGCTATGCAAAGGAATAGACCCTTGCATAGTAAGTTAACTGGTATGAATTCAATTGATGTGATTGCATCTCTAGTGTTAACCACACTTGGGACTATCTAGAAATGTGAGAAAATTGATAGTTTAGAACAACCCCTCTTACCATGAACATGTTGTTGATGCAGGGCGAGTAACCTGAAGTTTCATGTCACTGTACAAACTCTTGAGAGAAGAGGGGGCCTAAAACCCCTAATTTTCATGCAGTTTATCCTCTTAAGAGCAAGTATATAGACAAAATTTGACAATACAATGCAATCTTGTCAATTTTAGCATTTAGGATGTTACACTTAGGTGTTTGTGTCATTTTATCTTTTCTTGCATGGTTTTTAGTTGAAAACTATTTGTTTATCTTCCAACATTAAAATGATTCGTATTTATACATCACTCCTTAGTTTGAGGAGGTCTTATGCTATCTATTTGACACCATACCTCTACCTTAGTCTTTTGACAAAACTTTTTTGTGTGTGTGTCACTTGGTTGATAAGGGTAACATTACGCTGCTTGATTCATCCTAAGTTTTTTGCCTTTGAGTCTTAAAATAAACCATTGATCATATATTTAGAGTATGATAGTTTCGTTATGCTGCTTGAATCATTTCAAATACTTATTACCTTATGCTTGAATTCTAATTTTGAAACTAAATCCATGTGTGCCTTTTTGATCTATACCTAATGTCATTGTACTATTCATTATTGTTTAGCTTATTATTTGTTTTAAGAATCCTAGTTTTCCAAGTTGAGTTTAATTAGCATTGATAATTTCAAATCCAAATATTGATTGATTTCTGCCTATGCCTTATGTAATTTTTGCCTAGACATCAATCTTTCCCTTTTAGGTTGTGTAACTTAGGTTAATTATTTATTCAATTTAAAAACTATTGTTTTTGCCTAGATTTGGTGGAAATACCCTATCTTCCATGTGCCTAGATTTTCATGCCTTGACCATTTGACTAAGTATATGTTCAAATCTGAGTGCCTAGTTTATGCCAAAGTGTTTTTGATTTATTAGATTAAATCTCATACCTTATTTTGTTTAAATTCTAGCTTTTGTGCCTTTTTAAAAAGACCTAACACATCCTTATTTTGAGCCTAGCTTTTGTACCTTTTCTAAAAGACCTAACAACTTTTGTTTTCCTTAGATTAGACTTGTTTAGAACACTTTGCACATAGAGTTTGGCATTCTGGTTTTAGTTCATCCAGTTGACCTTTTCATGTAAGACACTTGATGTTAGACTATTTTTACCAATTTTTAGCATAGACCATATTGGAGATACAACTCTACCCATAGACTAAGTTAGACTATGTTTGGACCATTTGTCCTTTAGACCTTATTTTTTAGAGTTTGTATAATTGTAGGCCTTTTTGTCAAACATTTATCATTGACTTGGATATGTCTCATTACACTTGTAACAGAGACATGTATAATCAAGATTATGAGAATGTGGTCGTACAAATTGACTTTGATCAAGACCCCTATGGTGAAGAAGTGGTTTGTGAGATGGATCCTTATCCTCCTTACAATACCCAATATGGGGAACAAAGCCAAGATCCTCAAGAGCAGTATGCAGTGATAACTTCTTTAGGTTGGTTAACCTACGATGTTTACCCTTTGACCACTCATGGTACGTAATCCCCCACCTATACTATTAACCCTCCTTTAGATTATACAAGCGGCCAAGCTCTAAAATGTCCAATGATTACCATTTCAAGACCTCATCCTTTGGCTTGTGTGAGCAACCAAGCTTCACAATTCCCTACCACCACTATTATAGGACCTTGTCCTTTGGCTCGTGATAGTAACCATGCTTCATAATTCCCTACCATTACCAATTCAGGACCTCAACCTTTGGCTTTTGATAGAAACCACACTTTATAATGCCTTACCATTTCCATTCTAGGACCTCATCCTTTGGCTCGTGATAGCAACCAAGCTTTGCAATGCCCTACCATTACCATTCTAGGACCTCATCCTTTGGCTCATGATAGCAACCAAGCTTTGCAATTCCCTACCATTACCATCATAATCCCTAATCCTTTGTCTTGTGTGAGCAACCAAGCTTCAAAAAACCCTTCCATTACCATTCCAGGCCCTTCCAAGTATGGTAGCTCATTATCCTAACAAGGTTATGCAATTACGACTAGACAAGTCACAGTTTCTATCCCAGACTGGCAACCAGTCTTTGTTAAGCCCATCTTAGATGAGCCTATTTACAAAGAGGTCATTATCCAATCACCAACCATTCTATATATAGTTTTAACCATCCCTCACTTTAGAAAACCCATGATAATTTTTGAGCCATAATCGAGCCAATCAGTACCTCTCCAACTAAGCCAATCATTCAAAGACCAAGATGTGTTCAAAATTGATATTTTAAAACTATTTGTAAACTAAGGCCAAGAGAACCAACCAATCTACAATGTTTTTGTTAAAACACCTACTTATGATGAGTCAACCTATGATGAATCACCTTTTGATCCTTTACCTATTATTAAGGAGTCTCACTCTAACAAGCCAGTCTTTGATGAGTCACTTCTTAATGATTATAACCACCTTTGGGTAAATCATTACCTTGACCATTATCCTATTTTTCAATAGCCTCCCTTTGACAAGTAGGTCTCTATAGAATTGTCTCTTGACCTTTTTCCCCTCATTTAGGAGTCTCACTTTGACAAGCCAGTCTCTGTGGAGCCCATTATGCCATCATAGGTCATTACTTATCCAATACCAAACATGCAATAAAAAATCATTATCATAGCATCTACACCAAATGAAGAATCAACATTTAAATTAGGTTTTATTCTTGAAATGACATCATAATTAGCATCAAAATTAGAATCAACATCAGTCTCAACATTGGATTTAGAGTCCCTTAAATCATACTTAGCTTCAAAATAAAAATATGTTCATGGTTATTACAATATTGGTTATGCATGCCTTGTAGATCGATTTGAATATATTTGTGATCCTTTCATGGTTTTGAGGATGATTACTTCAGTTTTGACAAAAGTTATCCTAGTATGTTCTATGAGGATTATGTTGCTTCTTTCCCATTCCATTACTGTTCTACATGCTATTAACACCAACCAACATAGCCATTATATTGACCTTCCACCTCCCACAAGTGATGATTAGGATCAAAAGAATCACACCTTGTTGAACTACATTCATGGTGACATATCAGTTACAGATATCAGAGGGATTAAGAACACATTCATGTAGAAGAAGAACAATCTTTAGTGAAACCTTTTTGGAGGCATTGGGAGACAATCAAATTCCAAACTATACATCTTATAGTGAAACCTTTTCAGAGGCACTAGAAGACAATCATAATTAAAAGTCAATGTTCCTTAGTGAAACCTTCTCAGAGGTTATATGGGACAATCAAGACAACTTCATCAGTGAAAACCTCTTTGAAGTGCCAATAGCTGAGCATAATAGTTCTTCATTGCTTGATGAAGACATTATTAAGGACAACATCAATCTAACTTTTAATCTACAACATAATCAGAAGGTAGCTACTCTCAAGCCCAAATAATAATAAAAATTGGTGGTCTTATCGAGAGAATATTTAGAAGTATTTGGCCCCACTGTAACCAAAATTGTGTCAAATATGGAATCAACAACATTATGTGTGCTTGAAAATCCTGGTCTTCATTTGTTGCCCAACCATTATACATTCCATCTCTCCATCGCCAAATCAGACCTATCATCCAATATTTATCTATGTTTACCATCCCTGGCTACACTTTCCTTTATAAAGGCTACAAAGATATCTTGTACCAAAGTTTGGAGGAAACAGATTCAAAGACGAATGAAGATCACAAAAACATTATTGGAGTCCAAATTTATAACAAATTCTTGATAGAGCAGCTATTTAGAAAGGGTGTGGGATAGCAATTTACATGATTAATTATTCTAGTTGTATCATATGATGATCAAGATGTGCATCTCCACATCAGTAGGAACAATAGAACCATTTATCATACTTTGCCATTTACCTTGTCATTTTCATGTGCTATTTACCTTACCATTTTCATAGTCCATTTATCTTGTCATTGTCATTTATAATTTTTCTTGCCATTGTTTCATACACTACCATTTACGTTATCACTTGGGGGCAACCCTATTACCACTATAACCAATTGTCATAACATCCTTGAATAATGTTGTGCCCTATTCCATCCTACCATACTATCTCTATTAGACCAAAGCTTGTTTTGACTTGCCTTACCTAAACCTTTTTGATCTCAGTTCTTTTGGTTCTTCTTGCACCTTTTGTGAGAGGATTTTGATTTAGTTTTAACAGTTTTAGAATTCCATGTTTAAATGATAGTCTATGAAATTAGTGTGATAGTGGATCTGGTAAGTTATCTTTCATTTACATTTGACTGGGCCATTGATTATAATCACCTATGGGAAAATTAGTATCCCACCTTTTGTTACTAATTATAACTACCTATGGGTAAATAAATATCATTGATCTATGTCATTGTTTCCTAATTATAACTACCTATGAGAAAATTAAGAACAACACCTTTACCATGCATTACCACATTACCTTACCATTACTATTATCATTTACCTTACCATTTACCTCAATTCATGAACTTATTATTACCTGGTCAAATCTCACCACCTTTTGTATGGGTGGAACTATTATGACTTAAGGTCCTAATGGGATTATGTAGGTCGTGCTCGATTCACATTGAAGTTAGCTTAGTCCCTCTTTTCCATACACTCTTGCCATTTTATGAGCAACCCAAGCCACACTCTCACCATTTTGTGAGTGGTATCTTGTTAAAATATAACAAGTTAAGATACCCTAAAAATTCTAAAAACATTCACAACATTTCAAAAATTCTAAAAACATTCAAAATTTTCAAAAGCCAAAAACATTTATCCTGTTTAAACCTAGTAGGTTATCCTCGATCTGCCCTACTAGGTTAAATCCATTATTTTTTTATAAACCATTTCACTACCATTAGGGGTGTGACCTTCCCTTTGCATGTATCCTTGCTTAGGGGCATCACCTATTTATCCTTTCATTGAGTCTTCATGCATAGATATTGATTTGGATAACAACAAGATGTTTTTTGTTGCTTTTTCTTTCAAGCTTTCTATGTGTTGATCTGCTTGGTAGATTATTTATTCATTTTCCTATTTGTTTAATTTTACTATTGTGCCTTGACTTAGTCTATGTGTTCATTGGGTGATTCCTTGCACATTATTCTTGGGTCTATCCATATTCATATTTCAACATTGTCATCATGGTTTTATCATTAGTACAATGTTATCAATTGTTTATTGTGTCGAGAGTCAGTGCTTATCCACATTTTAGCTACTTTATCATGGTGTTCTATATTATGGTGCATACCATCATGTGTTACATCAAAAATCATCTCGAGAAATCTTACAAGCAATGGAGCCATAGAAACTTTTCCTTAATAACCTTGGTAAATCTTCCCACCTCCTTGATCAAATCAACCCATTGACCATTTTGGTTGTATCAATGCTAATAAAGACAAACATGTCCACATTAGCAAGTACAACTTAATCATTTCAATTGATCAATTATTATTATTCCAATCATCTCTTTCATCACTTTATGCATCCTCATGTGCCTGGTTGTTTGTGGCTTCTTCAATAATTAGACCATTGTATCTACATTTGTGCCCATTCATATTTAATCTATGCAACATGTTATATTCTTGACTTATGCTTGCCAATTTTCCCTACTAGGGCATAATAAAATATTATTATTCAAACTAGATCATCTTAATGATTATAACCACCTATGGGAAAATCATTATTTTGACTCATCAGCCCTAATTGGGGCATATGTCATTGCCACTGATTATAACCACCTTTGAAAAAATCAGTGTCTCAACCTTTGTTGCTAATTATAACTACCTATGGGTAAATTAGTACTTATTTTTAAATCAATGCATGCAAGCATTACTTTGATTTGATTAATCTCACCCGTGGGTTAATTTCATTCTTCTTCTTACTTCTTTTCGAGTGACTGTCCATTAATTGTATGTGTCGGCCACTCCCTCGAAGAGGCATCATTATAGGCTTCTCAAAAATCATTTGGAGATTCTTCTTTAATCATTATCTTCTTTCATTCTTAACAGCCTATTTCATTCTTTGAGAAGATGTTATTGTACCTATAACTTGTAACATCTTCCTAAACAGGGGCAAACTGTAGACACCGAAAATTGGCCACAATTGGCCTCCACCTGGACCTCAAGCTAATTCCTACTAACCATTACAAATTAATCCTAAGAATCATTGAAAATCCTAAATAATCGTGTGCATCATTAATCAAAGCTCAGAATCATGTTGAGACATCCCTAATTGGGGTATCCTATTGTATGCAATAATAACCTCTCACTAATCCATCCCTAATTACCTTGTGGCACCATAACTGTCAATTTGGATTATGGACCTATTAAGTGGGGCACTTGCACACTTAATTAAATCTTGAATCAAAATCAATTAAATAAATTAAACAACATTAAATGCCTAGTTGAATTATCCATTTGAAATTAATGAATATCTAAAAAAAGAAATTCCAAAAATTGAAATATCCTAGCCTTTCATCATTATCTTTATGAGTTGTCAAAATATCCCAAAATGTCTAAATTTAGAACTATGACTAGTAATTGAAAGTCATAATTACATGACAACTTTTAACTCAATTGGAATTAGTCTCAACTCAACCTTATAATTTGAGAACTATGACTAGTAACTAAAAGTCATAATTGCAAGACAACTTTTAACTTAACTGAAGTTAGTCTCAAATCAATCTTAACTCATCTTGGGTGAGAATTAATTCCTAAAGCTATAAATACAAGGCCATTCCCATTCATTTTAAAATTTATCATAAGCCACATATTTAATGCTAATTTGGAGAGAGACAAGCTTTGAAATAGTGTTATAATGCCAAAATCTTGAGCCAAAACAATTACAACCACATCAAATCCAATGGTGCCAAGAAGAGAATGAGCCAAAAAGCTTCATTTTTGAAAAACTTCTTGATTCACAAGCTAAGCAAGCCCCTCAACAAATCATTTGGATCTCCCAAGGAATTTAAAGGATTTGTGTCTTTTATGTTTTAGTTGTGTTGTCATCTAATTTTTATTACCTAAGCTCTCCCTAGTGTCTAGTAGAGGTGTTAGTGTTTAGTGTGTTTATTTGGATTTTATTTTATCTTAATAACACAATATTAATCTCCCCTCTATGGATTCCTTATTCACATACACAATATTTCTCTAATCACGCATTTATCCAATAACTCTTGCACTTGCATCTTTGTATCTTCATTCTCCATTGGAGTCAATCTATAAGCTACCTTATTTAAAAAATTCACTCCTAGCACCAAATATATATGATGGTTGATGTTTCTCATGGGTGGTAATCCATCAAGTAAATCATTTGTCATGATTTTAACATACTTCTCTAAAAAATTTTGCACTTGAATGGGAGGATCACTTACCTTAGTTTTGTCACAACCTTTATAGGTTTTGCAATGAAGGCAAAATATATCTCTTCTTCCTTAACCACCTTTTAAAATTCCTTGCCTGAAAGCATCATCACTTTAAAAATATTGTCCACTTCTTCTTGTTTTTCCTTCAATGGACTTAAGGTGAACTTATTTCCATCCTTCACAAGATTGTATGTGTTTGCCCTTCCATAATGTACAACCCTTCTATCATATTGTTATGGCCTTATCAACAACACATGACACACATCTATGGGCATAATGTCACATAAAACTTAATCCTTATTTGACCCAATTTGAAAATTAAGCATGCATTGTTCATTTAATAGCACTTGATGACCTTTATGCAACCATTAAACCCTATATGGAATAAGGGTTACTAACCTTTTCAGTCTAAGTTTCTCCACCCTTTCTTAAGAAACCAAATTATTTGTGTTGCCACTATCAATAACTACCTTACAACGCTTATCTCTTAATTTACAAATAGTATGGAATAGACTCTTTCTTTGCACAAGTTCATTTGTCTCCTTGACTGGTTTTAAAAACACTCTTTTTATCTATGCACCTCTCATTTTTATAGCTCTTTCATGTGCATTGGAGATCCATCTCTTTCTTCACCACCATCTGCAATATGGGTTGTCCCTTCAAGCCTCTTACTATTATTTTGTTTTACTTATGGACACTCGTAAGCTTTGTGACTAACATATTTATTACATCCAAAGCATTTTCCCATAAATCCTCTTCCTCTACCTTGTCCAAAGGATCCTTTCCCTCAGAAAGAATAGTCTTTTCCTCCAGTATTTTGACTATGATTTTGAGAGCTACTTACTTCTCCATCACATTTTTCTATCTGATACCTCTACTAATTTTCCTTCTTCTTCTTGAGGATTGTCCTTTACCTCTAGAGTTCACTTATTTTCTTCCTGAAAACTTCTCTTTTGCCTTCAATGCACATTGATAGTTTTCTTCCACACTTCTCAAGTTAAGCAAACTGATCTCATCTTGAACATCAATATGCAACCCATTCATATATTTGGCTACCTTTTCTAGGTCATCTTCTACATGTCTAGCTCTTAAAGTGAGCTTGTAAAACTCATCTATATATTATCTAACACTTGTATCCTTTTGTCTCAGGAACAAATTCATTTGATAGTCTAATGGCAAGAATTTTGCTTTCAATTTTGTCACCATGTGATCCCATTACTTGATCTTCTCCTTACCTTTCCTTTGTATCATAGTTTGCACATGATCTATGCATGACCTTTCAACTGTGTGCATGCAAATTTCAAATTCTTTGGTTCTTCCATTGACTCATAGTTAAAATATTTATCCATCTCTATGATTCAATCTGGAACACTACTGCAGTCCTAATCAAAATCATTTTCATTTATGTAATTTCTATACATATAAATTTTATTTATGAAAACTACTATTTTTCGTTAGCTTTGATTCCTACTTAGGGGTCTAACAAGTAGACAATAGTTAATATTACACTAATCATTAACCATAACATAAACCTTAAGCTCATATTGTTTACTTTAAAATCTACATGGAAGATAAAATAAAATATTACAAGTACATAAGAGTCAGCGTGTAGATCAGAGCGAGGAAATAAAAGATCAAAAGTAGGTGAACATAATCATTAACTTTGTTTTCAGTTGTTTATCATGTGTTTGAAGTGCCTTGACACTCCCGATAATAAATCTCAATTTATGGGCAAGTTTGTTGGTAGGTTTGACAGTGCATTTTCAAGTTTAAATTCAAATGACAGTTCTATGCTAATAATTTATTCAAGATACAGTTCTAAACCCTATGTATTTATCTCATTAATTAACTCAAAAAATAATAAATGGACATTTTTTATTTGTATTTACAATATTGTTGTCTAATGGCAAGAGTAAATTCAAAATAAAAAATCTTGCCTACTCTCCTCACAGTGGCTCTCTATGTCAGGTTTTGGGGTTTGTGGCCTCGATCTTGGAGTCTAGTCTACAAGATGAAGATCTCTCTTTTGATCAGGAAGACTACTCCTCTATTACAGAGATTTTCCAAAAAAATAGCCAGAGCTTCGTGTAAGGTTTCTAGAGAGCCCTCTGTTGGTTGCTCCAGGCTTCAGACGGGCTTTCTCTATCCTTAGAAATCTTTTCCCTCCCCTAGAAATAGATATGAGGGGGTCAACTTAGCTATGTAGTCTGCTTAGCTTGGTTTTGCAACGCATCTCACAGCCAGAGGTTTGGGCATGGTAGAGGACAGCCCTATTAAATCCTTATCTGAAGCTATAGTGGGTCCTATCAATGGCTCTGACCTGGAGCTTCTTGTAAACCCTTTCCCTTCTAATGTGGAGGCATTGGTCGAGCATGTGTCTAAAGAAAGGGACACATTTTTTCCTCTCAAGGATTCATCTAATTTCGGTAAAGATTTATGCATTCTTCATTTTGGCCCATTATAGTTGTGGCTATTGATGCTCCTGATGGGATGCTTAGGGGTGCGACATCTCTTATATCTCAGACACTTATTTAGGGCTCTTATCTTAATCCTCTTGCTTTGGTTCTCTAGTTCCTACTGCTAATAAGCATTAGATTTATGTTGCTTGCAAGAATGTTTTAAACCCTTTTCATGAGTACAGGGATTTTTGTAAGTCATGGATTTCTTCCAGTTCTTCTGATGTCCCTCTTTCTTTGGTTGACACTGGTTTGATCCATGAGCAGTCCTCTTCAGAGTTTTTAAAGCTTGGTGACGTGTATATGGTATTCTCCAAGGAAATCCTCAATTTGACTTTGTTTGAATCTTTTGTGCAAGAGATGAAGGCTAAAGTTGGGCAGCAAATCACTTTTTGGGAAATGTGTGGGCACTTTTCTTTCAGTTTCAACTCTTTCTTCTTGGGCTTCCAAGGCTTGGATTGACATTGCTACTCCTTATTTCTTGTTGATCAATTCCATATTTTTCTTGGTTGAATTTCAGAGCTCCTCTGACTGTGATTTGGTTTGGAATTCAAGTCTCGAATTTTTTAAGAACTTTGGGTTTTTCATCCCCTGGTCTCCTTTTTTTGATCTGATGGAGGTTTCTCTCTCAGTTGTTCCTATATGGATCAAAGTATATATATAACCCCTGTTCTTGGAAAAGAGGATAATGTTAAGCCCTTGGTGGACAAGGTGGGCTCCTTCATGAAAGTGGATGGCAACTCTTAGGGTCTCATATTTGTTCGACCCTGCGCTATTATGGACCGCTCCAAACCTCTCTTTCACTCGGTCTAATTGTTCTCCTCACATGGTTCATGGATGTAGCTTCCTAATTATGAATGTCTCCTTTTTCGTTGCCTTTATTATTATCTTCCTAGGCATCGGATTACAAGTTGTCTTTCTAGGCTTTGAGGATCTTCAAGATCTTTTTGTCAACAGGTTTGGAAAAGGAAAGGTCTTTGAATCATGATTTCTTATGGCAAAATCACGAAAAAAAAATTCATCCTCCTTATTCGATCTTGGATTCTCATAATCATGTGGATCCTTTGGAGGATAATCTCAAGGTTTGTGTGGCCTTTGCTCCTTGTCTGACCCCTCCTCAGTGGGCTTTAGATGCTTCTCCCCATCGTAGGACTCCTTTTTCTAAAACTCTTGCCAATGTTAGCATTTCTTTAAAGAAGAGGGGGCATAGATCTGAAGTAAAATTACTGAGAGTGGAAGCGGAGAATTCGGTTCGAGATGGAGCTTAATGGAATTTGAATGACCTTCTTCCTTAACGAGGAAGAAGATTGGTTGCAGCGTATGGTTAATTTTTCAAGGTGCCCTTTTTTGTTGGAGTAGCTTTCTTGTCTTTCTTTGAGTGCATTTTCTTATCTTGTTTGATAGGAGCACATTTGACTTGGTTTTTGTCGAGCCTTAGTACTCTCACACAGTTTTAGTATCGAGTTTATGGTGATGGACTTTTATTGTCTAGTTGTTCCCAAGTAGTATTCTTGTTTTGTTTGGGTTGTTTTTTGTTTCTAACTTTGCAGGCCATACTTTTTATTTGTATTTGATTTTGGACCCTGTCAAAACCTTCATATCTGGGTCATAACTCCAACTTAAAAGTGTTTACCAATAATAAAAAATATAATTCAGTTATGTATATTACAATATTTTTTTAATTGAACTTCTAACATTTTACTTAAAATCAAAAATTAAGAATATCTATTATGACAATTTTTTTAAGAATTAAATTTAACCTCATCTCTTTTTAATTTTTTCAAAACTTATATTTTAATGAGTAATATAATAATATACTTTACCATCATCTTCACTAATTAAACTATTTTTTTTTTAACATGTCATATGGATTTCTGTAGATATTTGTATCATTAATGCATCATGAATTCTGAATATGAAACCTTGTTTTATATCAATATCGTGTGAGGAAAATGACTTAGCATTTAAATTAGGGATTTTCCCTACCATAGTTCGGGAAAAGAAAGTTGATTTCCGGTATTATAATTCATATACACTTTCGGTGGGTTTTTTTTGGGTTCAAATTTCGAAAGAGTGGTAATAAAGATCGCTAACGTGCATGATTTGCCAAAGATTTTAGTCAAAGATTTTGTGAAGTTGACAATGTAATAAATACTATTTTCAGTTGGAAACAATTACACTTATTACCGATGATGACCCCTTTGTGGACCCTTGGTTTAGGATGATACTATTTTTTTTTCGAGAATTTTGATCTATAACATATTTATGATTCAATAATATCTATTTAGTTGATGTGGACTAAAGTTTCATTTTTATGAAATATTTAATTTTTCAAAATTTGTAAATATTATTAAATTTCACGTAATTAAAATAAAACTATTTTAGAATAATTATATGTAGAGGTTTATATACCATCTCTCGACAATTGTCAAATACTTATAGATGTAGCTTCTCTACATTTCAACGATTTCGCAATCAGTTTCAAATATTATTATTATTGCTATGTTTAGTCCAATAGATTTATAATTTTATCTACCCTATTTCAAATTAACGTTACTCGTTTTTAGTTTTAAACTAACTATAGGTTATATATGAATCTAAATTTTTAACAAGTTGACAAACTGCAAAATCTTACAAACATCTTGTTAGTCCTTGTCAAAGTAGGGATAATATAACTTTTACCCTAATTAATAATATTTTAGCTCTAACTAATAATATCTACATATCATTTATTATTGTATTGTGCATTGTGAATTTATATACAAATTCAACCATAAAAAATTTTCAATATAAATATAAGAACTAGCCGCTACGGAACCCTTGATTAAATAATATCATATAATCAAAGATGGATTTTTCTCATACTTTTTCCTTTATCAATGTGAGCTAAAGTCCAATACAATTAGAAGTATAAAAGAAACATTGAATACTCACTAAGATTAAAAGCAAGTTTAGCTTTTGAGGCATCTCCTAAAAATTACCAAAATTAGCAATCTTTTGTGTTTTTTTAATTTAAGATAAGGTAAAAAAGGAAGGGTTTTGATGGGGCCCCACAATCCATATAAAGTCAATCAAAATAACAATCGACCAAACCAAAGTAAACACAATCTCCAATACCATCCTCAAAATAACCAAGGTAAACTTGGAAAAGAAAATAACATCCAAAAACATCAATAAAAAATCAACAAAACAATTAAAATTCAACTTACAATCTATTGTGTTATTATTGAGAACTAACCCCTTTTTTAAAATTAAGGAGGTCATATTTTTTACTTCGAATAATTATAAGGGAATTATAATTATTTAAGAAAAAGGAGCAATTTATTATTATTTAAAAAAAAAAAAAAAAAAACCATTGCTATTAATATAGAAAAGATGCCATTTTAAATGCGAGTTTTATTAATATGTGATCATTATTATTTTTTAATTATTGGTAAACACTTTTGAGTTGGAGTTATGAGTCAGAGGATTTTTTGATTGAAAGGGACCCGACCCTTTTACAAATCGCAGACTTGCCCTCATAATCTAGAAGAAACAAAAAGTTTGCAGACATAAACCAAAAATAACCAAAGATTACCAACTGAAAAGAAACAATGCTACTAGAAAGAACATAACAAACTAGCGATAGAGAAACCAAAATACACGATAGATAATGACAACTAAACAACATTAACCGAAACACCCTTCTTAAGGAAAGGGAGACCAAGCAAATAAAAAAACTTATAGCTACATCCAAAAATATCTTTAACAATACCAGAACAAGCAGTACAAAGATCCCACGCTATCAAAGGAGGGGGACTAACTATAGGCCACAACCATTCTTCTTCCTCGACAAGAAAGGTCATCCAAAGTCCGTTGAACGCCATCAGAAATTAGAGATTCTACTTTTGCTCTCAGTAATTCAGCCTCAAATCTGTAGCCTTTCTTTTTAGAGGTAGCACCCACGTCAACAGCATGCTTAACAATAAAAGGTCAAGGGGATAGGCTCCAAATCAGGTAACTCCTTAATGAAAATTATATTGGTGTAGGTTTTTGCTACGCATGTTCTTCATCTTGCTTATGTGGTTAATAGGTCTTTATTAGGCCATTATGACATCTCTATGATGTCATCATGTACTTGTGAGTGCATGGGGTCACATAGTGAGTGGATGGGGTCATCCATCCCATTTGGTCCCCTGAGTGCCTTATCGACTCAAGGTCCTTTACTATTGTGTTCACTTAGTGCTCTCTCCACCCATAATGGAAGAGCCCACGCACTGAAGTTCTCTGATGAATCAACAGTCCACTTCAACCAGTCTATAGATGAATGTTCTCCCTTTGTATTGATCATCCAAAGCTAATGAGGAATCTTTATGAATTGTTGCTCTTTGCACATTCTCTCTCATCTATTCCATAGTGTTCATGTGTGCATTCGATCTTGTTAAGAGGTTTTGGAAAAATATGGCATGGTATCAGAACCTCCCTCAATGGTCGTTCACCTTTTCTCAAATTCTTGGTGAGATTCCTTATTTTCTTTGAGATTTGAGCGGTTTTGTGCTTGGTTTGTGTTGTGGTGGCATTGTATTTTTTATTTGCAGAGTATAAGGGTTTATCTTTATTTTTTTTAAGGGTTTATGAAATTTTGAGGTTGTTTTTTGAAATAAAAATCTCAATAACCTCAAGAAAAATTTGTAAGGGTCCTTTGTAGAAGTTTCTTTACATACATGTGGTTACACGGCTTGGATTTTTCCATCCACAACATGCTTACTATCTTCAAGGAGGTTTAAGGGTTGTATCTCTACTTTTTGATTCACTCCCATGACCCAATTTTCTTGTTGTATTTGGTATGTAGATCAAGGCATATTGAGTCGACATTAGAGGAATTCCATTGAGGAGGCATCATAGTCTTCTTTGCTAACCTACATCCTCCCTTAGAGCTGGTCATGACAAAACTAGGTATTTTAATATTTTTTGATGGTGGAATACTCAGCTTTTTTAAAATGTCAACCTAGTTCAAATACCCTGTGCAAAGACGTCCTCCTCATTACCTCTCACGACCTCCCATGACCTCCCACACTTTGGTCATATTTGCATTATAATATGCATTAAAGTTATAAAGTGCCATATTCAAGGGGGTTACCTATGCTATGGGCCCTACTACCTTCTGCATTGTACTTCGTGCACCTATTGCTCACGTGTGGATGCATTTTTGGTTGTGTCTAACATCCCCATATTGAGTGTGCATTATCCCTCATTCCAACACTGATTGCTCACTTGGATACATTCTTGGTTGTGCCTGACGTCCCATTCATGAGCATGCTTTAGGGGTTCATTGTAGTTTGTATTATGCAGTCTTGCACTTCCTAGGTGTCTTCTCTTTGTCATGTCGACTCCACTTGAGAGATACTTGTTGAGGAGGAAGGATGAGTCTATGCCAATGATTCTTCTTGGTAAGACTAACTATGTTTCTTGGTGTGCGTATATGGAACACTTGCTCAGGAAAAAGAATCATACTCCATTCTATATGGACATATTCTTGCCCTAATTGATCATGATCAATATATTAAGTGGGCTAACTCTTGTGACAAGGTTCATTCTATGTTGTTACTACATGTTTCATGAGATCTACATCACCATGTGTAGCTCACCATGTGTCCCAACACTATTTGGAGCATTCTACAGTTTCTTTTCGAAGATCATACTGAGACTTACATCACTCCTCTTCCTACACTTCATATCATCTCTTATGAGACTATTGTACTCTCTCCTCCTTTTATTCCCTGTAATGACATATTTTAGTTGGACAATGCTCTTCTTTTTGTCGACTCACCACTACAAGATGATATTTTGCCAGATCTTAGCAGTCTTATTGTAGATTCTACATTCATTCCTATATAGGATGTTGCTCTTCTAGAGCCATCACAATCTAGCACTTCAGAGGACTCTACTATTTTCAGTGAGAGTACATTCATTGAGAGCTTTGACAATTCATATGTTCTTGTGGATATTCATATTATAGAACTATGTGCTTCATCTACATTATCTTCTTCAGTTTTGACAATTATTGAGCCTTGCTCTCCTCTTCCCATGGACATTCTTTTAGTGAATGTTCCATGTCTATCTTCTTCTTTGGTTGTTCTCTCCCCTTCATTATATGTTTTTTCATTGCCATCTTCTACATTTAGGCTTGTGATACCTTATTAGACTTTAGCACATTCAAGCATTAGCTGAGAGACATTTGAGCATTTTCCAGAGATATACATCCTGATTCCTACCTATATTCCACTTGAGTGGGAAATTTAGTAGTTTGATTGCTCAGGACTTCTTTTTTTCAAAAGGAAGAGATAACATTTGTTGTAGAGGGACCTACTATAACATTTTCCATGTGACATTATGTGCTTACCTTCTCTCTCTTCTTTGTGGAGGCATATATCCTTCATGTTTTGTAGGATATTGGGGATAATCACTTTGTACTTGGAGTGTTGATTGCTTTAGCATCATCTCTTGGGGGGTCTTTTAGTCTCATCTTTTCTCTCTTTTGGGGGGGAAGTTTTTTCCCACTAGGTTTTCTCCATTTACTCTACTTTTTGAGAGGTGCATTGTACTTGGGTACCTTATTAGGCCTAGTTATCAGGACCCAATTTTTGTACCTGCCTAAATTACACTTAAAGGGGGTGTTGGTGTAGGTTTTTACTACACATGTTTTTCATCTTGCTTAGGAGGATAATTAGATTCATGAGGTCATTATGACATTACCATGATGTCATAATGCACATGTGAGTGCATGGGGTCACTTAGTGGGTGGATGGGGTCATCCATCCCACTGTGTTCCTTCAGTGCTCTCTCTCCACCCATTATTGAGGAGCTCGCCCACTGACCTTGTCTAGTTGAGTCATCCTGCACTCAACCAACCTATTTATAGGTATGTTCTCCAAGGCATTCAATGAGCCAGAGAGCTATTGCTCCTTTGTGTATTGTGGATTGTTTGAGCTACTTAGTTGTGAGTTGTGATAGCTTTGATATTTGTGAAATTTTAGCCTTTGTATAATCAATCCATCTCCATTCTTGAATACAATTTATTGCAGTTGTGTTTTATCTTGATTTTGTGCTTCAACAGTTGTATGTGTTCGCTCTACAGTCACTTGTCTTAAATGTTCAATTCTAGATGATTCTCATAAATTATACAATATTTTAATGAGAGTTTTATTAATATCTATACTAAAACCAAAATGTCATTAAGATAGATGTTCCAAAACGCACACAAAATCCATTTTGAAAAACAATGACCAGAGAAAGAGATTAATATGAGAGATTTACATATTAATAGTTATATCAACATACCTATAAGAAGTATAACAAAAGATGAAGGTCATCATAAGATGATCAAGGTGAAAGTGAGAAACAATTAAAATGAATATTAATATTAATTGATTCAGTTGTTATGAAATGGTGATTGTGAGGGAGTTTGTATTGTTAAAATGTCATTTGTTCATCAGATATATGTATGATCAAAATAAAAATAATAGTTATAACTTGGTCCATGAAGTTGACGTTGAATGCATTAGAATAAATAAGGTCTTTTAATTTATTGTTAATGTGTCAAACCCATATCATTATGGAATTCTATATTTATCTATGTTCCTTTTTCTTTGGTAGTTTAAATCAATATACACTTCAAGTTTTTAAAATGTTTGTTGATAATTTTAATCTTTGTAATCATTTAGTTAAGATTGTCAATATATAACTGAAAAGGTTGCAGTTTGATTGGTGAGAATGATGGTTGTTTATATTTATTTATCAGGGTACAAATCTTTTAGGTATCTGATATAGAGAGTCAAGCGACTAAAATCAAAATCGTGCCCTGGGTGATTTTGACGGTATGGATGCTCCTTACTTGTGACTACTTAGCCAAAGGAGCTCATTGATTTATATGTAGACTTACTCATCATTGTAATTTCTTATATGTTTATTTCCAAAATATGCGCTGAGATGCCAACATTCTATGTAATTCAATGATTCCATGTGAATGCAACGTATAATAACATGTACAATTTTTTTTTATCAATATACTATATAAAAAAAATAGAAAAATCTTTTGAAAAATCCATCTACGACTTAAAAATGAATCACTTAATATAATTCGAAACATCAATAATAATAAAATATTCCAATTTTTTTTGGATTTTAGATATATTTAATATAAAGCGCCCAAATTAGATTACACAATAACTTTCATAAATAAAATAATACAATAGTTAGTTACATTACACACTACACAATGTAAAAGCATGATTAATGATCAAATTCATGAATGATTAGAGCAATTAAACATTCCTCGCCCATCGAAGTTGCTTAGAAAGTAGTTTTGCTCATGATTTCAACAATTGATGGGCATGCTCACACTTTCTCCCAAGTCTCATTGCCCGGGCATCTGGGTTTATTACTCTGGTTCCTCACCATTAAGGCCACTGTGCCAGGGACCTCTGGAAGCTGTTGGCGCAAAGATTTCAGAGACCAAGACCATGATCTTAAAATGGACTTAAAAATGCGTGCACCCCCACAATTAAAGGGCACCCTCCATGTGTTTCACCTTAAAGCCCTCACAAGTTGGATAAGAAAATGTCCATGCCACATAACTATCCTAAGTATGTGGCTAATTTTTTTAATTTAATTTTTGGGTCTAGGGTCACTTAGGCTGACAATTTTGTCCCAAATTAATTTGTTTTTCCCCCTTCCCAAGCCTCGATACCCCGTGAAGACATTAAAGGAAAATGCACCCGCACGGGGCCCCAAGGGCATGCATCTTGACGTGAATATTAATTAATTCATTTTGACCGCATGACCATAATGTGCATTAAAGCAGGCCTAATTATTATTATTTTTTATTTTTGGGGCCCACTTAAATGGCTAAATCTGACACATAAGTCAGTGTGTTCGTCTACATCCTATCGATTCATTTCGAAACGTCTCCCGGCGCCGCCGCTGGTTGCCACGTGGCGATTTTCCATCCCTCCGTTGCTCGGATGGCCGGATTAACGCCTTACTATCCGGGTGTTTGACACGTCATGATGATAAGGATTTTTCAACGACTGACATAAATTAAATAAAATTAGGTGTTTTTTATGGCTCAGTTTTTTTTCTCTTTTAAAAATTATTATTCATTAATTTTATCGTTAAAAAGGATTATTAAGTTTAGTTGAAGGTAACGTGGACATTTAGAAGATCCAAATCTAAGCTCCGCCTAGTTAAGAGCTCCAAAATGTTTGACTTTATAAAATATGAGTGATAAAAATATTAGACCCAAAAAATATATATATATATATTATTGTTAAATGTGGAAGTTCAAAATTATATAAATATTGACAATTTAATTTATGTTTTAGATTATATATAGTAAATTATAATTGATGAGAAAGCTTGTTTTTAAATTTGAACATTTTTTTATTAAGCATTCATAATTAAGAGACATTTAATTTGTCAAAGTTATTCAGGGATTGATTTGATTTTCGATGTAAGATATCGAAAGGGATTTAAACCTTGATGAATGGTCTATAAACCATTATCCTCACCAATTAAACTACAACTTGTTCAATATTTTTTCTAACTCTAATTTCAGAGCTCAAAAGGATTTATTATTCTACTTAATCTCATGAGTTGTCAATGAAAAGATTTCAACTTAACTTTTATATTTTATATTTAATCTCTTATTTTTCTTACAAGTTTTTATTTGAAAATATACATTTCTATCAAAAGATTTGTAGTCCGACTGGTGAGGATGATGGTTGTTTATATCCATCCACCTGGGTACAAATCCCTCTAGGTACCTAATACAGAGAGTCAAATGGTTAAGGCCAAGATCGTGCCCTAGGTAATTTTGATGGCGTGAATGCCCCTTACTCGAACTGCGTAGTCGAAGGAGCTCACTGATTTAAATGTACACTTACTCATCATTGCAATCTACTATATGTTTATTCTTAAATATAAATTGAGATACCGACATTCTATGTAATTCAGTGACTCCATGTGAATACTCCTTGTTAAAGCACACACAAATATATATGTGTGTGTGTGTGTGTGTGTGTGTGTGTGTATGTGTGTATATGTGTGTGTGTATATATATATATATATATATATATATATATAAAGTTGTATTACTTTATCTAGTATGGACTTACATTTACAAGTTAATTGATTTAAGTTCTCTTATGATTGCTATTAAATATCAATATATTTATATTATTTATTAATTTGTATTTTTTTAGGTAATTATATATAAATAGGATTAGAAAACAATTATTCGTAATGTTTAAATATATTGAAACATAAATTATTGACATTCTTCAACTTAATATTAAGAATTGAAGATGATGAAGTTGATGTTGGTTCCATGGTTAAGAAGAAAGGTAGAAGATTCGAGGTGAAAAGATTACGATTGAACGTAGAAGACTCGGTGTGAAATGGCTCTTAGTAGACGATGAAAGACCTCCTCACTCAGTGCGAGAGGAGACAAGCCCTTACCTACAGATGAGAGCCTCTTATTTAGATTCTTATTTTGCTCTGTCTGTTCTGTTGAGGATTGGTTGAAGATTTAGGGACTCAATCTTTTTTTGGTATTAATGTTATTTTTAGTTGAATGAATGGGCTCTTAGTTGTTCTTCCATTTATCTCTTATGTAAGGTGACTTATGTGAAGCGTACTTAAGGTGTCATAGACAACTCGATTACTTTTTATTTCTCCTTATCTCATTAACATTTTTACTTGTTATGAAGACTGGACCCCTTATTCTACCCCAATACCAATTTATAAATCCGACCAAAAATATTTTACCTTATCAAATTAAAAATATTAAAAATTGAAAATTATCTATTCTACAAATTTATTTAAAACTCATATCTAACTTCACTCTTTTTAAAATTCATAAATAATATGACAAACCTCACTTTATCCTCCTCCACATTACAATTAAAACTTTTTCAATTCAAACGCAATTTAATATCTTATTCTCATGAACTTTATTTATTTATATATATATTCATCGTTTCAAATAAATTTATATCACCAATTTTTATGTAAAGAATATATTTCTAAATCTTTTAAAGCGTCATTCTAAAAATTGTTTCAATTTTAAATGAGATCAAAGATCGTTTCATTTTTAAATGTCCTTTCCACAATAAAATCTATAGAAAATATCATTCCATTTTAAGGATTCATGTGGTTCGATTCAAATCATTTAATGGGCGTGGGACAGAGATGCTTGTCTTTAATTATTGTTTTTAGTATTGTATATTGTTGAGGGGTTTGGAAAATATTAAGATGGTTCAATAATTTCTTAATATAATGTAAGGTTATATATATATATATATATATAGAGTTTCAAATTTAGTTATTCAATTAAGGTAAAAAGAAGTCTATTTTCTTGACGATATGAGTAAAAGTATAATAAATTGAGCAAGTTTTTTAAAGCTTTGAATCAAATTAATATAATCATCAAAACATATGTTACTTGTTCAATTTTTGTCAAGAATAGAATTTGACAATCTCAATATTGTCCGGGTTTAACTTGAGGGTTTCTACATTTTTCTTTGATCATCGCAACTTTTTTGGATCGTCTTCTAATCATTATTAAGTATTATTTTCTATTGTCATATTTTAACAATTGTTGTCTAATAATCTTCCAATATTCAAGGTACATCTCTAAACCTTGCATCTTTCTCTATTTACCTGGTTTTAGAAATTAATTAATTCTAATTTATTCTTTTACATCTATTTTTGATCCTAATTATATATTCTTACGTATTTGTATTGTATATTAGCTTAAATTCATTTATCTAAATACAAATGCATTGTATTTTATTTAGAATAAGTTTATAACTTTTTTTTTTTAACATTCATATTAAAATAATCACAAAAAAAAAAAGACCCGCTAAAACATAAACATCTTTATGTGATACTAGTATTGTATAACAATGTTAGAATTGGAGAAGAGGATTCTAACACTTCAAACTCATAAACTTGCACCTTAAAGTGGAGACTTTCACCTTGAATTGCACCTCAAAATAATAATAATATCAAAGAGAGAATATGAAGAGACTTGCACCCCTCAAGAAACTCACATAAGTACATATAATCAATGTTAGCATTAAAGAGGAAGTTGATACTTCAATGGAGTACATAAATAACTATAAGCAATGTTAGTACTAAAAAGGTGGAACACTTTAGAAACTAGAAACTTGCACCCTAAAGTAATACTAATATCAAAGGAAAAGAGTATATAAGGTGTATGGAAGAGCGATGTTAGTACTTGACATGAAGAGCACATGGAGATTCATACCTCAAAGAAAAGTTAAAAAATACTTGCAAGTAATATTAGTATTGAAGAGGATGATGGTGAAACTTCAACAAGAAGAATTGCAGCTCGAAGTCACCTCAAAGTAAAGGACACAAATAACTCAAAGGAAAGGACACAACTAATTCTAAATATTCTTAATAATGAAGAAAAGAAATATTGTAACACTTCAACTTAAAGACTTGCACTCCAAAGTAATGTTACATGATTGACAAATATTGATTGGGAGAGGGGTCAACATTAATCAATGAAGAAATTGAAATAAAAAGGTTGTGCTTTGGTGATGAGTGAATACTTCTTCTCCATGTTTTTACATTTATTCATGGATTATTGTCTCACCTCATTTTCAAATATATTAATGTTTTTTTTTTTGGGTAATATTTTCTTGTAATTAGGTGTTTAATAAAGAGATGATCTATAATGTTTCCTCACCTCGTCAAATATAAATTTATGGAGTTAGAGTTTGGTTTTAAGGTGGCATGCTACTGTTAATATGGATATGAGCTTTCTCCTCCTTGAGTCTCGATTAGATCTCAAGACCCTTCATAACAATACACCCTCTAAAAAAATTGAAGACCATTAAGAGAGGACATCCGATAATTAACCAAGTCATTAGACAGGCATTGGAGAAGGTTAAATATTTGAATACCTTCTCCCTGATGAAATCATGAATGTTATTGTTGAGTGTCATTAGTAAATGTGATTTTATTTTTCCTTAGAGGAGTCTCATTTAAACAATATTTTTAAAAATGGGTTAAACTTAATTGGGAGAATCGAGGTTGGCTCATGGGCTATTAGGTGTCCAAGAAAAGGGTATATATTGTGTATGTTAGCTACTCCAGAACATGCCCAAGTTGTTTTACAATATAACACCAGGGTCATTTATGGACCAATGATATTTTCAAGCCTGTCATTTTGATTTCCACCTAGAAGGACCATCTTGATCAAAATACCTATTGTGGTTCGAGTTCCACTTCCTTAACCTTGATTTTTAGTCATTTCTAAAATATATAGTAAGATACCCCGACTATGTCATCTAGTGTAAGAACATTAATGACATATTTTCCAACCTTCATGTTCACCCTGGGCTTGCATTAAAATGGATATGTTTAACCCTAAAACATAGATCTAAGGTGATCTTATCGTTAACCCTAGATTTTGATTAAAGAGGTATATAGAAATGAAATGACACAAGGGTGATAATCAAATCTATAGCAGGCCAATTAGATGCTAAACTCATATATAAGCATATATTGAATTTATTATGTTGAAATAGTCTAAATATGAAAAGTAAAACTATGCTAGATATGGAAATGACAAAGAAGTGATGTACTTAGTTTGTTCTGAAGCTAATGTAATTCTAGATTTGGAATAGGCATAAAGTTAGCTAGAAGGAGATTATGAAACAATACTCTGATTTTGGATCTGACACATCTAGCACTCTAGACATTAATTATAGCCTTGGACAATTGGGTTGATGCTACTGTCTAGGGTCAATGCAAGTGTCTTGTATGAAATATCTACTAGAAAAGAATGCAACCACCTGGTTGCTTCTAGGTTTTGCTTTGCCTTCTCTCTAGTGCATTCAGATCTAGGTCACGGACTGCCACTCCTTGTGAAATGGCAAAATCTTAGTTCTCTATCTTCATAGTGACCTTGGAGAAAAATGGGTTAGTGGGCAATACTCTAGAAGAGGGTCTCAAACTCATATAGTTCTTTCGTATATGTTGGCTTGTGTGTGAATCACATAATATGTGAAAAATAAGTACAATAGTGACCTAGCTTGTAACTTAGAAAATCAGGCTCTTAGGTTATTCTTTAGTACTTCAAACCTATAGATGTGTTGTACCTATGATTGGTATGAAAATAGGGAAGCTTTGTTCAATTAAATGCTCTCTGGTAAGAATACTTAGTATTGTTCATATGTTGTTAGGTGAGGAATGAATGAAGGTTATTTTTGTATTTATATCAATCCTTTTAGAGTAATAACTCGCATTAAAGCACTTAGGTTGACCATTAGGATATGTTTCATTTGTAAATTGGATGACTTTATGGCACTTGGTACTTGCATTAGGATAGGGCAGTACCATCGACACTATTATCTATCTCAAATGTTAGTGTCTAGGGAGTAAGTTAGTAGGTACAAGTTCAAAACTTGAAAAGATGGAAGATAAGTACATTTTAAGTATTATGAGCAAGATAGAGGACTTTGGTCATCAAAATAAGATTGGCTGGACTAAGAGATATAGGCCAAGGGGCACAAAGATATAACATATGTGAGATTTACAAAAGCGAGAAATGTATAGAATTAAGAGGAACAACCAAGGTATGAGTTTGCCAAGTGTACAAGACTAAGGTGATATATAATTATAAATCATCATCTACAGGATCATACAACCCTCTTTCTAAAATTGTGAAACTGGTAGGGCTAGGGTTTAAAGTGTTATAACCAATGAATTTTATAAACAAGCCCAATGCTTACTTTTATTATTAAAAATAAGCTCACCTCATCAGAGACTACCTTGTTAGAAAGCCACAAAAATATATTAGAAACTGTGATAAACATAAGATCAAGAGTGAAAATCCTACTTTGAATTCCTCCCACTTTGACTCTAACATTAATCCACAACTCAACATGTCTCATTCAACCATAAGCCTTATCCAAAAAGCTTCAGCTCCCTCTAATGACGTTGACCCAATCTTGTGTCAACATATCCATTGGCTTTTTACCCTTGACAAATTTAAACTAACATCTTGGGCCAACCATCAAAGCCACACACTCTCTCTCCCCCCTTCCCCCCCTCAAGGAATTGATAAAATTAAATAGTCAAACATGGACATCATTATGGGTGATGGTTGGCACTTTGTTTGGAAGTGCAAGGAATCCATTTATTCTTTGATTTCTCCCATGTCCTCTCCAACTATAGATAGTAAATGTTTTTTAATCCATGTGCCTTTAGAAAACCATGAGCTTTATCTCATAACATGTTGTGCTTTTTGGGTCTTAAGACATAGTTTTTTAACTCTGACAAAATATACTTGTAGTATGGACAAAGGAGAAAAAAACCAATTACTCTGAATAATAAACTCTTAGCCCTTGTGGATGACAATGATTTTCTCAAATTTGCCCAATAAGCTACAAAATTATTTCTTATAAATGGTTGGGGATTTATCCCTTCCTAACATAAGATATAACGTTAGCCAAACTTTCTTTGATCATAGCCCTGACATCCTTCTTTTTGAAGAGGCTAAGGTCAATGAAGTCAAAATTTCTCATGCATTACGTTGTATCTCAAAATTTATCTATTTTTTGCACACTTCTCATGATGAGGGAGGGGGAGGGGTTCTACTGTGTCTATCACCTTGGCTTCAAAAATATATTATTGACAAAGATGAGGACTCACTACATTAGTGTGTTTGGGTTACCCTAATGCTATAAAACAAGATATCTGGTATTTGTTCTCTTTATGGTCCAAATGATAGTAATTCCAAGACCAACCTATGGAATTGGATGGAAAAATATCTCCCATGAGCTAAATGGATCATTGGTAGTGATTACAACATGGTGGAGTGGCCAACGGATCCAAAAATGTTAGTTTATGCTCATGCTCACTAAAAACCTAGTTTTTGGATAATTAAATGACTTCTCAATTTCCCATCTTTTTATGTGAAAATTGGCTTAAACGATCAAAATGTAGTATTTAAAAAACTAAAATTAAAAATAAGTACTAAAGAATAAAAACATTTCACAAACCAAGTTGATAATAGAGTTCACCCAAAATCAGGCTACGTCTTTGGGTCCACTCAAATGCTAGATCGATAAATTAAAATGATGAAAAGATACCATTTCTTACATTAAATTCTCCAAACAAGGGGCTCTTGATCTAAAAAAAAGTGTCTGATGTTCTCCAATAAATCTTTCTATGACTCTATATTTGACTCTTTAGACTATCTCTTACTTGTCTCTCCCAAATGAGGGGCTACACAAGTTTGTTGTTAATGTCTCTCAAAGGTCTATGCAATGGATCTTGGCCTACAATTACTACTCTGGAAATATATACATACAAACTTGCTTTGTCTCCTAATAAGGGGCTTAAAGTTACCTGTAATGTCTCTATGAGGTATGTGCAATGAGTTCTTGGCCTTTAGTATGCTACTCTTGTAATATCAAACATAGAAACTTTATTTTCTCTGCTTGTTCTTCTTTACAAGGGCTTAAATATTACAAGATTTATTCACTGCCTTTAATTACATTGTTGAGCCTTTTATAGTGTTTCCAAGCCCCTTGATTTATGGGTTAGGGATTCAAATCCCCTTGGAAATTGCCTCGTATCATTTGTTTTTAGCAAGGATTCCCAAAATTAAGGGATAAATACAAAGTCTTGCATTTGGTTTGACAAATATGGCATAACTTATTTTTGGGTCTTAAAAATAAGCCAAGTGGGGTAAGGGGGCCGAGTCCCACTCCAAATCCCATGCATTAGCTCGTGAGGAGGATTTTTTGGTGCTTTGGATAATGTTTTATCCCACTTTGGTGGGGATAACAATCAAAAGTTGTTTAAGAGATAAAATTCATCCCTTGTAATTTGGTCATGAGACCATGTATTATGTGGAACTTGTGTTGGAACTTATATCACTTGGTGGAGATTTATGAATGTCATGTTGAAGGCTATGATTGGTTCATGTGTTAGACCATATAAGTCTAGTAAGTTGATGATGTCAGTACTACATTATTTTTTCCCTATTTATTTCCACCTTCAATAGGCCATAACTTCTTCATACAATGTTTGTTTGACCCTTGTTTAAATTGCATTGGAAAACTCTCAATGAGCTCTTCGATGTGTAGATAGTTTTGGGAAGATTTAAGACCTCATTTTTTTGTTAGTGGATATCCTCTCGGATCACTCTTCCCCATTAAAAAGCTTTGGGACCACCAAAATTCTAATTCATTCCTCTATCTTCTATCCCTTCCTATAACTCATCAAGTAATTCATGAGAAAAATCAACAATAGGAAATATTATAACCTTGATTCATGATCATAGAAGGATAACTTTGTTTCTCTCTCTTGGAGGCTGACTATCCAAATTGATACTTGCAAACTCAAGTTATAAAGAGAGTTCATGACTCCAACTTATCTCTACCAAATGAGCTTCTACACTTTGGTGTCTTGGTCTTCTTCTTGGCAGATTCACTTAGCCACTTCAATGCACTGCTTATAGGCTAAGGTGAAGCTCTCCCATCAAGAGATGATTTTTACATTCTCTTTGCTTCTCAACACTCTTAAAAAGGACAAAAAATTACATTGCATAATAAATATGTGGTGTTACAAAAGGTCACCACTTGTATAATTTGCCTATCTTGAGGTCTTACAATTGAATGCAACACACATGGATTGTAAACACAATTGCATTTATAAACATTAACTAAATTTGGGTCTTTAAAAAATGTACATACAAACAACTACACATACATTGAAAAAACATATTTTAATGAATGAAATTGGATTCCAACATGCATCTAATAAACAACAGTGCTCTTATTGAGTGTTACTCACCATGGAAGCACTTCTCATGTTGATTTCATGGCACTTTGTCTCCCTCTTGGAAGTACAATTCAATGTACCAACATGTCTGTCTACAACTGTCTAACTTGGAGAACCTTGATTTGAAGTTCTCTCTCAATGGAATGCCTCTTTACCCATCTTTCCAAATTATTAAAGTGGTAAGAAAAACATGGTAACATGAATGTCAACATGAACATGAGAAAACAAAATAGAAAATGATATAACCTCTTATAATGGGCTGCTCATAATGTGCTTGTCAACTTGGATGGTTGCTCCATATTCACTCTCAATGAGTGATCTACCTCCATACTTGCTTGTACACATTGGGTTAGTTTCCTTCATGTTTTTTTGAACAATGGAAACCCAAAAAGTGATTTGGTGGTGATACATAAGCATGCTAAACTAAACTTAGCTTTGCAAATATGTTATCCGTAAAACCAATTAATCTCTTACCTATCCAATCTGGTGGATGCTCCTCTTTGGTTTGTTCCCTCTTGATGGGATTTTATATGGATAGGTGGGATTCTCATGGGCTGACCCTTGGACTGTTGGTTCTTGACCAACTCTTTCATGTGCTACCTCTTAATTTGTAAGGGTCTGATCAACCTCCTTGCTTGTAGGTGCTTGCACAACTTCTTTCTTTCTTATATTTGGACAAAGTTGTGGATGAAGTTTTCAATAATTGTCAACATAATGGCCACTCATATTATAATGAGTAAAATAATTCTTACCCACTTTCTTGGATAATAAGCCCTTCTTGTCATTATTCACACTTTGACTTGGAGAGTGGTCTTTACAACGAGTCTCCTTCCTCTTGAAGGATGTAGCCTTCTTTAGCATGGACTTTGTTTTCCAACATGTGGCCACACAATGGTTATTAATTCCACAAAAAGAACATGGATATGCATACCAAATTTTATGTGTTAAAGGGCCATTCTTCTCATAATTGAAGTAGCCATTGGAATACTTATGCTTTCCATACCTTTTTGGGTTGTCCTTTGTGCAAATCTGATGAGGGGAAGATGTGTTAGCTCCTCCTTTGGGATGTTAAATTATCTTCGGAGATGCTTTACCTTCTTTATGGATGATTTTCCCATGATTGAAATGTTGTCCCTTTCTTGATTCTAGATTGTACTCACTCTCACCATTATGGAGTGACGGTGTGCCATCTCCTTGTGTGGACTATTTTTGAAAAGCTAGTGGCTTGGGCTCTTTTCTCTTAGAAGATTTTCTTGCTTCAACTATCTTGGAGCATTATCCAACTTATCCTTTGCCACTAACATATCCCAAACCTATATAACAAGGTCTTTTTTCAAATTATACGGGACTAGCCATTCCTTGTCTATTTATGCCAAATCCCTTTCCATCAAAATTCATCTTGATTAGCAACTGGGAGCCAATACCTCGAGTATGCTTCTCAAATTCACCAAAAAAAGCATTTACATCTTGATCAAAAGAAAGAGAACATAGTGAATTACTTATTGTGCATGCCTCAATCATGGTTTCTACATCTGTGGTAGAGGGTGATCTCCTTTGCATGGTAGATTCTTATTTCTCATCCACTCCTCCATTCTATAACTTTGCCAAAATCTTTTCCTTGGCTTGCAATTCAAGTTGTAACTCTAGATGGTTCTATTGAGACATTATCCTTGGAATATCAATCGATCTTGCAACTCCTTTATCTCATCCTCCAAGGACTGAAACCTTTATTTCAATTCAAAGTTTTCCTTTTGAATATGCCATTTTATGCTTTCAAGCTCCTGAATCGTTTCTCTCTTCAAAGCTTTGCCCATGGTTGTGATTTTACAACCAATAAACTTACACTTTCAGATTGCAAATGGAACAAATGGAAGAATCTCACAAAAAGTGGAAAAGGTGTTAACAAACCCTTTGGAAAACCACTTTGATACCAAACTTGATCTAAAAATGGTAGTTTATGCACATGCTCACTAAAAACACAATTTCTGGATACTTTAATTAATTTCTCAAATTTTCATCTTTTTACGTGAAAATTGGCTTAAACGACCAAAATTCAGTATTTAAAAAACTAAAATTAAAAACAAGTACTAAAGAACATAGGCAACCTATGAACCAAGTTGATAATGAAGTTCACCCAAAATCAGGCTATGTCTTTGGCCATTTAAAAGCTGGACCAATGGATTAAATGATGAACAAATACTATTTCTTACATCAAATTCTCCCAATAAGGGGCTCTCGATCTGCAAACAAGTGTCTGGTGTCCTCTAGGAAGACTAGATCTATCTCTTCCAGATTATCTCTTACTTATCTCTCCCAAATTAGGGGATACACAAGTTCATTATTAATGTATTTAAGAGGTTTATGCAATGGCTCTTGGCCTATAATTGCTACTCCAAAAATATAAACATACAAACTTGCTCTATCTCCTAATAAGGGGCTTACAGTTCCTTGATATTTCTCTAGGAGGTTTGTGCAATAGGCTCTTCACCTTCAATGTGCTACTCTTGTAATATTAGACATAGAAACTTTGCTTTCTCCTCTTGTCCTTATTTACAAGGCATTAAAAGCTTACAAGCTTTATTCTCCATCTTTGATTATAATGTTGAGCCTTTTATAGTGTTTATGAGGCCTTGATTTATGGGTTAGGGATTCAAATCCCCTTGGAAAATGCCTTGTATCCTTTGTTTTTAGCAAAAAATCCCAAAATTAAGGGATAAATACGAAGTCTTGCATTTGGTTTGCCAAATATGGGATAACTTGTTATTAGGCCTTAAGAATAGGCTAAGTGGGGTGAGGGGATCGAGCCCCACTCCAACTCCCACACATTAGCTCATGAGGAGGCTTTTTTTGTGCTTTGGATAATGTTTTATCCCACTTTGGTGGGGATAATAATCAAAAGTTGATTAAGGGATAAACTTCATCCCTTGTAATTTGGTCATGAGACCATGTATTATGTGAAACTTGCCTTGGAACTCGTAGCACTTGGTGGAGCTTTGTGAATGCTATGTTGAAGGCTATGATTGGTCCACATGTTAGGTCATATAGGTCCAATCAACTGATGATGTTAGCACTATGTTATTTTTTCCCTATTTATTGCCACCTTCAACATGCCATAACTTTTGCATACGATATATGTTTGACCCCATCAAATTACATTGGAAAAATATCGACGAGCTCTTCGATGTGCAGATAGATTTAGAAAGATTTGAGACCAGCTGATTTGGTCTCTAGTGGAGATCCTCCTAGATCACTAACTAATCACTTTTGGGGATTACATCATTATGTATCTCAACCTATATTTGATTCTTGGATTCTTACTCAGAATACATTAGCATTTTATGACCCTCTGATAGGAAAATATTGCACTCATCAATGTTGGTAGTTCACTTGGTCAAATAATAGAATGTAAGTAATGAAAGAAAACTCAACATACTTGACATATATTATCTTCGTGACAACCTTTCATCTTCTCCTTAGCCGCCTGGGACCCTAATTTCTCAAGACTTGTATACCAGTCTCTTTGAACACACTCCCACTATATTCTCCATTCCTTTGTTTGTTGATACTAATTCATATTATGAGCTCCATTTCAAGCTTAACAATTCCCATCTCAAGAAACCAAATTGCCGACATACACTTTACTCACTTTGGAATTCAATCCTTAAACCTATGCAGGATAAAAACCGGATTAAAGGTGGTGTCTCATGCTCTCTAAATGTATTGCCTTCCTCGAATAGTTTGGAAGATATATAACTAGGCACATAAAAAGAAGGGAACATACACTTAAAAGGCAACTTTATGAAAAGAGAATGATCTTGATGTCTAACCTTGATAATATTTGCCTACAACTTTATTAAGGATTGGAGATGGTCTAATGGAATTGTAAACTTATTTAACGTAACCGGATCCAACTTTGTACCAATGTCTAGAACTCAAATGCTGATTTTCATGTCCAAAATCTAGACCAGAGAGTGATTCAATGCAAGCTACCCACTATTGATAGGCTTAGATTTCTCTGGTATATCAAATTACCCTGCTTCGTTTATAAGAATGTCAAAACTATTAAACATGCCTTTTGGCTTTGGAATCAAACATAAATTGATCGACCAATATTCTTTAATAAAAATTTGAATTAAAAAAATACAATTTTCAAAATTGATCTTTTTATAATACGAAACTTAAACTTTTATATAAATAATTTTCAAACACATTTAAAAGAACAGAAGTTATTGTTGCTTCTTTAATAAAACACCCCCTTGCTCTCAGAGTGGAATAGGAACCCCCTGTAGAAAGGGCCCCTTAGGGGTACCCATCTCTTCTAAGTGGCAACTAATTCAACAAATAAAAAGACACGTCAATTAAACGACAAGAAGAAGGGGAAAAAAAAACACAAATAAATATATCCCACCAACTGTTTCCTTTTTAACCTACTTACTCAATTATTCAATACGTGTCATTGGGTACAGGGACATTGGCGACGTAGTTAGCAAAGCTTCCAAGCAAATAGGGCGAAGCTGTAGCCGTCTGTGTCTCCTGCGGGCAGTCGGCAATGTCGCATGCCTCGGTCCGAACTCGATGTTGAAAGGCGGCTGCAGCCCCCCCGATTCGACCCCGAGACCGGCGGCTGCGAGCGAGATACGAAGAATGGCTTCTACGACACGCAAGGGTGGACCGAGTCCACGTCAGACGTCACGTCCTACACTTGCTCCCCGCCCATGCAATCATACGATAGTTTTTATTTTTTATTGCGAATATTCGTGGGTCTTGTCGAGAGGGAAAAAAGGTGGTCGTTTCGTAATTAACGCCACCACCTCGTCGACCCCAATTTGCCGGTCTATCGACTGCCGCCACGTAGGCTGACACTTCTCCACTTACTTTTGCGCGGGTCCACGGCGGATTCTCTGCCCCGGATTTTGTTAACTGAGAAATCCCACGTCAGCTGACATGGTTTAAGATAAGGCCGGTTGCAGTGTGGGTAAATATATAGCAGATTATTTGAGCTACTTCAGTTCTCCACTAAATGACAAAGACGGGTAATTGGAGCATCATGGAGATTGAATCCCTTCTTGTAGGGATTTTTAAATCCTTGTTTTGGATTACGTTTTATGATATTTTAATGTTTTTTCGAACATTTTTATTTCGAAAATAAATTATTTAATGCGATCTAAAAAGTATGTATAGTTGGTATTATGATCTTGTATGTAAATTATTTTATTCAATCTGATAAAGTCAAATTTGATGGCATGTGGACATTAATATCTGTACACCTCTACACCATATGGATTGGGAAAATAGTCCCTCATTGGAGCACCATGCTTTATCCGGAGAAGAAATGCAAATGAGTGGGAGGGTGTGGACGTTTCGGATTCGACATAACGAATGTTGCAATGTTGGAGTGTTGTGGGATTTTTTTTCCAAAATGTCTATCGACTTCCTTTTGTGAGGCCTAGTGTGTGTCGCCCATGGGGTCCTCCCGGGGAAGATGGGTATTTATCAGTGGTGGACACATGGGGTGGGAGGTCCCTCATAGGAGTGAACTGGGGGAAAACATCGATGGTGCCCAACGGGAGGTAAAAAAAAACTTTAGTTTTCAAGATTATTATAGCTTGGATGCACACCACATCATTATCACTGGATGTATATGTATCATTGTGTCATTGTTTCCATCCCATCAGTTCCCTGTATTGTTCAAAACCATGTGTCATAATGTCAAGCTTAAGCAAATGATATGATTTTCATGGTGCCAATAGTTCCACTCACACTTGAAAAAGTAAGTAAACTCTGTCCACTTAATGGGAACAAAGTGTTTCTCACTTTGGAAAAATGATGCCCAAGGTGAAAAATATGGAGAATAAGGAATGAATTAGGTTAATAATTAATAGTTTTGGAGAATATTTTTGATCTTAAAATTAATGTTTATTTGATTGTTATGTGGAAGTTTTATTTTCTTATTTAAATAAGTCGATTGAAATATTTTAATATATTAGGTATACAATGAAATTTGGAGCTCCACTTTTTTTTTTTTTTATAAAAATAGTTTTTCAAGTTTGATAGATTGGTGCAACTAGATTGACGTCATCTATCACCACTCATTGGAAAAATTTGTGCGAAATTAATAGAAAGATGAATCAATATGGTATGTGACAAACCCACGAGTGCCTAAAAATTGATACCTCTAAGCTTTTTTTAGATAGTTGTTTTTAAAACAACTGTACCAATATTAACTACATTTAGAGCATTTGTCCATTGTGATTCGGAGCGCAAAGGTGATTAGAGGGACATCGCACTAAATCAAATTCTAATGTGTTGCATGTGAAAATGATCTATAAATGGTAGAGTGCAATGAGAACTATAATTAGAATGTTGAGACAAGGAGAGTACGCCATGCTAGGACAAACATGCAAGACTATTATATGCCAGTTTCCTACAATGATACGAGATGTCAGATGTATAAACCAAAACTACTAGATTATACCTGTTCTATTCATATCTTAAAGAATAACAAGTCTACTCTAGTATACAAGTGAGGAAGATAAAGGGATAACTTAGTAGTTACAAGAAATGAAACCACTCACCTTCCCTTTCATATGCCATGTTTTATTGTTTTCTGTTAATACAATTGAACAAGTATATTGGACACAATTGACATTGCCAGAATTGTGTTATATTGGATACTGTATGCAATCATAATTGCATGGTGCGCATGAATCAATCCTGGATCGGATAAGATAGATCACACCTACACTTTCGATTGGGGCACACACTTGTTAATTGGGAGCATGACCAATATGAGGATCTGCTAGACCCGATTAGGGGATCACTTGTATCATCTGTCACAACACATCATGCTAGGCAGGGTTCCAAAGCCCACAGTCTAATGCAATCGTACAATAACCCTAAAAGACTCCTATGATTTCTTTATTCACTTATGATAATAAACAAGAAAGTAAACTAATCTAATAACAAGAAAAGTAAACTAATCTAGTGTTCACCAAAGCTTATGGCACAAAGTAAGGTGTTAGATGCAAAATAATCAAATACATGTATAGGGAACTTCGAATAAAGTATGAGTAACACCCTAATACATGGAATATGAGGAGTAATATTATTCAAGCCAATACTTATGCTACTTCTATCTACTAAAAAAGAGGAGAACAAAGTTAGAATATACTTACCTGAATGTGAACTCGTCGCTTCTCAATCTCTCCCTTGGCCAATGGGGCTTCGCAAGAGATTGTTGTGGTTCATAAGGATCACTTTCTTAGGCCAAAGCATCTAAGACCTATCCACAAGACTAAGATTTTCCAAATAAGAAAACTAAGCTAAGACTCCTTAAGTAGAATGGTGGAAGACCAAATTGTGAAGAAGCGTGGGTGAATAATAACTCATGATTGCATTCATATGGAAATGATCAAAATGACCTTATATATATAGGAGCATCTGACCCAAAAATCACTTGAACATGTCAGTTGTGCTAGGTCAACCAGTTCGACCTAACACATTATCGGGCTAATGCCTAAAGTTTGTGCTAGGTCAGCGAGATGGAAATTAGGCCTAAAGAGCTAAAGTGACCCTAGACTGTGCTCAGTCGATCAGGTCAACTTAGCTTATTAAATAGGTAAAAAGGGTACTAAGCAAGGGAAAGAAGGATAGAAAGAGGAAAATACTAAAGGAATGTGCAAGGAAGGAGAGATAGCTTAGGAAAAGGTTTTAGGAGCCGAATGAATAGGGAATAATATGGTAATAAGAGATAACAATCCTGTGAAGCACCAAAGGTTTGCCCACTCCTTTCTCAGTGCACCCCTTAAGGCATGCACTCAGAGAGATTGAGTCGTGATGGGTTCCTGTAAGATGTAAAGCGTCAGTAATCGATAAAAGTGTGAAAATACTCTGTGTGTACAGATACAATGTTTTTAGGTCTCATAGTTTGATCACATGCTCTTAAAATGGTGATGAAGCTAGTGGTTAAGACTTAATATGATTTGGAGTACAACTACGATACTAAGGGTTGATCAAAGTCCTCTTTCCTCCTAGATCATTTGTCCCTCTTTGAGAAACAATGGTCTACAGTGAAAAATTTGAGAGATGTGGAAAGTGTTATACAACTTTAGCCCTCACATACCATTTCCATTGATGAGAAACATTATAAAGTTTGACAATTGGTGGATGGGAATTTCTTGATACTTTGTGCATTTGACTCATACATCAATTAATTGATCCACTTTTATTGTCATTCTACAATTAAAATTGATTTCTATTGTTTAGAGTTCTTTTGATGCATCTAGTGTGTTAAACAAAGGTGGAAAGTAATGGCACTATAAGATTTTTGCATTCACAACTTGATTAATAATTGTCGTGTTGGATTACAAAGATGATCAATTCAAACATTATTCGTGAAAACACAAAGAATGCATAACAATTAACAATCTAAGCCAACCTATTATGTTGGGTTTGCAAATGATAATGAAGAATAATTAAAAGAAAGCAAATACCTATTACCTTCCCAAGTGACTCCACCATCCAAAAACGGCTCCAAACATGTTTTTCTCCTTGATCTAGTGTTCTTGGCTTTATCAACAATGGATACTAAGCTCCTCCATCATCTCAAATCACTATACATAACATAGACTCAATATAATAAATCTAATCTATGCCTATCAAATGAAGCTCACAAATAAGACACAATGATCAACACAAAGAAAGATTGTGGAGATAATTTTGCTTTATAAGTCTACAATATTTTAGCTTTTAAAAATTGTGTTTTATGCCCTTTTATTTATAGATTTTTCAAATGAGCTAGGATCAACCATGATTGTCCATCTCAAGATTGAGATGTGTGGCCATGAATTAATCTAATATTTTTAATTAAATACACAAATATATTTATAATGATTTGGGAGGAAGGGGCATTAATGAGGCATGGGTGCCCATAAACCTGATATTTATTGCATTTATGGCTTATGGATGCCACCCCATTGATCATGTCACTAGGTGATGTAGATATTGAAAATCAATTTCCAATAATGAAATAATCAATAACCTTTATGAAAAATTCACTTAAGCTCTTGATTTGAATTAATTAGATTTAAACAAGATTAATCAATTTTAGTGCAATTATTTGGAAATTGGTGCATAATTAATCAAAATGATCAAAAAGTCATATTACTTGGTTGTAATTTGACTCGAGAGAAATTAGAAGGTGATGTTAGATGCATATAGACCATCATCCCATTTAGGATGTTATCAACATAAAATAACAAGGGTACATGACGTGAACTAACTAATTAGAAGGAAAGAGTGATCCAGAGCGCTAAAATACAAAATCACCATTTTGACTCGAATGATTTGAGAAAAGTTAGGAATCACAAAAAATGCATTGACCCATTTAGGGATACATTGGCCTAAATCAACACTTGTGTACGACAAACTCAAACCATTTAGCACATTTAAGTGATTTTGGCCTAAATTGGGCATTTGAGTGCAATTTGAGTAAGATTGACAATTTCAACACAAAATGGCATTAGGAATTAGATGTCTATAATAATAATTTAAGATTTAAGATTAAGTTCAAATTAATTTTCTCTAACCTTTTTAATAATTATGTATGAGCCATATTAGATAGGGAAAATCTTGCCGTAGATCAAAATATTATAATATCTTGGGCATATAATGAAGTTTTGAGCAAAACATATTGAGAATCGATTTCTAATAATGAAATAATGAATAACCTCCATGGAAAATCCAATTAAGCTCTTGATTTGAATTAATTATATTTAAACAAGATTAATCAATTTTAGTGCAATTCTTTGGAAATTGGTGCACAATTAATTAAAATAATTAGATAGTCATATTATTGGGTCATAATTTGACTCAAGAGGAATTAGAAGGTGATGTTAGATGCGTACGGATCGTCATCCCATTTAAGATGTTGTCAACATAAAATAACAAGGGTATGTGATGTGTACTAACAAATTAGAAGAAAAGAGTGATCCAGGGCACCAAAATGTGAAATTGTCATTTTGAATCAAAATGATTTGAAAAAAGTTAGGAATCACATAAAATGCATTACCCCATTTAGGGATACATTGGCCTAAATGGGTACTTGTGTATGACAAACTCGAACCATTTAGTGTGTTTAAGTGATTTTGTCCTAAATTAGACATTTGAGTGCAATTCGAGTAAGATTAACAATTTTAACACAAAATGTCATTAGGAATTGGATGTCTACATTTTGCCCCTATTCGAGAAGGCATAACGAGACATTCAGGTGAAGCAGCATCTTTTCAAAGAAAAGAGTTGTCAAGAAGAACTTAGAAATGACACATGATGCCTCCTTGAGAGGACACACAAAGATGAAAGAGAAGGATGGACTCTCGAAAAGAAAGAGAAAGTGAGATTAAGCAATGGAATAGATTAAATCTAGATAAGCTAATGCTTGCATCTATTGATTACATCAGTGATAAAAATATATTTAGAATAAAATAGGCCCCAAAGATGGGGGGAATGGGAAGGATACAATCCAAAAATAGAAGTGACACACTTTGATCACACCCAAAACTAGGGTGCAAGCTGTGCACTTTAAAACCGATCAAACTTGAGACAAGGTGCACACTAAAACATTTCCACCATGGGCAAAAATGTGGAGAGCTTGGAATTAGAAGAATATGAGAATATGGATTCCGAAGATAGAAGAAAATAATGTGCTCTATTAGAGCGAATATGATTATGATAAATAATTTTGCCCCAGTAGGGTGAATTTTGCTCACTGATAAAGAAGGTTTTTGCCCCTGTAGGGATGATTTAATTTAATGGCGGGTTCAATATAGTGCCTTAGCATGGGTAAGTTAGCAATCAATAGCTCAAGGATATAACCTATAATATATATCAAAGATGAGTGGGTGCAAACATAGATACGATAGTGTAATGGCTGTAAAAGCCACAATAAACCATAATAGGAGAATGTACAAAGTGATGAAAGAGATGAAAAGATGAATGAAGGTGGCCAAGTTGAACTGAGATACGTTATGTATCTAAACACTGCCTATATAATCCAAATGGACCTCAAGCCAATGTAGTTCACCCAAAAGTGAAAGAGAATGGAATAAGGAAGGATGAAAACTGATCAAGGTTTGATTAGACTCATGATATATGACAATAGATGCACGTCTAAGCATAGAGTCAGAATGCTAAACCTATTGAGCCTAGTTTGTGCATGGTGATATTGAGAGCTATTCATCGAAGTCATGTTGATGTTAAGAATTGATTCCAAAGCACAAAGTGCTTGTTACAGCAAAATAAATTAGGAAATATAAGTATGAGTCACTTATAATGACATGACATTTTAATTGCAAATATTTGGTTCAAATGTGAATACCTATAGCTAAGGATAATGGTAAAAAATGACCAAAACCAGAGTTACAAGTATTTACATTTAAACAAAATACAAAGACAAATAAAAAGCAAAACATAAATGAACCTAACTTAAAATCAAGATATGAACAATCAAGGCTTAAGTAGGAATAAAAATGTTTAAAATAAAACAAGAACAACTTAATAAAATGAGATCAAGATATAACTAATCAAGATCAATGTGGACCATCAAGATGTTATTGAAAGATAAAAGAAGAGGACAAGACCAAACATGAAAACATAAGACCAAGGTTGTTAAGTTGTGGAGCTAAAAGCTTCACTGTTATGCAAATGGTGGAGGTTGCTGGGTTACACGGTAACTGACATCGGTTAGAACCTGCCGACATCAGTCAGGCAGAAACCAAAATTTGCCGACATCGGTTATTCATCGGCTGACATCGGTCATCTCCAGATAGATAGTGGTTGACATCAGTCATTTGTGCATTTCAAAACTATTCTAATTTTAGATGAACAGTTAGTTTTCATGTAAAGACTAGTTTTAGTCTTGAGTCTGCGTTTCTAGTTATTGTTTGGTTTGGGATCTATTTAAGAGACCCATGGAGCTGTATTGTAATCAAGACTAAGAAGGATTAGATCCTCATGTGTAAGATCTAGAAGGTCTACAAGAGTGCAAGATCAGGAAGATCTATAGGTAAGCAAGGTCAGTTGATCTGCAGGGTGTGTAAGATCAAGCAGATTTGCAGGTGTGTGTGTGTGTGCAAGGTCAGTTAGATCTGCGGGGTAGCAAGATCAAGAAGATCTGCAACACAACAAGAAGCAAGATCAGTTAGATCTATAAGGTGCAAGATCAAGAAGATCTAATAGGGTCAGAGTAGGCAATAACTATTGAGTTGATTGTCACAAGGACTTGTAAGTAGGCAACAACAACCATTGGGTTGATTGTCACTGGAGGGAACAACTCAGTGTTGAGTTGATTGTAATTGATTGAGAGAGAGAGAACTCTTGAGGGAGAATTATTGTTTGCCCAAGAGGTGTGGGAAGAAGAGATTTATTCATTGTATTTCCTTCTGGAAGAGTGTTAATACATATTGTATTGTTTCTCGTATCACCTATTCTTTGCTAGTTCTGATTTCTAGTTACTTATTACTTCTGGTTTAATTTCATGTTTAGTTGCTTATACAATAGTAATCAATTATACTTTAAGGAGGATCTTAACAGTTGGTATCAGAGCTTGGTTCACTGACAAGTGGTTCATCAGAGCAGGTTAGTGTTTGTTGATTACAGGTTCACTCTCAGGGGTTTTTGATTGAGTGGGAGTAAAGCAATGGCAGAAGAAAGTAAACTAAGAATGGAGAAATTCAATGGCAATAATGATCAATTATGGAGGATGTAGATAGAAGATTATCTGTATCAGAAAGATCTATACTTATCGTTGGGTGGTGTTTCATGTAAGCCCACATATATGCAAGATGAAGAATGGAATGTTCTTGATAGGAAGGCTCTGGGATCTATAAGGTTGAGCCTGGCATCGTCTGTGATCTCCAACTTATCACAGGCAAAGACAACGGTAGAGTTAATGGAATCTTTGGCAAATTTATATGAAAAACCCTCAGCTTCAAATAAGGTATTTCTTATGAAGCAATTATTTAATTTGCAAATGCAGGAAGGTGGATCGGTATATAGTCATCTTAGTGATTTCCATGGATTAGTAAATCAATTAGTTTTAGTCAAAATAGTTTTTGATGATGAAATTAAGGCTCTCTTAATCTTATGCTTTTTACCTGAAAGTTGGGACAATTTGGTAATGGCAGTTAGTAATACTGCGTCTGCTTCAAATATCTTGAAAGTTGATGATATTGTTAGTGTAATCTTGAATGAAAAAAATTGCAAGAAAAACACAGGGGAAACATCAGGTAATGCTTGAAGTGTTGAAAGTAGGGGAAAACAGAGAGAGAATATTGAGCAAGGGAAATCAAGGTCAAAGATAGGCAGTAGATCCAAATCTAGAAATGGAGGTTTAACCTGCTAGAATTGTGGAAAGAAAGGGCATGTAAAGAAAGATTGTTGGTTGGTAGAAGATCAACATGAAGGAAATAAAGAAGCAAATGATGCAGGTGTTGTTGCACGGGATGCTCTTATATGTTCCTTGGATAAAGTAGAATATTGGGTCTTAGATTTTGGATCCTTTTTCCATGCAACCCAAAATAGATTTTTTTTTCATGATTATGTCCATGGAGACTTTGAAAAAGTTTATTTAGGGGATGGTGAGCCTTGTCAAATTGTTGGCAAAGGAAAAGTGCAGCTGAAATTGCAGACTGGCAACATATGGGTGTTAAAGGATGTCATGCATGTTCCCATCCTGAAGAGGAGTCTAATTTTTGTAAAAAAGTTGGGTGATGAGGGTTGCACAATAACTCTCACAGTGGAATCTTAGAAAGTTTCCAAGGGTGCACTTGTATTAGCAAGAGGTAAGAAAGTAGGTACACTTTATCTATCTACTTGTATTACTAATTCTCCTTCTGTTTTATCTACTTTAGATGTAGATGCAAAGATGTGGCACTGTAGACTTGGTCACATGAGTGAGAAGGGAATGGATGTTCTTAAGTCAAAAGGCAAGCTTTCAGATTTGAAAAGCATAGATAGAGATTTCTGTAAGCATTGTATTTTTGGAAAACAAAAGAAAGTGAGGTTTCTCAAAACTGGGTCAACAAAGAAGAAGCACAGGGTAGAGCTTGTTCACGCAGACGTGTGGGGACCATCTCAGGGAGCTTCTATTGGAGGATCACAGTGTTATGCTACACGAAAGGTATGGGTTTATTGCATAAAGAGGAAATCTGGTGTTTTTGATAAATTTAAGAACTGAAAAGCCTTGGTTTTCAAGGAAAGGTGATGGACAGTGATCAGCTCAAGAGGCTGAATAATTTTGAGCAGGGCAATGTTGATTTGGGCAAGGTTATGATCCAAAATGAGCTTGTGGGTAAAAATCATCACTCACAAGAAAACACAGATATTGACGTCGATCAAGAGAGAACCGACGTCGATCAAATAGGAACTGACATCGGTCTGGTGGAGACCAAAGTTAGTGATGTTAGGTAGGTTAAAATCGATGTTAGTCAGGTGAGAACTGACGTTGATTAGGTCAGTCAGGTAAAACCGATGTCAGTCAGGTGCACACTGAGAGATGATCGAGATCAGTCACTATTAGAATGAAATTTGGGCGGATAACAAGCTGTCAATGAGTCTCAAATGCCCATGAGGAGGTTTGAAAGGGTAAGTAAGCCTCAAATTCATTATTCTCCTTCTTTATACTACTTGTTGCTCACTGATGGTGAAAAACTAGGAAGTTTTGAAGAGGCAATGCAGGTAGAATCTAGGCAACAGTGGGAGCATGACATGAATGAGAAAATTGATTCCTTGGAAGAGAACCAAATGTGGGATTTGGTAGAGTTGCCAGCCGAAAAGAAAGCACTGAAAAATGAATGGGTTCACAGGTTAAAGGAAGCAGAGAATGGATAATTAAGACATATGGCCAGGTTGGTGTTGGAGAGGTTCAATTTGCAGGATGCAAAACTAGTTAGCACACCTAGACCAGATATTGCCCAAGCAGTGGGAGTTGTCAGCAAGTTTATGGCCAATCCAAGAAAGAAACACTAGAAAGCAATTTAGTGGATTCTCAGATATCTGAGAGGGACCAGTAGCAGGTATTTATGCTATGCAGGGTTAAACACTTCTCTACATGGGTATATAGATTCAGATATGGTAGGTGACTTGGATGGCTAGAGAAGCACCACAAGATATGTGTTCACTATTGGTGGAACGACGGTTAGTTGGATTTCAGAGTTGTAGAAGGTTGTTGCAGTCACAGAGGCTAGCAAGGATAAGAACCCTGCAGATATGTTAACAAAGCTGGGAACAAATGATAAGTTGAATCTTCATTCAACTTTTGTTGGTCTTCAAGATTGAACTTGAAGATGGAGATACAAGCCAAAAACAAAATTAGAGGATGTTGTTGTATAGGTACACGTACAGGTGCAGCTGTTTATCTCCAAGTGGGAGATTGTTAAGTTGTGGAGCTAAAAGCTTCACTGTTATGCAAATGGTGGAGGTTGTTGGGTTACACAGTAACCGACGTTAGTCAGAACCTACTGACATCAATCAGACAAGAACCAAAATCTGCCGACATAAGTTATTCATTGGCTGACATCGGTCATCTCTATCAGGAATCTAGAACCACAAACAACTCTGATACCACTTTGTTAGGAATCTAAGAGCACAATTGATTACCTTTGTATGAGCGACTAAACACGGAATTTAACCAGAAGTAACAAGTAACTAGAATTTGGAAATAACATAGAATATGAGAGACAATAACCAATTGTATTAATACTCTTCCAGAAGGAAATACAACAAAGAAGATGCCACAATCTTCTTCACACTCCTCTAGGGCTCCCACACCTCTAGGGCATAAATAGTAAATCTCTTCAAGAGCTCACTCTCTCAATTACGGTCACAACAATCAACTCAAACACAGAGTTGTTGTTCACCTCCACCAGTCAGTATCACTACTGCCAGTACCAAGTACTCCACGTACTCCAAGTAGATCTCCCTGATCTTACAACAACCTATAAATCAATGACCTTACTTACCATGTAGATCTCTCTACACCCTGAAGAACCCTTGTCCTTGCCTCACCAAGTCCTTATGATTCTTCAAACTAGTACCCTGGTGGATCTTCTACCAGATCTTGCTATCCTACAGATCTATTTGATCACACACACTCGGCACCCCTATGGAACTAGGAGGAGCTACCCTTGCTCTCTTCACATTGAAGGAGCTAACCAAGCTCAACTCTAACTAGCACACTTTACAATACAACCCATGAGTCTATTATATAGATCTCATATAAATAATAATTAGACATCCAATTACAATAATTAGAAACTATAATTCAAGACTAAAATTAGTCCTTAACATGAAAACAATCGGTTCGTTAACAAACTATTCATGAAACTGACAGTTCTGAAATCACACAAGCAATCAACATTGGTCGTTGTCTGTTTGGAGATGACTGACATCGATCGATCCTGACCAATGTTGGTTACTCTGCTCACTAGATATGATCGACATCGATTGATCAGACCGACGTCAATTGCTCTGCAACTCATCAACCTCTCATCAACCTTAGCTCTGTGTTTGTATCAGTGAAGCTTTTAGCTCCACAACCTAACAATCACCCACTTGGAGATAAATAGCTGCACTGTACCTGTACCTATACACCGTCTAATTTGTTTCTTGGCTTGTATCACTCTTTAAGCTCAATCTTGAAGACCAACCACCACACATCTTGTGGTGCAACACCTGTCATCCAAGTAACCTACCATATCCGAAGTGCCTGACCCTGCATAACATGTTAACCTGCTGCTGGTCCCTCTCAGATACCTGAGAATCCATTGAACCACTTTCTAGTGCTTCCTTTCTAGATTGGCCACAAACCTACTGACAACTCCCACTACTGGGGCAATATCAAGGAGTACACATGTACTCAACCTCATCATGTGATTGGGGACCTTATTCTATGAACTGTCCATCCATAGGTGCGATTTCCGTATTGCATCCTACACTACCTTCACACAATCATCCTGAGATAACATCAACTTGTGATCTTCCCTGTCTCTAGGAATACTCATGCCAAAGAATTTTGCTACTCCTAAATTCTTCATGACATACCACTGAACTAACTTTACCTTTAGTTCAACAACTTCCTACATGTGTGACCCTGCAACAAGCATACACACAACATACAGTAACATGATAATGTTGCAATCATCATCCACCCTGGTAAAGTAAACACAATGGTTACAATGACATTGACTAAAGCCATACTTTGTCATACACTTATCAAACCTGTACCACTATCTTGCAGCTTTCTCAAGACCATATACCCTGGCCTTCCATCTCACGTGTCTATTTTCTCTCTTCTTTAACCCGACTGGCAACTCTACCAAATCTATCGTTTGGTTCTCTTCCAAAGAATTCATGCCACTCTCCCACTATTTCTTGGATCCTACCTGCTATGCTTCTTTAAAAATTCTTGGTTCTTGACCATCAGTGAGCAACAAGTAGTGTAAAGAAGGGGAATAATGAATTTGAGGCTTACTTACACTTTCAATCCTCCACATGGGTGTTTGAGACTCCTTGACAGCTTCCTATCCACCCAAAATTTGTTTCAGTGATCGATGTCGGTCACCACCCAGTTTGCATCCGACTGACGTCAGTTCCATGCGACTGACCTGACTGCCAATGCCAGTTCTCTGACCGACATCAGTCTCCACCTACCTGACACCACCGGCTATGCCTGTCTGCACATGACCGATGTCAGTGCCTACCTGTTCGACATTGGTTACCCCTGATCGATGTCGATACTTGTGTTTTCCTGTGAGTGATGACTTTTTACTCGCGAGCTTATTTGAATCAAAACCCTGTCTAAACTACCCTGCTCAGAAGTATCCAACCCCATCCACTGATCTCTGTCCATCATCTCCTCCATGAACACCAGGGCTTTCTAGTTCTTAAGTTTGTCAAATACATCAGACTTTTTTTTCCTACAATAAATCCAATCCTTTCTTGTAGCTTCCCACTACTCACAGAAATCTCGGTCTATGCTCTCCAGAGCTGAACTCTTACCATTTGACTTAAGAACATCCATTCCCTTCTCACTTATGTGACCAAGCCTACAAAGCCACATCTTTGCAACAAAAGTGGAATCAGTAATACAAGCAGGTAGATAAAGAGTACCTACTTTCTTACCACATGCTAATTCAAGTGCATCCGCTATGAGAGTTCCTATGCATCTCTCATCACCCAACTTTCCTAAAGAAATTAGCCTCATCTTCAGAGCTGGGACCTGCATGACATCCTTCAACACCCATGTGTTGGCCATCTGCAATTTCAGCCGCACTTCCCCTTTGCCAATACTTTGACAAGGCTCACCAACCCCTAAATAAATCTTTCCAAAGTCGCCATGGACCTTAACATGAAAAAATACTCTATTTGGGGCTACATGGAAAGAGACAACATAATCTATAAACCAAGATTCTACTTTATCCAAGGAACATACAAGAGCAACCAGTGCAACAATTAATGCAACAATACCTGCTTCTTTATTTCCTTCATGCTGATCTGCTACCAACCAACAATCTTTCTTTACCTGCTCTTTCTTTCCATAACACTGTAATTGATCATTCGTGCCTTTGAATTCCTCTATTTTTGGTGTACTTTCTTCTGCCATTGCTATACTCCCACTCAATCAGAAACCCCTGAGAGTGACCTGTAATCAAAGACAAACCTGCTCCCTGCAACCTTAGCTCTGATAAACCTGTCCACCAAACCAACACCCTGGCTCTGATACCACTTTGTCAGGAATCTCGAACCATAAACAGCTCTGATACCACTTTGTTAGGAATCTAGGAGCACAATTGATTACCTTTGTATGAGCAACTAAACACAGAATTTAACCAGAAGTAACAAGTAACTAGAATTCAGAAATAACATAGAATATGAGAGACAATACCTAATTGTATTAATACTCTTTCAAAAAGAAATACAACAAAGAAGATGCCACAATCTTCTTCACACTCCTCTAGGGCTCCCACACCTCTAGGGCATAAACAGTAAATCTCTTCAAGAGCTCACTCTCTCAATTACGGTCACAACAATCAACTCAAACACAGAGTTGTTGTTCACCTCCACCAGTCAGTATCATTACTACCAGTACCAAGTACTCTACGTACTCCAAGTAGATCTCCCTGATCTTGCAACAATCTGCAAATCAATGACCTTACTTACCATGTATATCTCTCTATACCCTGAAGAACCCTTGTCCTTGCCTCACCAAGTCCTTATGATTCTCTAAACCAGTACCCCGATGGATCTTCTACCAGATCTTGCTATCCCACAGATCTATCTGATCATACACACTCAGCACCCCTGTGGAACTAGGAGGAGCTACCCTTGCTCTCTTCACACTGAAGGAGCTAACCAAGCTCAACTCTAACTAGCACACTTTACAATACAGCCCATGAGTTTATTATATAGATCTCATACAAATAATAATTAGACATCTAATTACAATAATTAAAAACCACAGCTCAAGACTAAAATTAGTCCTTAACATGCAAACAACTAGTTCGTTAACAAACTGTTCATGAAACTGACAGTTCTAGAACTACACAGGTGATCGATGTCAATCACTGTCTGTCTGGAGATGACCGACATCGGCTGATCTTGATCGATATCGATTACTTTGCTCACTGGATATGATCAACGTCAGTTGATCAGACCAATGTCGATTGATCAGACCGACGTCGATTGCTCTGCAACTCAGCAACCTCTCAACAACCTTAGCTCTGTGTTTGCATCAGTGAAGCTTTTAGCTCCACAACCTAATAATCTCTAGATAGACAGTGGCCAACATCGGTCATTTGTGCATTCTAGAATTATTCTACTTTTAGACAAACAGTTAGTTTGCATGTAAAGACTAAATGTAGTGTTTAGTCTGCGTTTCTAATTATTGTTTGGTTTGGAATCTATTTAAGAGACCCATGGGACTGTATTGTAATCAGGACTAAGAAGGATTAGATCCTCATGTGTAAGATCTAGAAGGTCTGAAAGAGTGCAAGATCAGGAAGATCTATAGGTAAGCAAGGTTAGTTGATCTGCAGGGTGTGTAAGATCAAGTAGATCTGCGGGTGTGTGTGTGCAAGGTCAGTTAGATCTGCGGGGTAGCAAGATCAAGAAGATTTGCAACACAACAAGGAACAAGATTAGTTAGATCTACAAGGTGCAAGATCAAGAAGATCTGCTAGGGTCAGAGTAGGCAACAACTATTGAGTTGATTGTCACAAGGACTTGGAAGTAGGCAACAACAACCATTGGGTTGATTGTCACTGGAGGGAACAACTCAGTGTTGAGTTGATTGTAATTGATTGAGAGAGAGAGAACTCTTGAGGGAGAATTACTGTACACCCAAGAGGTGTGGGAAGAAGATATTTCTTCATTATATTTCCTTCTGGAAGAGTGTTAATATAGATTGTATTGTTTCTCATATCACCTATTCTTTGCTGGTTCTGATTTCTAGTTACTTATTACTTCTGATTTAATTCCATGTTTGGTTGCTTATACAATAGTAATCAATTTTACTTTAAGGAGGATCCTAACAAAGGTGAGACAAGAAGTAATAAAAAGAAGAAACAAGAAGAAACAACCAAAGCAAAGAAGAAATAAATGAAGAGATAAGAAAACATAACAAAACACCAATAAAAAACAACTAAACACACACAAATAAAAACCAAGTTAGTATGGTTTAAAAATAGTTATTTAGGTATGAGTAGTAGAGGCGTTACTTTCTAAAACAATGTAACGAGAATAAGGACACAAAAGTTGTTCACTAATTAAAGAGAAACAATGGTAGAAGAAATGGGGAAGAGAAGAAAAGGAAGGGGTTGGCCGAGTTGACTCCAAATGTACAAGACAAGTGGACGTTGCCTACAAAATTTCATGGGTGTAAGTTCCAACATGAACTTCAAGCCAGCTGTAGTTCTCCCAGGAAGTGAGAAGAAAAAGGTGATGATTAAAAAACATGATATATGTTGTATAAGAAAAGGGAAGATGGGCTCATAAAATGGTGAGAGCGTACAAATGAGAATGATCTTGTAAAATGGTAAGTGCATGGAATAAGATACTTATAAAATGGCAAAAAAGTGAGAGATCAGAATGTACAAAAGTGTAAAAATGTTTTTTTTCTTTTGTGGATTATTATCTAATGTTTTTTGTGTTTTTGGGATAAAATATGTATAAGAAGAACCAACTAATCAAGGAGATGCTCGTCCAAGAGTAGAAGTTCCAATAAATAAATAAGCCAGTTGTAATGATAATCATGGATATATATAATGGGCCAGGGAACTAACTAAGAGCTCTAATAATAGATAAATCTGGTTGCAATGATATATGCTCATAAATCAGTGAGAGCAAGGATCTTGATAAGGCAATAATACCTACCAAGTAGCAGTAAGATAATAGAACAACATGCAATAAGAGTAGATAAAATCTGAAGAACCATCTAATAGGCAAAGATCCTGAGCTGAAGATGAATTCATGTTCACTCATCTGTAGAAGAAGCTACAAAATACTATCCATGCTGATCTACTTTGTAGAACTAGTGTCAAATGTGATCATAATGCTGATGATTTATAATCAGGATCATAATTGGTCAGGGGATAAAAGTGTCTAAATTACAACAATCCCAAGACATAACAAAGAATGTGGTTCTCAAAGAGAATAGTCCAAAATGAATGGGGTCCAAATGATAGTACAAAATGAATAGGGTTATCAAAGAGAACTGTCTAAGATGGGATAAAATGCATTCAGAGTGACAATGGTCCAAAAGCCCTTCACTGTCCAAAGTCATGAAATTAATAAATTTCTCTAAAGAACAGTCCAGATAGGTCAAAATAATATGGTACAAGAGAGGATGGTCTAGGATATAATGATAGGGTAAAATCATTTAGCACAAGTTTCCCCCAAGTAAGGGGTCTTGTATACAATGGTTTGAAGCTATTCATGTGTAGAACCTCTTAAGGTGCACAATGTTCATGGGCTATGGGAGTATTTCACCATTTGGTGTAGCTAGTCGATATGCCCTTGATCCATATTTACCATGATAACATATGGTCCCAACCAATTAGGTTAAAACTTACCTTTTTCTTGTATTTGACATTTATGTTCTTCTAGTTCTCTTTCAAGACCAAATCACCAATCTCAAACTCTTGAGGGAGAATGCACTTGTTATAGCTTCTCTGTAATTTGTTCTAATAGGCTTGTAAGTTTTTTAGGGTAGCCAAACACTTACCATTAATAAGTTTTAGTTAATAAAACCTTAAGAATCTATATTCTTCATCATCTTCAATATGCTCCAAAGAAACTGGTAATAAAGTTAGCTTGATCTTGATCAGGATAATAAATTTTATGCCATAAACAAGGGAGTATGGAGTGGATCCTATGGGGGTTTGATGACTGGTTTTCTAGGCCCAAAGGGTAGGAAAGATTTTTAAGTGCCAATTATGTCCAACATCATTGATACTCTTATTTAAAATGTCTACAATGGTATTGTTTGATGCCTCAACTTATTTATTATCTTGTAGGTTATATGGCATGGATTTATTATGCTTGATTTTGAATTTTGCACAAAGGTCTTTCACATCTCTGTTTACAAAGAATCCACCATTATCGGATATAATGTGAGCTAGGATGCCATATCAACAGATGATTTGGTAATGAATGAACTTGGTAATCTGCTTCTTGATGACATAAGTGAGAGTTATGGCCTCAATCCACTTAGTAAAGTACTTGATAGTAGTTAAAATATGTTTATGGCCATCTGAGGATGTTAGGTTTATTTTCTTGATGAGATCGAGGCCCAAAGTAGAGAATGACCATAGTTTTATGATCAACTATAGCGATAAGGAAGGTGTATGTATCAAATTTCCATGTTGTTGATAAGGAACACACTTACATTATTACAAATATTTGTCTCCATTTTTGGCCAATAATAGCTTGTTCTGAGGAGTTTCTTTTCTAAAACTACACCATTGGTGTGGGCCCCACACATTCTTTCATGAACCTCCTTTAGCACTAGCTTGGATTCTTCTGAAGACAAATAATGAAGTAACATTCCATCATAGACTTTATGATAAAACATGTTTCCCAATAGGGTGTAATGGGCTAGGCGATGATGGAATAGTTTCTGTTGATTATTGGACAAGTCAGGTGGAAAGACATGATCATGGAAATAGTTATAAAAGGCTTGATACCAATGTAGTTTAAGTGGGTATTGGGACTAGCAATGGTGCATACCCTTTCTGAATATGGCATAATGTGTGTAGGATATAGAAGTTTCTCAATTAGAAACTGATACTCTGAAGCTCCACCATCAACTATATCATTGACCCAATTATTGCCATTGTATCAGTAGATCTGTTACTCACCCTTGGTACTTGTTCAAATTATAGAGATTTAAAATGAACCTTGAGATGATCTATAATTTGCTTGTAAGGAACAAGCTTTTCATCTCTAATTTGATATTGATTAGTGGCTTGATTGATGATCAATTAGGAATCACCATAAACCATTAGGTGCTAAATGTTTCAATGAATGACAAGGCACCATCTTACAATAAATGCCTCATACTCAACCATATTATTTGTATAATGAAAATTAATGTGAAACACTTTGGGAATCAAATCCCCTTGAAGTGTAATAAACAATATGATGGATCCATATCTGTGATAAGTGATGAAACCATTTAAATATAGCTTCCACTCTTCAAGCTCATGCTGTACTTCTTCCACTATCACGATAGAATCATCTAGAAAATTGAATCTGAGGGGTTGAGTGTTAGGGATGGAAATCTAGAACAAACAGCTTTGATTCCAACTTGTCAGGATCTTGCTCCTCAATAAGAGCACAAAATGATTACCTTGTATAAGCAACTAAACACGCAATTATACCAGAATGAACAAGTAACTAGAATTCACAAATAGCACAGAATATGAGAGACAATACACAATCTTGTATTAATACTCATGTCAGAAGGAAATACAATGAAGATGCCACAATCTTCCACACCTCTCAAATGTACAGATCTCTTTCCCTCAAGAGTTCACTCTCCTACCAAAAACAGTCCCAACACACAACTCAAACACAGAGTTGGTGTTCATCTCCAACCAGTCAGTAATAACACTGCCAGTACCAGTCACTCAAAAGTGCTTCAAGCAGATCTCCCATGAACTTGCAACAACCTGCAACTCAAATGATCTTCCTTACCATGTAGAACTTCTCCCTGATCTTGCAATAACCTGCAGATCACCCTGTTCTTACAATTGGAAGGATCTACCTTGCCTTCCTCTTTTGCTCATCTGTGGAACTAGGAGGAGCTACCCTTTCTCTCTTCACACTGAAGGAGATAACCAAGCTCAACTCTAACTAGCACAAATTATAATACATGTCAATGGGTCTATAAATAGATCCCATACTAAACAATAACTTAGAATTCTAATTTACAATAATTAGACACGCAACTCAAGACTCGAAATAGTATTTACATGAAAACAATCAGTTCAACAAACTAACTATTCGTGCAACGAACAGTTCTGGAATCGTATAGGTGACCGACGTCGATCCCTATCTGACTAGAGATGACCGACATCTGCCGACTCCTATCGATGTCAGTTTCTTCTTGTTCACCCCTGATTGACATTGGTTGGCTTGACCGACACCGGTGACTGTGACACTCAACAACTCCTCCATGTCTACATATAGTGAAGCTTTTAGCTCCACAACCTAACAATCTCCCACTTGGAGATAAATAGCTACACCTGTACCTGTACCTGTACATCATCTAGTTTGTTTCCTTGGCTTTGTATCCCTCTTTAAGATCACTCTTGAAGACCAACCACCACAAATCCTATGGTGCACCTCCTGTCATCCAAATCACCTGCCACATCTGCATCTACAAACCCATGTAGAAAAGAACTTGACCCTGCATAACATGTGCACCTGCTGCTGGTCCCTCTCAGATACCTGAGAATCCACTGAACTGCCCTCCAGTGCTTCTTTCTCGGATTGACCCCAAACTTGCTGACAGCTCCCACTGCTTGGGAAATCTTAGGTTTAGTACACATGTACTCAACCTCATTATGTGAATCAGGACACTATCCATAAAACTGTCCAACCATCAGCATGTTAACCAATTTCACATAATCATCTAAAGACAAAGTCGACCTGTGACCTTCCATGTCTCTAGAACACACTCATGCCAAAGAATCTTGCTGCTCCTAGATTCCTCATGACACACCTCTGAACTAACTTTACCTTTAGTTCAACAACTCCCTGTATGTGTAACCCTGCAACAAGCACACAATACAATAACAAGATAATGTAGCTAATATTATCCAACCTAGTAAAGATAAACACAATGGTTAAACCTCCATTGTCCTACAGCTTACTCAAGACCATATACCCTGGCCTTTCGTCTCACGTGTCCATTCTCACTCTTCTTTATCCTGAACATCCATTTGTCTCTCAGTGCTTTCTTCTAGCTGGCAACTCCACCAAAAACTCCCATTTGGTTCTTCTCTAAGGAATCACATCCTTCATCCATGCCAAGCTCCCATTGTTTCCTGGATCTACCTGCTCTGCTTCTTTAATAACTTCCTGGTTCTTGACCATCAGTGAGCAACAAGTAGTGTAAAAAAGGGAAATGATGAATTTGAGGCTTACTTACCCTTTAAGTCCTCCATATGGGTGCTTGAGACTCCTTGACAGCTTGTTGTTCGCCCAAAATCCATCTCAGTGACCGATGCCAGTCACATCTCAGTCTGCACCCGACCAATGTCAGTTCCATGTGACTGCCTCATCGCCGACATCGGTTCCCCCTAATCGACACTGGTGTTTATTTGTCTAGAGTCACTGACGTCAAGCTGCACATAACTGATGTTGGTCCCTGTCTGGATGCCGATGTCAATTTTATAATCGACATCGGTCTTTGTGTTTTACTTGTGAGCAATGACTTTTACCTGTGAGCTCCTTTTGGATCAAAACCCTGTCTAAATCAACCTTGTTTTGCTCAGAATTCTTCAGCCTCTTGCACTGATCTCTGTCTGTCATCTTCTCCTTGAAAACCAAGGCTTTCTTGTTCTTGTCACGAACATCGGATTTCTCAAGAAATGTCACTTTCTTCCTTTGCTTACAAAAATCTTGATCCATGCTTTTCAAATCCGAAAGCATACCCTTTGACTCAAGAACATGCATCCCCTTCATATTCATGTGACCAAGCCTATTAAACTACATCTTTGAATCTACAGCTAAAGTAGATAAACTAGAAGGAGAATCAGTAATACAAGTAGATAGATAAAGCGTACCTACTTTCTTACCTCTTGCTACAACAAGTGCACCCTTGGAAACTTTCCAAGAGTCCACTGTGAGAGTTACTGTGCAACCCTCATCACCCAACTTTCCAACAGAAATCAAATTCTGCTTTAGGACTGGGACATGCATGACCTCCTTCAACACCCATGTGTTGCCCATCTGCAATTTCAGCTTCACTTTCCCTTTGCCAACCATTTGACAAGGCTTACCATCCCCTAAATAAATTTCTCCAAAGTCTCCCTGGACATACTCATGAAAAAATTCTCTATTTGGGGATGCATGGAAAGAGGCACCATAATCTAAAACCCAAGATTCTACTTTATCCAAAGAACATACCAGAGCATTCTATGCAATAATACCTGCAACAATACCTATAACATTTGCAACATCTGCTTCTTTAGTTCCTTCTTGCTGATCTTCAACCAACCAACAATCTCTCTTTACATGACCTTGCTTTCCACATTTCCAGTAGGTTATTCTGCCATACCTGGACTTGGATCTCCTACCTATCTTTGACCTTGATCTCCCATGCTCGATCTTCTCTCTTTGCCTTCCCCTGCTTTCAACACTCAAAGCATTCCCTAATGATTCACCTGTGCTTTTCTTGGAAATTTCTTCATTCAAGATTACACTCACAACATCATCCACTTTTAAGATCTTTGAAGTAGACACAATATTACTAACTGCCATTACCAAACTCTCCCAACTTTTAGGTAATGAGCATAAGATTAAGAGAGCCTTAATTTCATCATCAAAAACAATATTGACTGAATTTAACTGGTTTACCAAACCATGGAAATCACTGAGATGACTATGTACAGATCCACCTTCCAACATTTGCAAATTAAATAATTGCTTCATAAGAAATACCTTATTCGAAGCTGAGGGTTTTTCATATAAATTTTCCAAAGATTCCATCAACTCTACTATTGTCTTAGCCTGTGATAAGTTGGAAATCATAGATGATGCAAGGCTCAACCTTATAGATCCCAGAGCCTTCCGATCAAGAACCTCCCATTCTTCATCTTTCATATCCGTGGGCTTGCATGCAACCCCACCCAACGGTAAGTACAAATCTTTCTGATACATATAATCTTCTATCTACATCCTCCATAATTGATAGTTCTTGCCATTAAACTTCTTCATTTGTAGCTTACTTTCTTCTACCATTGTTATACTCCCACTCAAACAGAAACCCATGTAAGTGACCTGTAATCAACAAACACTAACCAGATCTGATACAACCTGTTAGTAACCCAACCAAAAGCTCTGATACCACTTGTTAGGGATGGAAATCTAGAACAAACAGCTCTGATTCCAACTTGTGAGGATCTTGCTCCTCAATAAGAGCACAAAATGATTACCTTGTATAAGCAATTAAACATGGAATTATACCAGAATGAACAAGTAACTAGAATTCACAAATAACACATAATATGAGAGACAATACACAATCTTGTATTAATACTCATGCCAGAAGGAAATACAATGAAGATGCCACAATCTTCCACACCTCTTAGATGTACAGATCTCTTTCCCTCAAGAGTTCACTCTCCTACCAAAAATGGTCCCAACACACAACTCAAACACAGAGTTGGTGTTTACCTCCAACCAATCAGTAATAACATTGCCAGTACCAAGCACTCAAAAGTACTTCAAGTAGATCTCCCATGAACTTGTAACAACCTGCAACTCAAATGATCTTACTTACAATGTAGAACTTCTCCCTGATCTTGCAACAACCTGCAAATCACCCTGTTCTTACAATTAGAAGGATCTACTTTGCCTTCCTCTTTTGCTCATCTGTGGAACTAGGAGGAGCTACCCTTTCTCTCTTCACACTGAAGGAGCTAACCAAGCTCAACTCTAACTAACACGAATTACAATACATGCCAATGGGTTTATAAATAGATCCCATACTAAATAATAACTTAGACTTCTAATTTACAATAATTAGACACGCAGCTCAAGACTCGAAATAGTCTTTACATGCAAACAATCGGTTCAACAAACTAACTGTTCGTGCAACGAACAGTTCTGGAACCGCACAGGCGACCGATGTCGGTCCCTGTCTAACTGGAGATGATCGACGTTGGCTGACTCCTGCTGATGTTGATTTATTCTTGTTCACCCCTGACCGACGTCAGTTGGCCTGACTGATGCTGGTGACTGTGACACTCAACAACTCCTCCATGTCTGCATATAGTGAAGCTTTTAGCTCCACAACCTAACATTGAGTGTCTATAATAGGGGCATATGCAAGTTGATCAGCAATAACTTACCCCTTAATAGATTTCTTATTCTAATACTCAACATTAAATTTTCTTAGGATCATAACCCATTTAGCCATACATCTTGTGAGAGCTGCTTTGGATAATAAAAACTTGAGAGGATCCACCTTAGTGATAAAAATAGTTTTGTTGTTCAACATATAATGTCACAACTTTTAGGAAGTAAACATCATATCTAAACATGCCTTCTCAATAGGCATATAATTATGCTCATAAACCACAAGTGTGTGGCTTAAATAATAAACTGCATGATCTTTACTTTACTCATTATGTTGGGCCAAAAGTGCCCCCAATACATGCTCAGTTGCTAATATGTAAAGAAGTAGTGGTTATCCAGGTGTTGGTGATCTCAAAATAGGCAGGTTGGCCAAATATGTTTTGAGCTTTAAAAATGCTAACTGACAGTCTTCATCCCATTGAAACATAATACCTTTCTTCAAGAGATGGGTGAATGGCTGGCACTTATCTACCAGTTGAGAAATGAACCTATGGATTGATTGGATCTTTCCTTGTAGGCTTCAAAGTCATTTAAGATTTTAAGGTGGAGGCATTTCAACAATGGCCTTAACCTTAGTAGGGTCAAATTTTATCGCCCTTTGTGATACAATAAAACCTATAACTCCAAAAACACACTTCTTAGGATTCAGGTAGACTTTATATTCATGAAGCCTCTCAAAGATTCTTCATAGAACATCAAGATGTCCAACACGTGTTCTTGATTTTGCTAGTATGTCATCAACATAGTCCTCAACAATATCATGCATCATATCATGGAAGATGACAATCATTACACGTTTATATGTGGCTCCAATGTTCTTCAAGCTAAATGGCATGACTTGATAATAAAATGTTCTCCACAAAGTGGTGAACACAGTCTTGTGTTGATCTTCTTAGGCTATCTTGATCTGATTGTATCCAAAAAATTCATCCATGAGGGACAACATCTCCCAACTAGTAATATAATTGATGATAATGTCGATGTTGGGCAGAGGAAAATTATCCTTAGGGTATGCTTTGTTGATGTCTCTAAAATATGTATAAAGGCATATACCCTGTGGCTTCTTGCTGATAGGAACTATGTTAGATATCCAATCAAAATAGTCCAATGGTTTGATGTACCTTGATCCTAATAACTTCTCCAATTTAGATTTTACTAAGAGGGTGATGCATAGATGCAACTTTCTCAATTTTTTTTTAATTAGTCTGGCATCTAGATGAATAAAAAGTTGATATACTACCAAGTGTGGGTCTAAGCCTGGCATGTCTGAATATGCCCATGCAAAAATGTATTTGAAATCCATAAAAATGGAAATAATATGCTCATGCTATACTTCAATAAGGGAGATCCAAGATAAACAATTTTGGGATCATCATATGTTCCCAGGTTCACTTCAACTATGTTCTCTATGAGAAGTGTGGATTTATATTCAAGAATAGTATGCAAAGTGTGATCGGGATCATCTTTTTCTACTACAGTTTCTTGATTTTACTCCTAGAGTTCTAGATAATGTGATGAATCTACCATCTTAGGTAATGACCAAGTAGTAAAAACCTCTATAAACTCAAGAGTGAGATGCTCAAAAAGTTATTAATCTGAAGAGATGTTTGTACTGGCTATGGAGATAGGACTTGATGGAACTTCTATGTCCTAAGGGGATGAGCAAACTTTCCCACCTGAGAGTGCCTAAAATAGGTTTTCACTCATGGGCTTATCTTTTTCTTTACTTTTTCCCTGATCAACATGCACCTCAAAGAGGTTTTCACCTAAATATCTCAATGTTTTGTGTTTATTGTGACTAAGAAAGTTTGCCTACTCTCCAAGGTAGGTAGAAGGATCTAATGAAAAATTAAAGCCTTATTTGTGATTACCAATGGGCAATCCATCTCTTAGGCCCATGTATTCTATAATTGATTCTTCATTCTAAAACTCATTGAGGTATATGATTAAATTTTGATAATCCCAATCAATGAATTCAGGATGGCAAAGGCATAGGGAATAATGAGGTTCTGCTTTAGTAAGGGAAGCTCCAATAGTGGAATGGGTTATTACTTTAGGATGGGAAACTCCAATATGATAAACATGTGTTATGATCATAATGACATTTTGGTCAAATAAATCCAAGTCAACGAGCTCATTGAAAAGGCTATAATGGGATGCTATATAGCTACCAAGAGTCTCATTACTATCTAATTTAGAAGAATCACTATCAAAAGTCATGCGATCACCCCCAAGTGGTATAAATCTGAGACCATGATTTAGATTTGGTACTCTAGCTGATAAGGGTTCCAAGATTCCTTAGGTTCATGGGCTAAGGCCACTTCCTATATAATCAAGATGATCTATGATCTGATTAGGGATTGGATATTTTAGATTTTGAAATTAATCAACAAAGTCATCAAAATATAACCAATCTCCCTCTGTAAAAGTCTCTTGATCCTTCTTTGATGAAATAGTAGGTACAAAAACCACAAGTGGTTTCCATTGTTCTTTTTTCAATTTCTAGATCAAGGTGGGTCTGTTTAGGTTCGTAAAAGGTTAGGTTACCAAATGTTTGAGGAGACTTCGATAACTTTATAACATGAAAGGTGTCCTTAAGATGGTATGTGGAAATGCCCACATCTTATATCATAGCCTATTTTGTAAGAGCTATGGGAAATGGATCAATTGAAGTAGAAGCCAAGTCACTTGGGTTGATATAATTAGATGGAGGCAGATGTGAACTATTGTCTTATTTTTATTTGTAATGAATTCAGAACCTAGATAATTATTATAATTATAAAACTCAGCCTCAAGGTGTTTGCAATATTGATAAGTTGCCGATCGGTGGGAATAGTGACCTTGATCCCATCATGGGGAAACATAAGGCACTGATGCAAAGTGGATGAAATGACCTGTACTTCATGGATCCAAAGATGAATAATAAGTATGTTATAAGGTAGATCAATATCCATAATATGAAGTAATATGTAGTGGGAAATAGACCCAACAATGATTGATAAATGAATAGTACCAGATGACACCCTATCAATGTTGTTTCAAGCCTTTATGGTGATCATCTTTGGATAGATGTCCTTCTTAGTGTAGCCCAATATTTGTACTAGTTTAAGAGATATGATGTTCAGACCTGAACCATTATCTATAAGAACCTACTTGATCTTATGGTTTTTAATGATTACCTCAATGTACAATGGGTTATTATGGTCCAAACCTAGGGTGGACATGTCTTTTTGATCAAACATGAGTTGTCAAAATGAAGACAAGTGTCCAAATAGTGTTTAGAATTGTTCAAAATTTATATCTTTAGGAATAGTTGATTCTTGTATTAGGCTATTTAGAATAGTTATATGTACTTTAGATGTACACAAGAGATCCAAAATGGAAATCTATGCAGGGGTTTTGCTTAATTGGTCTGATAGACTATAATGTTTCTTTACATTAGGATGAGTTAGCTTGGCCTTGGTTGGCACAATATTAGGATTCAGATTCAAAGGCATAATGTTCACATTGGGGTTTGTGAAAGAAGCGGGCAAAGGGCCTTGGAGAGTAACTCACAAGCATCTATTTATGACTATGTAATTTAGAGGTGGTAAAGAGCCAGTATAATCAAAAGATGAAGGTGAAGGGCCTTGGAGGGTGACTCGTGGGTGTCTAGTTGCATTACTACAATTTTTAGTAGATAAGGAGCCATTGTAATTAGAAGAAGGGTGGGGTCTATAAATATTAACCCATGTAAATGGAGTTGCAACAAAATTACACAAACTTGATGTAGCATTACTAGAAGGAGAGGGTGTTGGCCCTATATTATTGGGTCCCATACTACAAGGAGCATGAGACAGTTCATGATATTTGGTAGTAATAGTGGAAATGTTGTACATGGAAATGCATTCCATGATGTTTTTATAGTCATAAGGCATGTTTTTGGAACCCAAGTTGTTAGCATGGGTATTATGATCCTGATTACGATCATGTTGATTATGATTTTGACCCTAATTTTGGTTTTGATTCTACCTCTAATTTTGTCCTTGGTTTTTTTGATTGTTTATTGGTTGTGGTTGATTGTGTTGAGGAAATGGATCTTGGTAGATTCTCATATAATAATTAGTGCCTTGTGGGGCCAATTTGATCTCAACTTCACCACTCTCAATTAGGTCTTCAATTAGGTGCCACAATTGGATGCATCACTATGCACCATGTCCAATAACATGATGGAAATTTCACCATTCATTCTCCTTGTACCAATCCAATTTTGTTTGATCTTAAAGAAATGGCCTTGGTACTAGTCATACAATCAGGTTAACTACTATAAGCTTTTAAAACACCGTCTGAATTGATTCTCCTAATTTGCTGAAGACTTTGTATTGATTGTGAAATGTCCTCCTTAGAGGTTGTATTTACAAATTAGGTGGTGGATTAGGTGGAACTAATTGTACATTTAGGGTCGATGGGGCCTACACCATTTATACTTGTCTTGTTTTAGTCACACCATTTCCAACCATGTTCTTGTTCTTGTTAAAGCTTTTAGGTTTTTATTGCATAATTATTTGACTAGAAGATGGGGTCAAATTTGTAATTTGACCCTACATGAAAATATTGACAAAGACTTTTGAAATAAGATCCTTCTCAATCTGTATACCCTTGTCTATAATCTCTTCAAAAGTGTTAGCATAAACAAGCCTTAGATTATGTGTGACTTCAAGGTGTAGGTTTTGTGCAAAAATGTTCACCAATTATTTGTCTAGAAAATTATGTTGAAAATGATCGACTAATGCTCTCCATATTTGTAGATATACAATAAATCTTTCTCCATCACGTTGTTTGGATATGCACAACTCAACAACAATTAATTCATGCTCAATGTTCTACAAGAAATGGCTGATAAACTTTTTTAGATAAGTCATTCCAATCCATAACTAATCCCTTGGGTAACTTGAGTATCCAATTTAAAACTTATCCCACTAAAATTCATGGAAACAATCGAAGTAAGAACATGATACTATAAGCCAACTCTTGGCATAATACAAAAAATGTTTTAATGTGTTCGTATGGGTTACCCTTTGTATTTATCAAATTTGGGTGCCTTGAAATGAGGCAAAAAGGGGTCTTGGAAAATGCTTAAATTAAATAGATATGGACATATCTCATTGAATTTGTACTTTTTGATCTTATTTTCAATCTCCAAATGTGACACAATTTCTTTCATGGAGTTCCACTCTTACATGTTTAGTGCATTTATGTGTGGAACATAATTCTATTAGGGTAGAACGTGCCCATGTTACTACTATTAGGGTGGAATGTGCCCCTATTGTTGTTGTTGGGGTGGTATGTGCCCCTATTATTACTATTGGGGTGGAATGTGCCCCTATTGTTGTTGGGGTGGAATGTGCCCCTATTATTGTTGTTGGTGTGGTATGTGCCCCTGTTGTTGCTACTGGGGTGGTATGTTCCCTTGTTGTTTCTATTGGGGTGGAATGTGCACCTATTGTTGCATATATTTGGTAGAGATATGCACCCTATGATCCTCATCTTGGTTTTGGTTCACTCCTTGAGTCGAGTAGGTAAGTGGCTGATTCTTAAGAATATATTGCCTTGTATAATAAGTGCTCTATTGATTTTGGGGAGTTTTTTGTTTATTCACCATTATACGTGTTGGTTGAGATGAACTAGCCAAAGTGTTTTGTATGATTTCTTCAATATGTATTGAATGTTTAGGTCTTTTATTTTTCAAAGGAATAAGAGGTTCTTGATGATTGAAAAATGTGTGCTTCATGTCAAGTGAAGCATGTTGTGGAACCTCTTGGGATTTGGGTTGTTTTATTGAGACATCTTGATCTATTATCATTGTGTTCTCAACTAGATTTTGCATCGGTCCAACCAAATTTCCTTGTTCCTTTGAAGTGTCATTATGGATTAACGTAGCTACTAAAGAGTCTGTTAAGTCTACGATAAGTTAGTTTGCATACCGTTAACTTATTTTCTTAATCTTGTTAACAAGATCTTGATCTTTTGGTTTTGACTCTATAAGTATTTCCTTGCCCTTGTTAGAAGAAGAAGGTATGTTTTTTTGTGCAATGTTTGCAAAAACTTGATGTCATTATTTTTCTCCTTATCTAACCAAGGTATGCAATTATTTCATAAGAAAGTGCGAGGTTAGTCTAATACCTGATTATACCAACCTTAGAATGGCTTCATCTCTGTCCTCTTAGAGTTGGTATTCTAAAAAGTCTACCTCAGATCCTATAGTTGTTGGAATGTCCTCAAACACCACATAATTTTATTGACCATAATAATAATGCTCTTCCTCATAGCTATGGCCATAAGGGACCTCATTATGAGTGTACCTTTGAGTCATGCCTAAAAAGGTTACTCTTGACATTTGACTAGGTTTAGAAATGTTTTGCAAATGTTTGAACAAGGTATGTGTTTTGATATTTTCTAAACAAGTAACTAGGTACCAAAAAAACTATAATAGTGAGGGTGGCATAATACCACACACAATTAGAAGAATGATGTTCATAAATTTACTCAACCTTGGGTAATGTTGAAATCATATGAATTGGAAGAGGGTACGATAACTCAAAAAGCCCAGAGTGTCACTAGTACAATAAAATATAGACTTTTGAGATACATCAATACCATAAAAACTAGTTCAAATTCGATGAGTTGATACTAGGAAACTAGAGGAAAGCCCTTCAGATTAGGAAGAAGATAATACAAACCAAAAAATTAAGGATGTGGAAACATGTAATAATTCCTAAGTGTAAAACTAGAACCAAATGGGCAGTACAACTCCACCACATGGTAATAGGAATGGTAGTATAAAATATGTTCTAGAACTTGGAGTGTGAGCAATACACTTGATGACCCAAGTTCACAATGGTGAGGTAGATGAAGAGTCTATAAATGACCTTCAATCGAAATGGGAAATTGAATCCAAGTTCTGTCAAGTCAAGTACAAATGGTGAACCCAATTTAACATATCAACCTTATGAACTTAGAAAAGTGTAATTTTAAATTTTAACTATCAATGAAAGACTTAAAGATAATTTAGGATTTGGTTTAGACTCAAATGGGCAACATAACTGCACCAATTAGATGATATGCCATAATGTTTAAGATGATAAATTTAAACAAGGAAAAGATGATTTTCACTTGGACAATGTAATGCCTCCTTGTTCAAGAAATTGGGGATAATGTGTTTGGTTTTTGACATTTGTTTACCAGCAAGTTTTAAATCAAATCAACGACCAAGTAATATAAAAAGACTAAAATAGACCAATACAACTAAGTAATTGTCCTAAAGCTTTAAAAATGACAAGGTTGTATGATATTGTTGAAGTCCATCTTTATACGTACACTTGAGAGAAAATTAAGTGTTTATCTAAAATAAAAGTAAATTATATGGTAGGGTATTTTACATCTCCCTTCTCTCAAGTGATAATACGATGACATGGACTTTGGGGTGCACCTTGCATCAACAATATTTTTGTAGCAAGTGGGGTTTGTCTAAAACTCTAAAAGTTTACGACTATCTAGATTGATTTCATGTATATAAAATTATAAGGTTTGCATATAAAAGAAGAAACACATCAATTGGATCCATGTCAAATGGCTTGTTGTGAAAAGGTCTTATCCTTTTCACGACTACTACATCCATCACTTTCTCAGTGTAGTGCAATTTCCTAAATGATCATATGTTCCAGGATGACTTACCACTAACAGAGATGGTTTAATAATTCAAACCAAAATCCCAGTGAGGCAATCCTAATTTATATACCCCCCATAGAGAGGGGTTGAAGATGATGTCGAGAGATGAAGCCCCAGGTCAAAGCTTCCATATAAAACCCATGGGAGGTAATGAAGTCCCGTTCTCAAGCCAAATTACATGAAATAAAAATATAAGTAAAAAGGCTTTATAGGTTGTTTTTAAATCACTCAAACCATGCTAGTTTTGGGGAGAACCTAGATAACTTACTTTTTACACCTTGGAAACAGGCATAATTTGTAATGAAAATGGTACTTTTGATCACTCAAGTTCCCTATAGGGGATGGGGGAGAGCATACACGTGTAAATTTATTTTTGATCAAAGAATTTTAACAAAATAAGTGATAGATGACTTATACAAGACAAAACTTTGAAGTGAGTCTAGTTTTAAGCACTTAATTGAAGTATTTGTTAATGTTCTTTGGCCCCTTGGCCTTAATTTACAAAAACTCTTGAAAAATAATCATAAAACATTCAACATAAACATGTAATTTTCCATTTAAAACCAAATGGAAAGATTCCTAATCTTTTTTAAGCACCAAAAGGAGTTTAAAAGACTTAATTAAGCTCAAAATGATCACTTTTCACATTGGTCCTACATAAAAAATTAGATGATCTTGTTTAGCTTTGAAGCACTTTTTGCTTTGAGATAAGTAACTTTGGAAAACATGCTCTTGGGTCTGGATAAGTAACTTTGAAAACACTGAGATCGATGTTGGTCATTGTTGACCAATGTTGATTCCTTCAAGACTGTCACTGGTCAAAACACAACCATTGCTGATCGAAAACAACCGCTAATGGTCACTTGTGAACTCAAAGGCAAAAACATTATGCTTGAAAATATTTATTAGGACAAATTCTCTAGAAGTTAAGCTTCTGAATCAAAACTATGTTCAGACTAGAGACTTATGAAATTCAAATTATTAGAAATAAACTTGAATAAAGCTCAAAATGCAATTTTTTTAATCGTATTTCCCCTACAACCCAATCGATTGTGGTTAGACCTAATTGACCCCGATCACACAGAACCATCGTCGGTCACTGTGTACCCTGTGTGTGCACAAAAAATGTTAGAAACATGGGAAAATGAGATAAAAAATGATGTTTAAAGAATTATTAATGAATAAAATGAAAATGTAAAATTTCCACAATGTATTCCTTGCTTGAATGGATGCTATGATCCCACCGGGCATGCCAAAATGTAGTGTTGGATTACAAAGAGGATTAATTCAAACATTAGTCATGAAAACATAAAAAATGCATAAGAATTAAAAATCTAAGATAACATATTCTACAGGTTTACAAATGATAATGAATAAAAATTGAAAGAAAACAAATACCTATTACCTTCCCAAGTGACTCCACCATCCAAAAGCATCTCTAAGCATGCTTTTCTTGATCTAGTCTTCTTGTCTTTGTCAACAATGGATGCCAAGCTCCTCCATCATCTCAAGATCACTAGGCATAACCTAGGCTCAAGATAATAAATCTAATATATGCCTATCAAATGAATCTTGAAAATAAGACACAATGATCAACATAAAGAAAAATTGTAAAGATAATTTTTCATTATAAGTCTACAATATTTTAGCTTTTAAAAATGATATTCTATGCCCTTCTATTTATAGATTTTCCAAATGGGCTAAGATCAACCATGACCGTCCATCTCAAAATTGAGATGTGTGGATATGAATTAATCTAATATTTGCAATTAAATATATAATTATCCTCATAATTATTTTGAGAGGAAGGGGCATTATTGAGGCATGGGTGCCCATAAACTTGATATTTATTGCATTAATGGCTTATGGATAACACCCCATTTATCATGTCACTAGGTGATGTAGATATTGAAAATCAATTTCCAATAATGAAATAATCAATAACCTTCATGGAAAATCCACTTAAGCTCTTGATTTGAATTAATTAACTTTAAATGAGATTAATCAATTTTAGTGCAATTCTTTGGAAATTGGTGCACAATTAATCAAAATGATCATAAAGTCATATTATTGGGTTGTAATTTGAATTGAGAGAAATTAGAAGGTTATGTTAGATGCATATAGACCATCATCTCATTTATGATGTTATCGACATAAAATAATAAGGGTACATGACGTGAACTAATGAATTAGAAGGAAAAAGTGATCCAGAGTGCTAAAATGCAAAAATCACCATTTTGACTTGAAATGATTTGAAAAAAGTTAGAAATCACATAAAATGCATTGACCCATGTAGGGATACATTGGCCTAAATAGGCACTTGTGTATGACAAGATCAAACCATTTAATGCATTTAAGTGATTTTAGCCTAAATTAGGCATTTGAGTGCAATTCGAGTAAGATTGACAATTTCAACACAAAATGGCATTAGGAATTAGATGTCTATAATAATAAGTTAAGATTTAAGATTAATCTCAAATTCATTTTCTCCAACCTTTTTAATAATTATGTATGAGCTATATTAGATAGGGAAAATCTTGCAGTAGATCAAAATATTATAATATCTTGGGCATACAATGAAGTTTTGAGCCTCCCTTTTTTTCCCATTAAAGTAAATTTTCAAGCCCGATAGAGTGGTGCAACAAGATTGAGGTCATATATCAATGATTAGTGGGAAAATTTTCAAGAAATTAATATAATGTTGAATCAATGTGGTATGTGACAATTCTACAAGTGCCTCAAGTTTGACATCTCTCCACATTTTTTAGATAGTTGTATTTAAACATTTCTACTAGTATTAACTACATTTAGAGCCTTTGCCCATTATGATTTGGAGTCCAGGTGATTTGGGGATAATACACTAAACCATATTCTATTGTGTTACATGTGAAAATGATCTATGAATGGTAGAGTGAAATAAAAATTATAATTATAATGATAAGACAAGGAGAGTACACAATGCTATAATAATCATGCAAGATTATCATATGCCAATTTCCTATAGTGATATAAGAGGTCAGATGTATCAACCAAAACTACTTGATTTTTACTTTTCTATCGATGTCTTTAAGAATAACTAGTTTACACTGGTATACAAGTGAGGAAGATAAAGTGACAACTTAGCAGTTATTAGAAATGCTACTACTCACATTCCCTTAGTTCATATTCCATGTTCTATTATTTTCTACTAATACCATTGAATAGGTATGTTGGACATAATTAATGTTTCCAGAGTTGTGTGATATTAGATATAATGACTTTAGGCCTCATTATTTGACCACATGTTCTTAGGATAATGATGATGTTAGTGGTTATGACTTAATATGATTTGGTGTAATAAAACTACTTAGATGTTTCACAACAACAAAATAATATATCACAAAATTAAGAGCAAAGTAAGTAGATCCACAACAATAAGTGATGAAAGAGAATAATAGTTGATAAATATGACTCAATTATTTTTAGGGGGAAACCTCCAAAACAATTCAATAAGATCATAATTCATAATATGATGATCAAATATTAACCACTACCTCCTATATATACTCTACTTAGCCACAGTTATATAATAGGCTGACCTTACTAAGAACATAGAGAAATGTAATAATATAATATGAAAGGTAGTAAGCCACAACTCTGACACACATATGCATAGACACATTATAGTTTCATGACATATCATGCCCCTCCCCTTATAACCAACATTGCTCTCAATGTTGAATCAACTCTAGATGTTGTTGTAGGAAAGCTTCATCCTCCCATGTTACATCTTCATGATTGTGATTCTTCCACTTGATCAAGTACTCCTTAATCTCTCTTGTTCATAGTATTTTAGTGCATGTGTGAAGGATCACCTCAGGTTTTAGAATGATTATGCCTTCTTCATCTAATTCTAGTAACTCAATCTAAGTAAAAACTCTTTGTCTAATTACCTTCTTTAAGCAAGATACATGGACTAGGGTAGCTCTAGCTTATATGCCACACTATCAATTTTTTTATAGGATATGATAAGGGAAATAATACTTAGGAAAAAGTTTGTTATCATTTTTCTATTGCTTTAGAGACATCTACTTATATGGATGTAATCACACAAAGACTCAATCACCTATGTCAAAATGCTCTCACTATGTTGTTGATTTGCTTACTACTTCAGTTGATTTTGTGCCATTATTAAATTATCTCTCAAATTAGTTAGTATCTCATGTTGTTATTGAATGTGTTCTTTAATATCTCAAACCTTGGGCTTCACCTTCATAGATGAAGTGATGGATGGGGTATGGATATCATATAGTGCCACAAATGGAGACATTTTGGAAGATGTATGGAAGGAGTGTTATACCACCATTCTACTAGTGTCAACCAATAAACTCATCACTCTTGTTTAGTTGATGTAAAACAACAAAGATAACCTTCTAGGCATTTATTTACCACCTTTGTTTGCCCATCAAATCGAAGATGATATGATGAGCTATGAGCCAAATGAGTACCCAAACATGCAAATAAATCATTTAAAAAATCAATGGTAAATATGGGATCATGATCAGTTAAAATGATGTTTAGAGTACCATGTAACTTTTGAGATGTATTGAGAACATCAACAACTATTGTATTGGCTATAAATGGCTATGATGATAAAAATGAACATATTTTGTGTCCATCCACGACTAGCATGATAAATTTTTTACCTTCAAATCTTGATAACCCTGTAATTAAATCCATGAAAACCTTTTCCCACCTCTATCTAGGGATGGATAAAGGTTGAAGAAGTCCTAGTGTCTTAATTATTTCAACTTTATTCTATTTATACACCATGCATTCTGCCATAAATTTTTGTATATCCTCCTTGAGTTCTTCCCAAAATAAATCATTCTTGATTATATGATAGGTTTTTTAAAATTATGAGTGCCCCCATATTGGACATACACAAAACTCTTGAAGGATATTGTGTTTGAGGATATAATTATTACATAGGTATAAACTATCTTTATACCATAATGCATTCCCTTTCTACTCAATTTTTTTAGAAACACCATAACCCTATTGAAGATTCTAAATCATAACTTGTGTATCCATATCGTTATGCCATTTAAATCTTGTATCTTTTAACTAATCTACTTTCCAAATGGTCATTGTGCACAAAAATTCCTCAATTGATTCATCCCTCCTGGATAGTGCATCTACAACCAAATTTTATTTTCCTTTATTATAGACTATTTCAAAGTCATATCCCAACATTTTAGTCACCCATTTTAATTGTTATTTTGATGAAAATTGATATTCCAATAAATATTATAGAATATCATGATCAATCTTGAACTTAAAGTGTCAACCCATTATATAAGGTCCCATTGCTTGACTACATAAAGAATAACCATCATCTCTTTCTCATAGATTGGTTTGAGCACTTTTTTCTCTTGCATTGACAACTTTCAAATGAAATGGTTCTTATATTTGAATGAGTATTGCCCCCATGCCATATCCTAATGCATGAAATTCAAAAACAAAGGTATTGGAAAAATTAGGGGTAGCCAAAACTGGAGTGGTACACATAGCCTCTTTCAACTTCTCAAATTCCTTGGTAGTTATTTCATTCCAATGAAAAGAGTATTTAAGTTTTTACAAATCAACAATAGTAACTTGTTAGCCCAAAAAAACCATAAAGGTTCTTGAGGGTCTTTGGCACTTGCTACTCCATCATAACTTTGATCTTCTTAGTGTTTACATTGGATATTTCATGTGAAACAATATGACCCAATTACTCCACCTATTGAACTCCAAAATCACATTTGGATGGTTTGGCAAAAAGCTGATATTGTTGTAAAACTAAAAATCCCTGTTTCATATGATTCAAATGTTTTTCCTAAGATTTTATATTTATTAGGATGTCATTAAAAAACACCAACATAAATTTATTCAAAAGGGACTAAAAATAGTATTCATCAAAATTTGAAATGTAGATGGTGCATTTGTGAGACCTAAGGGCATGACCATAAAATCATAATGGATATCCTCATCTCTAATCTAAATTTGATGATACCCATAATGAAGATCTAGTTTGATAAAGTAAACAACACCATGTAATTCATCTAAAAAGTCATTAATTATTGGAATAATACACTTATCTTTGATAGTGTACTTGTTTATTTCTCTATAGTTTGGTCACATCCTCCAAGTATCATCTTTCTTACACACCATGACCACATGGGATGAATTTTCACTTTGGCTATGTCTAAAAATACTTGCCTCCAACATCTCATGTACCATATTTTTAATTTAACTCTTTTAGACATATACATACCTATATGGTCTGATGTTTGGTGGTGTACTACTTGGAAAAAATCTTATGGTGTGACCATGTTATCTTCTTGGTGGTATTCCTTTTGGCAAGACACCAAAAATAATTGGGTGGTCATCAAGAATATTCTGTAAACCAAGATGTATAGAAACATTAGTTGGTTGAAATTTAATGGATAACAATCATGTTATAATTCCTTCAACCTACTAGAATCATCTATGGATGAAATGTCTAATATCAAATACTGGAATATCAAACACACAACTTTGTTCCAATGAGTGAAATCACACAAGAGTAGAATAGAGATAGATTATATTATGATATAGAGGTATACAAAACATTACATTGGCTTGATTTTCATAGCTCTCATAGCTATCCAAGTTGTCTCAATTCCCAACTAAACAACTCAACACTCTATTACAATAAATAAATGGTACAAGGACCAAGTAGCTCACACTCTTATAATCTACAATCTATAATCCTCAATCCACACTCCTCGATCCTAAATATTCAATGCATACAAGTGCCTTGGAGGATAGGTCCTTATATAAGTAGAGGAGAGACATGAATCCACATCCATTTGGCAATGAGAATATAGGTTAGTTGTTAAGTGAATAGTAACCCCATGTATGACATGTCAAGCTCCACATATCAACATTGGTTGCTAAATGAATAGTATAACCATGCTAGCTATAATTAGGCATGTGCATGTGTTAATAATAACCTCATTATTATGCCAGGAACCTAGAACAATAAACATGCTCCGATGCCTACTTAGTCAAGATCTTGCTCTACCAATAGAGCACATATGATTACTTCTTGTATTAGCAACTAAACATAAAATTTAACCAGAATCAATAAGTAACTAGAAATATGAAACAACACAGGAATTGAGACACAATACACAATTGTATTAATAATCACTCAGAAGAATATACAATAAGGAAGATGCCACTTTTTCCTCCACCTCAAAGGTTCGCCACACCTCAAGACCTTCTTCCCTCTCTCTCTCGGTCCCAACAATCAACTCCAATACAGAATTGATGTTCACCTCTCCAACCAGTCAATAACATGCTGCCAGTACACCAAGTACACAACCATACTCCAAGTAGATCTCCTGCTCTCTGCTGCTACCTGCAAATCACTAGACCTTACTCACGATTGTAGATCTCCTATAGAAAGTCATGCACACATGCTGACCAAGATCATACACATACGAAGAACCCAACTGATTCTCCAAACTAGTACCCACCTTGGTACTATGGCACTAGGAGGAATGCACCATTGCTCTCCTCTATTAGAAGGAGCTTATTGCTCTCTTACTCTCTAGCTACAGTTTTACAATACAGCCCATGAGTCCATATATAGATCTCATACTTACAATAATTAGACTACCTTAATTACAATAATTAGACACGCAACTCAAGACTAAGACTAGCTTTTGACATGCAAACAAACAGTCCAAAAATAGACTCTTTAGGATCAACATGCAAACTGCCTGTTCTCGCACAGGCTGCTGACGTCGGCTCCTCCATGACCGATGTCAGTTGACTAGTAACTAATGCCAATTGGTTCTTCACTGCTATCTAACCGACGTCGATTGATCAAATCGATGCCAGTTGCCCTGCAACTGACTCTGCAACTCTGTATCCTCTGTAACTTCTCCTGTTTGCATCCTAGTGAAGCTTTTAGCTCCATAACCTAACAATCTCCCACTTGGAGATAAACAGCTGCACCTGTACACTGTCTAAATTATTCCCTGGCTTGTATTCCTCTTCAAGATCAATCCTGAAGATCAACCACCACACAACCTGTGATGCTATACCTGTCATTCAAGTAACCTGCCACATCTGAACCTACACATCCATGTAGTGAAGACCTTGACCCTGCATAACAAGAATCCCTGCTGATGATTCCACTGAACTGCCCTCCAGTACTCCTTCCCCAAATTGGCTCCATACTTTCTGACAACTCCCACTACTTGGGAAAATTCAGGCCTACACTAGACCTCATGTGATTTCAAACCCTGTTCTAAGCTAAGCTTGAACTGCCTAGCCCTTGGTGGGCTTTCTAATTCTGCATCCTGCATCATGAACCCCACCAACATCATCTTCACATCAGCTCCCACTGGAGATAAAATCTCCATGTCTCTTATGCCAAAGAATTTCACTGCTCTAAATTCTTTTTGACATACCTCTGAACTAACCTTACCCTTAGCTCAACAAAACCCTGTATCTCTGAACCTATAACTAGTATACCATTCACATACAATAGCTGGATAATGTCACGACTCATCATCCACCTGGTAAGGCAAAACCACAATAGTTACACTAACATTGACTGAAGCCATTACCACTATCCTATAGCTTCTTCAAGACCATATGCCTTGGCCTTCCGTCTCACATATCCATCCACTCTCTTCTTTAACTTGGGAATCCATTTCGTCTCTCAGTGCTTACTTCCAGCTGACAACTCTACCAACAAATACCTATTTGGTTCTTCTCCAAGGACTCACACTCCTCATCCATGCCAAGCTCCCACTGTATCTGGATTCTACCTGCATTGCCTCTTCGCATCTTCCTGGTTCTTGACCATCAATAAGCAACATAAAGAAGGTGAACAATGAATATGAGGTTCACTTACCCTTTCTAACCTCGACATGAGCGTTTGAGACTTGTTGATAGCTTGCTATCCGCCCACCATCCGTACCAGTGACCGATCTCAGCCATCTCCCTGTCTGCTCCTGACCGATGTCAGTTCCTTGCATTGACCCTGACTGTCGATGTCGTCTCCCTGGCCGACGCCGGTGTCCTTTTTGTCGATGTCAGTTCCTTCATGACCGACATCAGTCTTCCTATTGCCGACGTCAGTTACTGTCTGACCGATGTCAGTACCTATGTTCATCTGTGAGTGATAACTTTTTACTCGTGAGCTCTCCATGGATCAAAATCCTGATCAAATCAACCCTACTCTGCTCAAAATAATTCAGTTCCCTCACCTGATCTCTGCCAGTCATCTCCTCCATGAACACCAAGGCTTTCTAGTTCTTTAGCTTGTCAAAGACATCTGACTTCCACTTCAAAACCTACATTCTCCTTCTACATATGTGACTAAGCCTATGAAGCCACATCTCTGCAACAGAAGGTGAATCAGCAATATAAGTAGATAGATAAAGGATACCTACTTTCTTACCACCATCTAATTCAAGTGTATCCATTGTGAGAGTTACAGTGCATCTCTCATCACCCAAATTTCTTGAAGAAATTAGACTCATCTCCAAGACTGGTACCTGCATGACTTCCTTCAACCACTGTATTAAGAGACAATACACAATTGTATTAATAATCACTCAAAAGAATATACAATAAGGAAGATGCCACTTCTTCCTCCACCTCAAAGGTTCACCACACCTCAAGACCTTCTTCCCTCTCTCTCTCGGTCCCAACAATCAACTCCAATACATAATTGATGTTCACCTCTCCAACCAGTCAGTAACACGCTGCCATTACACCAAGTACACAACCATACTCCAAGTAGATCTCCTGCTCTCTGCTGCTACCTGCAAATCACTAGACCTTACTCACCATTGTAGATATCCTATAGAAAGTCATGCACACATGCTGACCAAGATCATACACATACGAAGAACCCAACTGATTCTCCAAACCAGTACCAACCTTGGTACTGTGGCACTAGGAGGAACGCACCATTGCTCTCCTCTATCAGAAGGAGCTTATTGCTCTCTTACTCTCTAGCTACAGTTTTACAATACAGCCCATGAGTCCATATATAGATCTCATGCTTACAATAATTAGACTACCTTAATTACAATAATTATACACGCAACTCAAGACTAAGACTAGCCTTTGACATGCAAACAAATAGTCCAAAAATAGACTCTCTGAGATCAACATGTAAACTACCTGTTCTCGCACAGGCTGCCGACGTCAGCGCCTCCATGACCGATGTCGGCCGATTGGTAATCGACACCGGTTGGTTCTTCACTGCTATCTGACCGACGTTGGTTGATTAGGCTGACGCCGATTGCCCTGCAACTGACTCTGCAACTCTGCATCCTCCGTAACTTCTCCTATTTGCATCCTGGTGAAGCTTTTAACTCCACAACCTAACATATTACACCTAAGTGACTTAAATATTTTGCCTAATCAAGCTAAATATATATGTGTAGGAAAACCATATAATGGATAAAAAATCTACACCAACACCCCCCTTAAGTGTAGCTTAGGTTGGTGTAAGATTTGGGTCTTGGAAATAAGGCTTTGTTAGGTATCCAAGTCCATATAAATACCCCATAAGAATATAGAGATATCTCCCCCCTATAAGTATCAGTAATAACCCCCATAAGTATTAACAATAACCCCCCTAAGTTTACAAGTAAAATACATGCTCAAGTACTAGATTTTGGACTCAGTGAAGAATGCATCCACAAGTGATCTATATGAACAAGATTATTTATACTATTAGGGTAACTGACCTCATTATTACACCTAAGTGATCTAAATATTCTACCTAAGCAAGCTAAATATATATGTGTAGGAAAACCAAATAATGGATAAAAAAGCTACACCAACACAACCCCCTTTTTAAGAATCTTCATCATTTGATATGAACTAACCAATTGTGAATATTTTAAACTTAATACATGTAGTTCAAATGTCGCACCTTAATAATGAAAGCATATGAATAATTCATATAAGTTCATATGTATTTTGCCTAAATTTATGATCCATTGTACTCCCAAAACAATGTGAGCCCCACCCATAGGAATAATATACATAGGAGAATCTAGCATGCAGTATCCCATATCAAGTTTAATACTATGGCAATTTATAAAATAGTTGATTGTGGTACCATATGCAATCATGACCTATAATGTTAGAGCCAGGCAAGTGAAATAGTTCAAATGAGTAGCTGACTTATTGTTGATGAATTTGTGTATACATATTGAGTCAATCAACACTATCACCTTCCATTTATTGAGAAAACCCACCACATTAAGAGTTTGAATTGTAATAGTACCTAAAATTGCATGTTAGGAGATAGTAGGGTGAGAATATTTATATTCTTCATCTGAATCTTCCATACCCTCACCTAATGCCTCATCATCTTCTTCATCTTCATTAGCACCTTCAAATGTAGAATAATTTTTTTTGCTAATAAATTTGTGTCCTTGACTTCAATTATTGTCACAACTGAAACACAACCCATTTGTACACTTATCTTTAATTTGTTGAGGGGTCAATATTGTAGGTTGAGGAAATGATTGTGCTAGAATTGCATTCATATATATTATAAAAAACTCATCATTTGACTAGATATTTTTCCTCTGCCTTGGATGCTAGTGGTATGGATTTAGATACTGAATTTAGATTAAACATGAAAACCTCAAGTTGTTATCTATCTTTGATCCCATGAAAAATAGGTCAATCATGTTCTCCTCATTGGTGTCATCCATGTGTAAGGATAGATTTTGTTATTGTTGAATATAATCCTTAACATTCCCTATTTGTTGCAACTTTAGTAACTAATTGAAGTAGTTTTTGAGACATTATTGAAATATTACATCTATATATCTTCAATAAATACTAACCAAGTAACATGAAGGAATTTATTTGTCCTTTTGAAAGAGTTCACAATACCCTTCAACCAAGATCTCTCCAATACACCATTACCACAACCATTAGTGCTTTACAATACACAAGGAATAAATCAACTGTGAAGAAACCAATTATTATTCACAAATGAGATATGAAAAACATAATAATATAATGTAGAGCCCTTGCTTAAATATGTAAGGAGAAATAAGATTCAAGCTAATATAATTAATTTGATATAAATCTACACATATGACAAAACTAAGAAAAGACAAATAACTTAACTAGAACATAACAATTATGAGCAATAATATACTCTAACACCCCCCTTCAAGTGAAGTTAGGGGCTAACAATAGAGGATGTAGAGTGAATCCATGTGTCTTTATGGACGTTAATCTATTATGTTAGAGTACATGGACGTCAAGTCGCTGTAACCACCAAGTTGAAGTAGAAATGGTGTTGAATACGAGGATCACTAAACATGAACACTACACTTTAGAATACTAAGTAGAATGATGAACCTAAGGAAGTGTTATTTAAACACCCTCCAACATGATGGTGAGAAATATTCACAAATATTGGTGGGGCTGCCACACTGGTGGGGATACGACACTAGTGTCATTATAAGAATCACCAAGAAGGCCATGGAGTCAAATAACAATCCTCATACAGGTTCTAGAAAATAAAGTGCCTAAATAAGATACCTAGGTACAAATTGAGAATCCATAAAACACTTATAAAAGTTCAAAATATACATGTAACTCTCATAAAATTTAGAAAAGAAAGAAAACATGTAGGAAAAACTCCCCCCAAAAGAGATAAAAGAAGAAGAGAGAGATAGAAATGCCCCCAAAGATGATGCTAAAGTAGTCCACACTCCAAGTACTCACAAGTCACAAAGGAACTCAATCTATATGAGTGGTTTGAATCCACTACTCGAGCATAAAACAACTGACATTAGGCTTCACCAGAATAGCTTTAGTCAAAAAGACTATTAGTGGTGATGAAAGTATAAAAGAGTATTGCATGTGTAAGAAATGCTCAACACCTAAGAAGCATAATATCCACCATATCCCCCATATTATTGACTGGGTGGAGTGATGAAAAATGTCTGCATGAGTGGTCCAAATCCACTACTTGCAAACATTGAATAATATGACATTTTATACACCAAAATAGCTCCATTTCACATTGAAAGAGACTGTCAAACTATCGAAAAAGATAATATGACATTGGGATTCATTATAATAACTACATTTCAAGCTATGGAAGACTTCCAACTATTGTAAAAGTGGTGTTGCAAATACAGATAAAGTCTCTCAAAGATGATGGCCCATGGTGGTGATGGAAGAGACAAGTAATTGAATAAGTGAAAAGGTGCCCATACTAGAACACACAAACACATGAAGGTAGACAAGGCTGAATCAACAAACCCCCCATGGCACTTTATAAATTAGTATGAATATAATATATCTCATACACAAAAAAACCAAATGGAAATAAGAAAGACACTGGGCTTCATCAGAATAGCTCCAAATGAGGAGACTATCAACCTATCAAATAAGCCATCAAGAATCATGAGATATGCTCTAAAAATAAGGGAGCATAAAAGTGTCTCTATAGAAGAAGGCAAGGTACTAACAAAGGGGATTTGATGGAGACATGACATAAACTACAAGTATGTCAAAGTGCCAATGCATAAACCAACATATCATGGGATGATGAAAGAGTGTGACAAATGGTGAAAAATCCATCATGTATGAAAAAACACACTAAAAAATATCAATATATAAAAAACAATAAATTGCAAAGCACATGCAATCCAAGATAGTGTGTGCATGAAATACAATGTAGAAAGTAATAGGGCTTGTAGCACAAGAACCCCCTAGTAGTGATAATGCACACTCAAGAATAAGACATCGAACTCAGCCTAAAGTGCATCCATGAGTGCAACAAATGATCACAATGTAATCCAAAATAAGTAAGAAGGAAGTTTGTGTTGCCTATGAGGGGTTTGACCTCCTATCAAACCAGACCTCACTCTCTAATCTTAGATAAATTAAAGAGATAAGGTACATGTAAAATAAGGAATATTCACTTAACAAATGCTCATAACAAAAAAAATGAGTCACCACTAAAATGCAACCACATGACAACAAACCATAAGCATAAGGCAACACAAGCAATGTGAAGAGACCCCCAAAAATGTGACACTTTAAATTTTAGTGCATTTTATAATTTAAATAGGACCAATGCATGAAAAATGAAAAAATATAAACTTTTGAAAAACATGACACTCAATTTTGAGCTGCCAATAAAAAATTATTACATAATCAATTTATCATAAATGAGGCTTATTTAATAAAAATCTGCACTAAAATTTTAAAAAATACTTCAGATAAGGTGGACCTAGTCTTTCAACCACTCATCGAAAATAACATGGAGTGCATAATACAATGGTTTTAGATTATGAGGGGGAATTAGCCTCCTGCCAACCTAGGCCTCACCTTTCATATTTGATAGGTGAAAATACAAGGGATATGACCAATGCAATAAAACAATCTCTTTGATAATATATTGTTTTTAAATAAAAACAATAAAAAAATAATTATGCCCACCATGTGAATATCCTTGGGACCATAATTATCTCAACCTCAGTGGAAGCCATCCCACCAAATAATACAAGGGTTCGCCATTTAAATTGCACCCCTCATGATAACATGTTCATCATTCAAAGCTTCCACTTATCAATAAATAAATCTCACCAATAAATTCACTTTTATGAATTTTAGAAAGTTAAGTTTCCTCTGAATAAAACTCAACAAGTTCTCAAAATCACATCTTTACCTAAAACCATAGTTGGTTACTTTGGTGGTTTAGGATGTAAAGAAGTATGCAACAGTGAGATCAATAAAATGGAAAACACATTACCAGTTAGCTATAGTGTGGAGTAAAATGGCTTATCAATGATAAACATACAAATTGTATGATTGAGGCAAGATGTGGAGGCATTTGGGAAAAACATGAGGTGGGATGGTGATCGTAGATTAGATCAGAGGATACAACATAGGTGGTGAGGAATTGGGATCAGATAAAAGATAGATCTCCAATGATACTAGGCACAACTTATCAATGAAAAAGAGGTGAAACTTATATTTTGACATGGAACACCCTCCTTCTAATGTTTACCTCTACTCAATTCTCATAAGCAATGTAGTTCCTCTATAGATCCCAATGCAAACAAGATGCCATACAAAAGTAATCAGATCCTAGCCTCTGAAAACCTACTCCTTTTCGCTCAAACACAACATAATTATAAACACATCATAATAAAATATATCTATTATAGATCCTACAAATAATTTGAATCTATGTTTAGGATTTAAAACCCCTCATTGATTCTACTTCTTGGCACCTCACTGGCCAAACAACACATTAATGTAACCATAAAAGTGCTAGGAAAATGAATCAAATCATTATACATATCAATCTATAGGAATGATTTTTTAAAAATGATGAAAAAAATGTTTAGTAGAGATTTGTGAGTAATTTGGGTGTCAAAGAGCATGGGAAATATCTAGGTGTCGAGAAACATGATCACACACAAGTCTGGAAAATACCATAGCCATGAGCAAGAAGCAAGACTGGTAGCACATGTGTTGTGTGAAACATAGATTTAATAGTTCAACTAGATCCAAAATAAATTTTGAGAAAAAACATGAGACCAAGATGTGGAAGCAAAAAACTCACAATATATAAATCGATGAGGGGATTCTACCAACTAGAATGCATAACACAAGAAGTAAGAATGGCTTGTGAGTAGATCAAGGCATCATGTAGAGCTTGGGCTAAGGATGTAGAGCTAGATATGGAAACCATGTATCCTCCTTATAGATTTAAAAAAAACAATCCTTATATAGCCAAAACAAACTTGAGTATCTACTCAATATTAGTTCAAAAAGACAAACTCAAATATCCACCACCAATAAAATAGCCAGATCTAACCTCGTGAGTTGATCAAGTTATGTGGCATCAAACCATATGAATAATGGTTGTGTTGGAGGATGTAAGTTTGCAATTCAAAAGAACATATGCATCAAGCCAACTAGATCCATCTGCAAAACTTTTCAAACCCTTACATATATTCAAAAACCATATGACCAAGGAACCAAATAATTACTAGTTCAAAAAAAAATCAAAATTTGGCAATAAGAGAGACTTAATAAGAAACTAATGATGGATCCATAATGGAAATGTTTAAACCTATAATCTGAGTAATGGTTATTGGAGGGTAGATCTGATACCATGAAAGATTTCATAACATTCTTCAGCCAAAATATCTTCAATACACCATTACCACAACCATTAGTGCTTCAACATACACAAGGAACAAATCAACTATGAGGAAACCAATTGTTATTCACAAATGAGATATGAAAATCATAATAATATAATGTAGAGCCTTTGATTAAATATGCAAGGAGAAACAAGATGCAAGCTAGTCTAAGCAATGTGGAATAAATACACACATAGGATAAAACTAAGAAAAGATAAATAACCTAGATAAAACCTAGCAAACATGAGCAATAATATACTCTAACACTTTTAAGCACTCAACCACATATACCAAATGAATTGCTCAGGTTCTAGATACAAAGATGCCATGACCACCTTTTACACACATGGGTTATGATGTAGATCAAATAAATTTTATATTGGATTAATCCAAATGAGTGGATCCATATCATCAAACTTGCACACTTCCACTTTTGGCATCATGTGCTTCAAACCAATATTACAGTTATGATTGCTCTAATCAATAGAACCCAAATGGAGTGGTGTAGGATTATTTTATGGATGCTAAGCTGAAAGTGTGTTCAATTACTCACTTCTAGCTACCAACTAATTTTTTAAATTATTGATGTCCCCTTTGACCCTAGTGATGTCCCATTTTTTCGCATCAAGATCATCTTTCTTCACCATGCTTTGTATATCTGAATGAAGTTGGTGAATTAATTCAAAAACCAAAGGATCTAAAGTTCTAGACTCCATGTGACCATTGTGAAGAATTTTTGGAGTGTCTTGCCCTTTCCCATGGCTGTGAGTGTTATGACCAACCATACAAAAACCCCATGATGGAGGGTTTTAGGCCCCCAAAAAATATACTGATAGATTATACTTTTGAAATCATCTCACCGAGAAGAATCTAATGACTACTAATTTTCACAATGATGTGAAAACTTTTTTTTAGATATTTTTTCAAAATAAAAGACTTTGAACAATACTGTGGTGATGAAAAAATAATTTTTTCCCAAATCTTAAGTAATGTTTTTTTGATCCTTTAACTCTTAGGTTAACCACAACCCTACATTTGAAAAACAACACCATAAAAACTAGTCAAAATTAGTGCTCTGATACTACTTGTAATGAAATTAATTAAATGTTTCACAACAATGGAATAACATATTGTATAGTTAAGATCATATTAAGTAGATCCACAAAAATAATTAATGAAAGATCAAAATACTTGATAAATATTATTGAGCCACTTTGAGGGGAAACCTACACAACAATGTAATAAGAATATAATTCACAATATGATGATCAAAGACTAACCACTACCTCCTATATATACTCTACTTAGCCATGATTATTCCATAGGAAAACCTTACTATGAACATAAATAAATGCAATAAGATAATATGAAAGGTATGTAAGCCACAATTCAACCACACCTATCCATATACATGTTATAGGTTAAGGGCATATCATTTGGAGTAAAACTATGATATCATGGTTTGATATAAGTCTTATCTCCTCTTAGATCATTTACTCCCCTTGGAGAAGCAATGGTTCCTGGTGCAAAAATTTGAGAGACGTGGAAATTGTTATAAACTTCAACCCTCACATACCATTTCCATTGATGAGGAACATGACTAAGTTTGAAAATCTAGTAGATGGAAATTTATTGATACTTTATGCATTTGACTCATGCATAAATGAATTGATCTAATTTTGTTATCATTATACAATTAGAATTGATTTATGTTGTTTAGAGTTCTCTTGATGCATCTACTATGTCCAACATAAGTGGAAAGTAATAGCACTATAAGATTTCTGCATTCAAAACTTGATTACTAATAATATAAGCTTTAATATTAAGATCAGATACATGATATCCAACCTTCTTAATAATGGTTCATGAGCCATATCAGATAGGGAAAGTCTTACAGTAAGGTTGTATGAGTCTTTCCTTTTATAAGTAAATATTACATCATAAAATTTAAACTAGTTTGGTGACAGATGTTAACCAGGGTGCTACTTGTACTTAGCTTTAGTATTTTTTATAATGGTTTGAAATAGTTTTTATATGTTCTCAATGAACTTGGAATATTTAATAAACCATTTTTTATGTGGAAAAGTTGTAGTAGATGGTGGCATATGATAATCTACATCAATAGGATCCAAGGGATGGAATCCAAACATACTTGAAAAGGGATGATTCTTTTAGAGCCATGAAGAGATATTTTATATATATGTTGAATGAAATGTATGGTTTAAACATAAGTGTGATGCTTCTTACAATTTTACATTTTGAGAAGATGCATTATCATCCTACTCACCATTTTTATTCATCCATTAGTTTGAGTATGTGTTATCAATCTAAATTTCATCCCTAAGAAGGTTGTTCAAGTCCTCTTACTTATATGATAGCATGGAGACACCTATATGTTGTGGGTGGCCTAATCAATGAGGTGAACCTATATATTTGGGATAGCTCCCTCGATGGTTAACCCAAACTACTATTAAACCTATTTAATTGACAAGGAAAAGGGAGAGAGAGAAGACTAAAAACTATAATGAAACATAGAGGTGATGCACCAAAATATAGTTTCATCTACTTGCCTATGATTACACTATGAATTAACAAGGTTACAACCTGATTACACAACTTCAAAACAATTCATCCCACACAAGTGTTTACCTATATGAAGGTTATGGCTAATGCAACAACCAAGGTGAAGGATCAAGAGACCCAAGTGAAGACACTAATGATATTTGTACACTTAAACTTATAAAAACCATTTAACACACATCATATGACCTACAAAAAGATGACTAACTCACATAAAGGCATGAATAAAGAGGACAATCAGAAGGAAGTGAAATAACTATCACTAACATTCATCAATAATTTATATCAAAAGCACTAGATATAAGATGAAGAAAGTATAAATCATCTTGAATTCATTTCAAAGGTAATAAATGAATATTAAATTTTGAAGGGCTATTCCATACACACTTTGAGGATACATTCAATGCCTTTCAAGGCTTTATTTATAGAAGAAAGAGAGAGAGAGGGAGAGAGGTAGGTATTAGAGAATCTCCTGATGCTTGAATAAGCACTTATGGAGTAGTTAAAAACAAGAGAAGGGTCTGAAAAATAGTTTCATTCTTCCTTTCTACAAGTGTTAACTTTTCTAGATGATGGAATAATGAGAGGTGTCATAATAGTTCTTATTTGTGATTGATGTCACTCACCCTTTAAATTTGATCACTTCTTGGAAAGGGGGTTATAAGTTTATATGCAATGAACTGTCCTAGTTTTTTTCATATTGTGCACACTTAGTAGGTTCAAATATGATGTGGAAGATAACTTATTCTACATGAGAGGCCTGAGGAGTGTTAGAATAATCTTCAACTACCTTACTCTTAGCTTGGATACATTTGTGATCTTCAACATGATGCATATTATTATCTTTGTAAGATAACTTTTCAAATGTATAAATACCCATAAAAACGTTTATTCATGACTTGAGGAGCTCTTTATGAGTGTAGTCAGATGCATTTAAGGGTACTCTAATAATTTTTATGCCTTTATCACTTCAATCAAATCTGCAACATTACCTTTTCCATGCAACCAAAAGGTAGTCCTTACATGGACTGGTTTAGTGACTTAAAGCTTGTTATTGGCACCTTTAAGGTTTACAGAATTACTGATTGAAGAGGTATTAGGTCTCTACTTAGATTTTGATACCTCTTTGATAGATCAAAAAGCTTTTATACAACCAAAACTATGAAAATAGGCCTAAAAGGCATTTTCTAGACCATCTCTCTATACTTTTCACCTCACACATGCCAACTAGTGGATCTAATAGATGATCAAGAGGTGTGTATTGATCATACAAGTGGTTTTAGGATCAAATATGTGAATTTGAGTCATTTAAATATTCTTTCTCTTCTATTTAGATCCTTTTGGGTTTTTAGCAGGATTTCAAGGCATCAAACTTGTTAAGGATTATTCATAAAGAAAATATCCTTGATCCTCTAACTAATGCCATAAAATTGGATTAGGGGGACCTTATTAAAATCTCCAATAGTCATTAATATCCATACAAAACCTCATTTATGTTCACACGTAGTGAATCAGACCTTCTCAGGCTTGGAGGCCTATGTGATGAGGTCGATAGAGTGTTTTTGGCTTAAGAGGTCTTAAAATTGCATTTTTTTGGTTGGAAATGACTAAATGAGGTCTAAAACACCTCCTTACAGGTCTACCACCACATGTTCATGCTTTTAATTCTTCAAAACCCTTAGAAATTTCAAAAGTCTATAACCAGGGTTTGTAGGCAGTCTTAGTATTTTGACTTTAATAATCTTATTTTTTTCATTTTATTCACTTTCCAAGGATATCCACCATTATAAAAACTTTCTCTATAATCCATCTAACCTGTCACAAACCCTCAGGTCTCAATCTCAACTTAAAATTGCATATTCTCTCCATTATAGACCTACTATAGAGAGGGTTAGTGTTGGGATTACCAATTTGTAGAAGGCTCTTAAAGGTATGATAGGTCATTTAAAATCACAAAAAACTATTTTCATTATTGTTTTATTGAGGATTTAAACTCAAATGCACATTATACTCATTTTAGGCCTCTACAGGCCTATTTGGTTTCTTTCAAATGACTTTGGTTCTTATGGCAATTGATTCTTTTCTCCTGGGGTCTGAGCATTCCAAACATAATTTCTAGGGTCTAATCATGTTTGGAAAATATCTCAAAACTTCATATCTCACTTCAAACTTGTATCCTCTCTATCCTCTGCCAGTAGGTATGTAGGTGTCTTTTTAGGCTTAAGCCTTTCTTCACTCACCATATGATTGATATTCTTGGTTTGAATGATCTTACTGAGATAAAAGTGAAAATAAACCATTCTATTTGAGAATATTTCACAATGAGAAATCATGTAGGGTTTATCAATAACTCTCACATCAAATTTGTAGACCTACAGTCTACTAGTATATACATAACTATATTAGTTTTTTTTCATCTATGTTCTTCATAAATTTGGAGGAAGTTTGATGTTTTGGTTGATACTGCTCACTAATATGGATGTCTCAAGATGTATTGAGACTTGATCATCAGTATAGCTACGTCAATAATGTATTGAAAACTCATTCATTACTCACAGGTCTGCAACTCTCTCTTTCACACTTAAAACCTTGTTGGAAAACACTAAGACCAATCACCCTCAAGGTATGCTACCTAAAACCTTACCTTAAGGGTGATATTATAGACAATTTGGAGATAGTGTTACTTATCTAAGAATCTTCACCATTGATAAAACACATATTTTTTAAGAATCATCTCAACTGTGCCTCTAGGCTCACACAACCCATCTGTGCATGCATAAATAATTTTTTTCTTGAAGTTAATTACCCTATTGATGCTTTGAAAATATATGAGGAGGGTTAAATAATTTATATCCACTATGAACAACTTCCTTTTACTCATTTTATGCATAGAAACCCTTTACAACTTCCTTAGAGCCTAACTATCATGTCTAACTTAACAAGTCAAGAACATTTATTGCCAACACCAACATGAACATTGAAAAGTTTGGGGAAATTTGATGTTTCATAGGTCAAAAGGTTATTAATAGACACTCTCCAACAATTTTAATGCATTCATTGAATTTTATAATGCTATATAAAGAGAAAATCGACCCACGTGAGGATTTGCAAGGGTTTTAGAGTAACTTATCTTCTTAATAATGATTCATAAAGCTATGGCCTTCAAAACCTGAACCCTTTCTATGAATTGGAAGGGCATAGGGGTCTACTCCTTCCCATATGAGCATTGGCCCTAAATTTATCTATCCTCTATGTACTAACATCAAAATATTTACCTTCTTGAGTTTGTCTAGTAGACCTATAAACCTGATGAAGAAATGGAATATGTTTTTGACCTTATAGTGCCCATAAATCTTTATTAAGCATGGATTTAAGTTTGAGGGGTATATAAATATCCTTGGAGAGTCTCAAAACTTTATCTTCAGTGGAAACCCTTTGCAATTATACCTTCATAGGTCATTTTCCTACAAGAAAAATTCTTGTCTTACCTTTTTATTCTATTGGAGTTATGAACTAGGTAGTTATGGAGTCTCTCTTGACCTGTATAATGGTGGAGTAACATACTGGAGCATATCCCACCTTATTTTCCATAAAACTTCTTCATTATGTCTTGTTTGCACATTATAAATGATGAATAGATAGTTACAAAAGTATTCCAACATTGGAAAAGGAGTTTTAAGACACCTTGGACAAGATGTATGGGAAAAGTACATGTATCATGGCATTCAACAAGTGTCAAATGAAATAAAAGACCCCTATACAATGATATTAGACCATCATGTTTGATCTTTCCTATTAAGTATCTTTACAACATTAGATCATGCCATAAGACTAAAACAAATTAATAACTTAATATTTCCAAAAAATACCTTAACTTTTCCAAAAGATTGAAAAGTGATGTTACCAACCTACAAACTTTGGTCCTTGGTCCACTTGTTCACCTTGAAACACATTATCTTATTGGGTGATCATCATCATCTTGTATTCACCATGGTTCAAAATTTTACTCACAACAAACCTTAACATTTAAAAAGTTTCCTTAATCTATGCTAAACACCTCACCATTGACCAAGATATGGAGATTGGTCAATCAACCGAGAATCATGACTTCATTCTCTAACTAGACCTAACACAAGATCCTAAAATAACCTAAGATATTATTATAAGACCTCATCATAGGACAAGTTATGACATCAATACATAACCCTTAAAATGGATATCAACAAAGTTAAAGAATCTCAACTTGAAAGTTTTGAAATGTATTGTGTTATGGTGGCCAATTTGGCTAACATTTTTGGTGACCTCCTGGTATTGTATGCCTGCTATGCATCTAGACTAATAGCCTTATTGCTTCATCCGGTTATGGGGTTAATTGAGAATGTTTCAAACCAAGATCCAAAATGAAAATGAACATGATATTAGCCTTTAAAACAAACTAAAACTAAAATAAACCTCACAACACACTAGTAAAAGCAAAACACACACAATAAGACAAGGAACACACACAACAAGACCAATTATGCTTGAAGCACTTAGACAAAGAAAATACCTATTCTACTATGTGCAAAACTAAAAAATGACCTTAGTAACATGGTTTAAAATTTATCCCATTTACTAGGATGCTCAACTCTTCCCCATTCAACTTTGAAAGCTGAAAAACATTATGTTGCTTGCAATAAGTAATAACATAGGTCCCACTCCATAATGTGTCAAACATTGTATGCCTACTAGGCTTGGCCCTATCCTCATCAAACTTCAACACAAGGTATCCATATTTAAATACTCTTGAAACAACTCTCATATCAAATGTATTATTCACTTGAGCCTGATGACACTCCATGGTATGCATGGCATGGTCTCTTATCTCTTCTAATGCCATCAACTCTGTCAACCTTATTGCCATGGGATCACTCTCCATCATCTCAAGTTAATTTTATAACTATAGGGCTGGTAATTCAAGATATATAGTTAACTTGGATTAGCTCCCATAGACAAACATGTAGGGTGAGTTTCCAACAACCCTCTTAGGGGTGATCTTATCATCCCACATGGCTATTTTCAACATGGTATGCTAGGTTTTTTGATTTTCCTCTATTGTCCTCTTAATGATTTTGATCAAATTATTATTTGTGGAATGTTTTATTCTATTTAATTTAGGATAGTAGTTGGAATAATTTATTAGGTATATTCCATTATTGAGATCTCATTCACTTGTCCTTGCACCACTAAATGCCATTGCATTATCAGAAATTATTATGGAAGGGAATCCAAATTTGGTCACTAGGACTTCATAATAGTCAACGACTAAAATTTCATTGGCTTCCTTGAGGGATATTTCCTCCACCCATCTTGTGAAGTAGTCATTATCTATAAATACCCACTTATGGACTACACTTGAAGGGCGGTTGATCATACCAACAAAATCAATACCCCATTACATGAATGGTTAATCCACTTGAATGGGATTGAGAGCGAGAGCTAAAGGATTTTATTTACCTATGAAAAATGCACAATTTTTACACATCCTTACCCATATATAAGAGTACTTGAACAAACTAAACCAATACCACTCAACTCTCATCACTTTTGTTGATGTGCTTTTGGGTGAAAGGTGACCTCCTACAGGTCCTTCATTAAATTGCTATAAAATCTTGTTTATCGAATCAATTTCAACACATCTCAATAACATCCGATTGAGATCTCTTATAAATATGAATACATCCATAAGAAAATTGGGGATGGACTAAAATATAGAGTACCTTCTTTTTGCTCTATCCAAACTTGTAGGACACTCGCCTATTTGGAGAAATATTACCATATCTTGTGTCCAACTTGGAATGGATAAAGGTATAACTGTATGAGGTTCATCTTGCAATGCCAAATGTTCACATTGTCCCTCTATTTTTACCAACTTGGTAGCCTTAACCTCCATGTCATACTCCATGACCTTGGTTATCCAACCAACCCTTTTCATATGTTCTCAAGAGTTACTAACCCTTTGGGATCTTGTTGGATCTCAGCTGCACAATTTGGTCTCCATATTGTTGGTGTAACTTACCCTAGTTTTTTGAAGAAAACTTAACTTATTGTTGAAGGATGCATTCTTTTTTTTATCACTCTTCAATACCTTCCAATTGACCTCATTATCTAGGATTGATGGCCTTACCACTTCCTTGACATATGTGTCTAGTATTTTGAGTTCTTCACCTCATTAGGAATACCAAATTGAGATCATACTATAACTAGCCTATAAACATGTTGGTTATCCTCTATTGGGGATAATTGTATGTTGAAGGATTTAAAGTATTCTATAAGGTCCCATACCCTATGTTTATAAGACTTCAAAAATGGATTCTTAGTAATATTTTTTACCCTTTAATTGATGGACTACTGACTCACTATCACCAAAGAGTTGTAATTGTTTCACTCCCCTCTTTTTTTCCCATTGAAGTCCATAAATAAGGGCTTCATATTCAGTTTTATTAAAAGTGTAACTAAATTAAAATAAAATGGTAGAATAATAATTTTCTTTGGAAGGAGAAACTATCACACCTGCCCCTATTCCATTATTACTACTTGGACCATCAAATAATAAATTCCATAGCCATCACTATCTTCTTTTGACTTGGAAAGAGATGGTATAATTGCACCATCTTCAGAAAAACAATAAACCCCTAACAATGCCTCTTTATTGTCTCTATATGGATAATACTCATTATTTTTAGTCTCCCACTCATCAAGGAAGAGGTCTGATATGCCTTCAAGAGGTAGAACCAGTTATTCATTAGTAGGATTATCTCATTTATCTATGATAGTGAAATTCACATTTGAAATATTTTGCATTTAGGGTTCAAGATGAAATCTAGAGATACATTTATATTTGATTATGAATTTGGCACCATATATAGTTCTAAACACTATATAGGACCAATCAAATGACAAATACCCCACCAATTTTAGTAGTGAAGTCTCTATACAAGCATATATGAAAGTAAGGTGGCAAGTCTATGATGACAACATATTAGGAGATTGAAAAATTGGGGCATGCATGGAGAGTGAGTTTTAAACCTTTGATCACACCAACTACCTTGGTAGCTGAACCATCCAATTGCAAGACACCCTTGGTATTAGGCTCATACTTTAGGCCTAACTTATGAACTATCTATTTAGGCATCACATAGCTACTTTCCTCACTATCTATCATGCAATTGTGAACTAAGTAATCCCCAATAATCATATAAAGGTAAAAAGGAGAAGGTTTACCAATTTTGATTAGATACCCATAAGTAGGTTTAGGTGTATTGTTGAAGACTGTATTTTATCTGCTCACTAATTTTTTTAAAAGGCTGAGTTTAGATAAATACTCTTGAAGTATGGTCCTTTTCCCAAGAATGAACAATGTATCCCACATTGAAATAATCATACAAGTATTATTCATTTTATCTATAATATTAATGGGAGAGACACTAACCTTTGGTTATCCTTTAGGAACAACACCACCACCTTGTGTTTGTGAAGAAAGAGGTGAAGCAATAGTCTTCACATTTTATTTTTTTAAAACTGCTAAGTTTTTGAGGCTAAATTAGGATCATTAACCTTTTTAAGCATTGGAGAATATAAATAAGGACCTTTATCCATATCTTGACCACCTTCCACTACTCTTTTCTTAGATATTGTATTGGTTATTATAGAAAAATCAACCTTACTTGTACTTGCTAACTGATTGACTGTAAACCAATATTCCTCCTACCAATTCACCAATGTAACTTCTGATTGAGTTTTCTCTCTATTAGCACCTCCTTGATTATGACCTTTATCTTATGTAATAATAGACATTGATCTATTTTATGCCATAAAATTTTTATTAAACACCTCATTTTGATTAATAGATTGATCATGAGGCTAACTCGATTAAAAAGACCAATCATGCTCTTACACAAGGTTGTTTTGAATAGGTACCAAGGCTCTTAAAGTATAGGAAACATTAGGATTAAGGATATTATATGATTTAACATGGGTAATCTATCCTTGTCCTTGGGAATTAGCTTGGAAAGGAGTCCTATTGGACTGATAGGGATGATAAGAAGATTGATAAGTTATATGGGGTTGAACTTGTTACCTTTCAAGGGTTACTAACTTATTCCCTTGGGTTTTAACTATGTTTCTTATTGAATTGACTAGGGATAGCTTGCCCATGAATTTTTGGTGTAAGAATAAAATCAATAGTTAGCATAGGGGGTTGTATATCAGGGAACAATGGCATGGGGGATGTTGGATAAATCTTCACATCTTGGATTAGGTTATTTTTAGATTTGAAATCAACATCATAGGCATCAGGTAAAGTTTCCCCTCCCATAAATTATATCATGATAACTATGTCACTATTTAAGGCCTTGAGATAGTAAAGGAATGCATAGTTTACAATAGGTCTCATAAGAGTTAGAATCCTATCCTATGTTTTATGAAATCTAGAAGTGAAATCTTGCATAAAATATTGTGGGTCTCTCTTGATTGTGGTTAATTACTTAGCCAAAGATAAGTGATCACTCTTATCCTCAAACCTCTTACTTAATTTCTCTCCTAATTGGTCCTATGAATCAATAGAATTAGGATCCAAGGTCCTATACTAATCTAGAGATTTGCCCTTAAATGACATTGCTAAAAATCTAATGGTCACATTTTCTTGAGTAATATTATGGATATTACAGAAGTTAGCTATATCTATGATGTGTTCAATAGGGGTAATGGTGTTTTATCCACTAAATTAGGGAACACTCTTAAGAGATGCCACAATAATATCATGATATTGTGCAAGTTTTAAATGGAATCCACCATTGAAGGCAACAAAAGGAAAATTTATAGCCATCTTGCTACCTTTAGGAGAAATTGGACTATAGGGGAAATGGAGTTGCCTTTTAGGGCATTTGGTATAAGGGGTAGAATAGAGGAATCTCTTTCTTTTGATTGAAAATGGAGTTAACTCAACAAATTCAAAATGAATATCTTTAGAACTTAACCTTGTAGTCACCTTTAGCATGAAATTTACTTACTAGTTTGCAACTAAGAGCCAAAAATTGATTGGAGTCACTAAATGTTGTATGAAGGAGGTTATTACAACTGTAAATATATCAAGACCAACATCAATCTTGGATAAACTTAATAAAATTGAGTCCCATCAGGCATGTTAGGACTGTTATTAATTTAAATTTCACACCTAAGAAGGTTGTTCAATCCATCTTACTTAGATGATATCATGGAGACACCTCTAGCCTATAGGTGGCCTAATCAATGAGGCGAATCTCTAAATATGGGCTAACTCACTTGATGTTTAACCCAAACTACTACTAAACCTATTTAATTAACAAGGAAAAGGGAGAGAGAGAAAACTAAAAACTAGAATTAAACATGGAGGTGATGCACCAAAATATAGTTTCATCTACTTGCTTATGATTACACTATGAATTGACAAGGTTACAACTTGATCAGACAACTAAAAAGTAGTTCTTACCACATAAATGTTTCTATATGAAGGTTATGACTAATTAAAAAACCAAAGTGAAGGATAAATAGGCCCAAGAGAAGACACTAATGATATTTCTACACATATAATTAACAAATCCATTTAACACACATCATATGACCTGTAGAAAGATGAGTAACTCACATAGAGGCATGAATGAAGAGGACAAATGCAAGGAAGTGAAATAACTATCACTAACATTCATAAAAAATCCATGTCAAAAACACTAGATTCAAGATGAATAAAGTATAAATCATCTTGAATTCATTTCAGAGGTAATAAACAAGTATTAAATTTGGTAGGGCTTTGACATACACACTTTGAGGATACATACAATGCCTTTCAAGGCTTCACTTATATAAATAAGAGATAGAGAGAGAGGGGTACAATGTAGAGAATCTCATGATGCTTGACTAAGCACTCATGGAGTAGTTAAAAACAAGAGAAGGGTCTAAAAAATAGTTTTATTCTTCCTCTCTACAAGTGTTAACTTTTTTAGATGATGGCCTCATGAGAGGTGTTACAATATTTCTTATTTGTGCTTTATGTCACTCACCCTTTGAAACTAATAAATTATTAGAAAGGGGGTTACAAGTTTATATGCATTTATTTGTAATGTTTTTTGTCATCTTTTACACACTTGATAGGTTCAAATTTGATGTGGAGGATAGTTTACTTTGCATGAGAGCCCTAGAGAATGTTAGGAGAATATTCAAATACCTTACTCTTAGCTTAGACACACTTGTGATATTCACCATGATGAATCTTCTTCTGTTTGCAAGACAAATTTTCAAACCTAAAAATAACCCTAAAAGGCTTATTCATGATTTGAGGATTTCTGCATGAGTGTTATTAGATGCATTCAAGGGTAGTATGAGAATCTCTATGCCTTTATCACTTTAATCAAATTTATAACCTTTTCCATGCAACCAAAAGGAGATCCTCACATGGACTGGTATAGTTACTTGAAGATTTTTATTGGTACGTTTAATGTCTATATAATGATTGATTAAAGACGTATTATGTATCTACCCACCTTTTGAGACCTTGTTGATATATCAAAAAGCTTCTACACAATCAAAACTAGGAAAATAGGCCTAAAAAGACATTTTATAGACCATCTCCCTATAATTCTCACCTCACATGTGACAAATATTGGATATAAAATATGATTTATAGGTGTGTATAGATCATCTAAGTGATTCTAGGATCAAACATGTGCATTTGAGTCATTTAAATAGATGTTCTATTCTATTGAGTTTCTTTTAGGGTTTTAGCAGGGTTTCAAGGCATCAAACTTGTTAAGGATTGTTCATAAAGAGCATATCCTTGATCTTCTAACTAATTCCACAAAATTGGATTAGGGGGACCTTATTAACATCTCTAAGAGTCATTAAGACCCATGCAAAACCTCATTTAAGTTCACACATAGTGAATCAAACCATCTCAGGCTTATAGGTTTGTGTGATGAGGTCAAGGGAGTGATTTTGTCTCAAGAGGTCTTTTAATTGAATTTTTTTGGTTGGAAATGACTGAGGTTTGAAACACCTTCCTCTAGGTCTCCTAAAACCTATTTATGCTTTTAATTCTTCAAAACCCTTATAAATTACAAAAGTCTATAACTAGGGTTTGTAGGCAGTCTTAGTATTTTGACCCTAATAGTCATGTTTTTGTCATTTTATTCACTTTAAAAATATATACACCATCATATAAACATAATATATAATCCATATAACCTATCATAAACCCTCAAGTCTCAATCTCAGCTTAAAATTACATATTCTCTTCACATTTGAACTTATAGACCTATACATGCATGTTTCTAGCTTGATACCACTATAGACCTACTTTAAAGAGTGTTAGTTTTTGGATTACCAATCTATAAAAGGCTCTTAAAGTTATTGTAGGTCACCAAAAATCATAATAAACCAATTTCATTATTGGTTTCTTGAGGATTTAACATCAATTACACAAAATTATCATATTAGGCCTTTACAAGCCTATTTGGCTTCTTTCAAGTGACTTTGGTTCTTGTTATATCCCAAATTTTCACCCTAGATAAGTCAACTAGACCTACAAATTGGGATACCATGGAACTATGTCTAAGTATAGACAGATTGCTATAGGAGATAGATCTCTATATTATGGGCTAGCTCCCTTGGTCTAACTGTTTAGGCTCTCAACAACATAGTCTAATCACTTGTTGGGGGTAAAAAGGAAAGAATTAAACATGAAAGTAACCTATAATAATGGAGGTGATACACAAAGGATGTATCCACAAACATAATTTAAAATTGCACTGTGAAGGCAAATTACTAAAACTAATCTCATATCAAGGTTCTTCTAGCATAAGTGTTTCTACATGGAAGTAAATTGCAATCCACTTCCAAAGGTGGGTGAATAGGAGGTCTAATCCCAGACACTAATAATTTATCTTCACTCTTCAAATAATAAGCAAGAGGAGTTAGAACATAGATCATGAGGTTATTTTGGAAAAATGTTTATATGAAACATCACATCTTCCTAAAGTTGGCATAGGGACACTTTATTGCCCTTCTTGAAACTACTCCCTTGATGAGGAGTCCACTAACTACCTAGAAATCTCTTGGAAGTCATTGACACGTGTACTAAGTTGATAAGGTGGAAACATGATTGGTGCAGGTCATTATGCACCCCTCCAATTGATAATCTTCTATTTTACACTTATTGTTACTTCTTTGCAATCACTCATTAGCCCTCTAGGCCTCAATTCTCACACTTGTCATTATAGTGACTTACACACACTCAAGGAGATTCATTATAGAGATGTGAGACACCTTTTCATAACTTATTTTTCCTCTAGTATATCATATGGACTTCAATAAAATTAAAATCCACACTTATCATCTTCAATTTGGTAGCCACCTTCTCACTGTTCTCTCCAAGATTGCCTACAATAATCACTTTAGTAGAGGGGTTTACATGCATGAATAAGGTGAGAATGGGGTTTGAGGAGTCATAATACATCTATAGACACCTTCCACCATGGATTTCACCTATCTATTCCTTTTTGTACCTTCAAATTACCTCAAATATTATAGAAAACATAGAATTTACCTCATCCATACAAGTGATGGTATGGAACTATTGAGTGGTAGGGAAACTGAGAGAGTTCCAAATAGATCCAAATCACATTCTAGGCCAATTGTGTATTGCTCTTCATATCTTTCTTATCAACATCTTATGAGGGTTTTAGGAGGGATTTAGGTGATTTAAGTTCTTAATAATGATTCATAAAGGTTAAGACCTTAATCCTAAAACCAATGCCACTAGTTTCAATTTCATGATATACCTAAACTACACCTAAGTTATTGAGACCCCATGCATCTCATTTGTACAGATATGAGTGAAATAAATTACTTCTTAGGTAGTTGCTATGCATTCTAGACACCCCTGAGATAAATTGAGACCAAAATGGCCAATTTGAGTTTTATTCTAAAAACCAATGAGTCTCATCAACCCTCCACTCTCCCATTAAATTTATCACATTTATTTTCAAGATCACATGATCATAGGAGTAAAGTTTGGAAGCCTAAGGTTCATGTCCAATTCTTAAGCCTAGTAGGCATAGACTAGTTTTATGAGTATATGACCACTTATTAGTATAAAAATGATTGTGTAACCTCCAAAAAAATAATTTAAATCCAATTAAATCTTACATATCCTCCCATAATTCCTTTAAACTCTACCATTCATCTTTTCACCATCCATGTACCAGGTGTGCAAATTGTATTGACTGTGGAGTGCCTCAGGTCTGAGACAAAAGAGTGAGAAATTAAAATATTAGTATGAAATTAAAGAGACCATCAAGGAATACTAAAACTCATTATGACACTCCATACTAATTTTCAAATCCTGACCATACTTTTAGAGGCCTTAACACTTCAAATTCTCAAAACTAGTTATAGGCTTGTTAGGATTGTATAGGGTTTTCAGGCAAAGTTTGAACTTGTACTTCCTTCAATGAGTGAAAGTGTTTGGATTGATAACTTGATTATTTCAGAAATAAATTGAATCCTTAAATTATTCACATAACCACAAATTCAATATTTGAAGAGGCCTTAAGTCACTTGGGTAGACTATATAAATGTGTGTGTTCCCTTGAGACTGGTCTGTCAACGTAGTATTCTAGGAGTCCTATTTCTAACACTAGGTATATCCTATCATGAAGTTTAATAGTATATAAAATTATTAAAACCCTATGTATTATTATTTACTTTGAAATAATCAACCCACTATTGTTTCAAAACCATTGTTCTCAATAATTGATTGTAGGTGTGCTTAAGGGGGTCTTGACTATGTATTCCTAGATTCAATGGGATTAAGAACCTCTACCCAACCATAATATATTCATATTGACTATAATAATTCACAAGTAAGTGTGATATTACCAATATTAGAGTGATTTATATGTGGTAATATCCATCTTATACCTCTACATATCTTCCAAACTTGTATCCTTCATTGGCTTAGGCTAGTCTGAGTATGAGTCAAACTGTAGGTGTTCATTAGAGAAGTTAAGAGGTTCATGTAGGTGATGATATATTTTTGAGCACGTGTTTCACACATTTGGTTTCTCCTGAGGTCATTAGGGCCATTTAATACCTAAATAGACTCATTTTTACCTTGATACCATGATCTTATCCCTCTACCATCAATACACTAGGTGTTACTTACAAGTTAGAGGTTCATTTTGGTCTAATGAAATTGTATTTCTATGAGCATTTCCATTAGAAAATTGACCAAGTTGAAATCAATTTAACTATTGTTCTCTCTTGACCTAGTAACTTCCTCTTGTGTCAAGATGTGACTTTTTCATCTACGCTGTAAGAATGGAACTATTAGGCTTGCCTAGACTTCATAGACCTTCACCATGAATTGACACTATGTGGAGTAGAATCCTTTTTCAGAGAAACTAAGGTAAAATTTCACATTTACAAATTTATTTAACTTTGAGAAAACAAAGGTGGCTATGGTGTTTCTAGTTAACCCCATATTGGATTGTCATATTTGAGATCTCTTGAATGCAACCTTAAGTGTAAGAATGGAACTATTAGGCTTGCCTATACTTCATAGACCTTCACCATGAATTGACACTATGTGGAGTATAATACTTTTTTAGAGAAACTAAGGTAAAATTTCACATTTACAAATTTATTTAACTTTGAGAAAACAAAGGTGGTTATGGTGTTTCTAGTTAACCCAATATTGGATTGTCACATTTGAGATCTCTTGAATGCAACCTTAAGTGTAAAATTTGACTCACCATACTCTAAGGGGTTGAAAATAAGTGTATCATCTTTGAATTTAAGCCACTCATATGAGAATAAAATATTCAAGTATCAAACACTATTCTACAAACCATTGGTATTCACTTCTATCATAAAGGGATGATTTTACCTAGCCTTCCATGACCACACATGCCAAATTAGATTGTAGTCAACATGACATGGATGGATATGATCTACAAGTATACATATACTACTTATTTCACATAGACCAATCACCAAAGTGAAACCAAATGAAAAGAATTGAGCCATTGGGATTACATAGGCAGTTTGGAGGTACCAATAATATTAATGATTGTTCATACAACATATGACACCAATCCTAAAAATATGACCATGAAATTGAAGCTCATAGGGTTCCCTACCCTCCACCAAGTGCACTCACTCCAACTCTTCTTCTCTATTCTGTACCAAATGAAAACTATTGACCTTTTTCAAGTTGTCCAAGAGAACAATATGAGAGAAATTATTTTTCATCAATTTTTGATTTTTTTGAGCTACCTAAGCCTATAAATAACCTAAGGGAATCTCAATACACCTTGATGAAGCCTTTACACCTATATATGAGTTACCTCAATCCGTACAAACACTTGAAACTAAATTTTTTGTAGGTGATCTCATTTATTTTATATTGAACCTATAAATTTTCAGTTTTAAAGCCTTTTTATGACCATATCTAATAGTATTTATGTTATATTTAATCTTTGAACCTTTTTCCTTTTGATGAAATTCATGTACAATTCTTTAAAATGGCCAAAAAAGTGGCATAAAAGGGCATAAAGAAAAGGGATAACTGTGATAAAGGTTAAAACATATTATATGACCCTCAAAGTGTGAATTGACTTCATTTAGGACCATGGTGACCATTTTTAAACCTAGTCCACCATATGAAAAGTTTGAATATGCAGGGGGTTGACCTAGTTTGACATGGGGTATAATTTTGGTCAACATTTTGGTGATTTCTAGGGGTAGCATGCCTGCTATGCTAAGGACCAATTGCCTTGACCTCCCATTGGGAAACAAAGTCACTCATTTGATTCCAATAAAACTTATATGACTGTAAAAAGACTCCAAAATCACACCAAACACAATAAGAAACAAACACACAAAACAACTCAACAACACACCATGTGCTCTCTAAGCACTTAGGAAAAACACATAAACAACTCAAAGGAAAACACACACCTATCCTAATATATAAAGACCTCAAAAAATTGAGGTGAAGGACAACTTATTCATTACTTTAACTAGGGTCAATGACAATTCTTATAGAATCACTACTGCTCCATAAAAACAAACCATCATAGAATGAATGTTTGTCAATGAAAATTTGCTTATGGAGGTAATCAAATGACTTACCATTTTTAGAGATTCTACTATAAACAAGTGTATTAATTTTAACTCTCATTAACACTTCATATATATATTTTATAGGTTTGTTTAACTTTTCATCTTGCTTGATCTTTATCATGTACACTTGGTACTCCTCAATCTGAACATTGGGAGTCATGAAACCTTTCCAAACTTCAAATGCATTTCAATCATGATATGCTTGCTGTTGAGAATCATCAAAGCTATCTTCATCTTAACCAAACACTTCATGGTCTACTAATTTTTTTTCCTACTTGGTATATACCCCAAGCTCTTCTTTTTTCTCATTAGGTGCATCTAACCTCATCATTAGGTCTATATTCCTTTTGAAGAGTTACAGACCTACCTACCTCTTCAAACTTCTACACTATGGCATTGAATTATTGATACATATCATCTACCTTTTATTGAGGTTCATGATCATGATTTTTAACCTCTTTGGAAAGAATAATTGAAGGCTCACTAGGACTATCATGCTTTATTATAGATGGGATATTAATATCATCATCCATGTGCAAAAGGTAGTTGTCCAATGCAACCTGTCCTAGAGTGTTAGAATTTGCCTCAAGAGATCCATTACATTATTCATGAAGGATGTATGTACCAAGAAAATTTTATTCAATCTATTCATATGAAATAAATGCATACTGATCAACTCCCCATTCATTAAGGTATAAGTCAGCTATGTCATCAAGAAGTGTTAGAGGTTCTTGATCACTAGGATGATCTTCTTCATCATTGATATTGCAATTCATGGTTTATGTATAAGGAACATATGGTTATATAATAAATTTAGATAGAGGTTAAAATTTAATTGACACTTTAACACCATACCTAGTCTTAAATTCCACAAAGGACCAATTTGAAGTCAAGTAGCCTCCAGTCTTAGTAGTAAACTCTCTTGACAAACAAAGGGCAAAGTAAGGTGGAACATATACAACCACAACATATTGAATAATAATTAAAGTAGGACAAACATGAAGAACAAGTTTCAAACCTTTGATTATGCCAATTATCTTGGAAGATGATCCATCTAGTTGTAACACTTCCTTAGAATGATGACCATTCTTTAAATTCAACTTATCAACTACTTGCTTGGGCATGACACAATTACTTGATCAACTATTAATCAAACAATTGTGAACCAATCATCTCCAATGATGATATAGATATATAATAGAGGATTTTTATCTACTTTCTTAACTTTGTTTGGCTATCCCTCACTATGATTCAATGTGTTTGTCAAGGCTACCTCTTTTCCACTAGGATTCTTGGTTGCCATGCTAAGTTTGGATAAATATTCTTGGAGCAGGTCTGCTTGTCTATGGATTTCAAGTGTATCCCACATTGATACATTCACACAAGCCTTCTTCATCTACTCTATAATGTTAGTGGAAGATCCACTAACCTTAGCTTGTCCACTAATAAGAATAGTGATGCCTATAAATTAAGAATTCTAAGGTGTGAAAAAACTCTTAACATTATGAATTCATTGATATACTTGTGCATTTGAGATTTCATTAGACATGCCTTCCATTTAATATGTTTTGACACTCATTGATGAACCATTACTAGCCCCTTGAACCTCTTTAATTGCCTTTCTCTTTGCCCTTATGTTTCTAGCTATAGGACTTGAGTCTTTGCTTAATTATCCTTGGTAATTCAGAACACATGAGTCATCTTGCTACCAATTGACTAAATTAGATCCTAGTTGAGTAATCTTTCCATCATTTTCTCCTACATTAGGTACCTCATCTTGAGTCATGGCTGGCATTATTCCCAAATTTGCCATGAAATCTTGATTGAAGGACTCATTGGCATAGGTAGATGGATCACGAGGTTGATCCCATGAAGGTTGAACCTCATTCTATTGAGCAAGGTTTTTATGAGTAGGAAATAATGCTTTTAAGGTGGAGGGAGCATTAGGATTATAACCATTATATGCTTTTGCTTGAACTATCTATCCTTGACCTTGATGATGACCTTGAAAGGGTGGTCTATTACCTTGATAGTTTGGATAGAACTGATTGTGTTGATAGTGCATTTAGAAAGATATCACTTAATACTATCATATGATATTCTTGAGACCTAATATCTCTTGTTCAAGATCCTTAATTCTTTATAACTCATTAAATTTAATTGACTGATTAGGGGCAACAAGCTTATGTTTTGGTGTAGGTATGGGAGCAAAAATAGGTGTAAGGGTTTTTGAATCAGGGAACATAGGTATATGGGGTCTTGGAACAATCTTCCTATCTTGAATCAAATAGTTCTTAGCCCTAATTTCCACTTCATAGACATTAGGAAATGTGTCCCATCCCATATATTGTTCCATCATAGAAATATCACTATCAAAAGCCTTAAGATAATAAAGGAAAGCATGATGTGTAGTAGGTATTATGAAGATTGGGATCCTATCCCATTTCTTTTGAAACCTTGTGTTAAACTCTTGAATAGATTCTCTAGGTGCTCTCCTTTTGTTGGTTAGATACTTAGTCAATGATAAGTTGTCACTCTTGTCCTCAAACCTTCTCCTCAATTCATCACCCAACTCATCCCATGTGGTAATAAATTCAGTTACAAAGTACCATAACAATCAAGATCTTTCCCATTGAAAGAGACAACCAAAAACCTAATAGCTATATTCTCCTCAATGATGTGATGTATATTATAGAAGTTAGCAATGTTTTTAATGTGATCAATAAGAGTAATGGCAACCTCACTAGTGTATGAGGGGACACTTTTGAGGGATGATATAGGAATGCCATCATGATGGGTGAGTCTTAAAGGAATATATCCATTGAAAGCAATAAAATGTAGGTTCCATTCCATGACAACTTTAGGATTTTTCAAGATTGGGCCAATAAAAATCTTTCTTATAAGTTTCTGAGTAAGGCATGATCTCTTAGGTTAAGGATGGGTGTTATAAAATTTTTATGCATTGAATGAATAATGAGGAAGCTCTTGGAAATAAAAAGGAATTCATTTAGTTTGAGATCTTGTGCTTACCTTAGGCATGAAAAAATGCACTAGTTTTCCACCAAGAATCAATTGTTGGAGTCACCAAATATTATAGGAAGTAGACTATTACAACCTCCTTGTTATCAAGGCCAACATCCACTTTTAATAACCTTCTCGGACCACATATCCCACCAAGCATGCCATAACTATTATAGCCAAAATCTATACCCTAAAGAAGTCAACTAGACCTTTTCCAATTTGGAATAACATGGAACTATCTCTAAGTATAAACAAATTACTACAAAATATAAATTTCTAGATTATGGGCTAGCTCCCTTGATCTAACTATTTAGGCTCTCAACTACACTAGTCTCATTACTTTTTGGGGGTGAAAAGGGAAGAAGGAAACATTAAAATAACCTATAATAATGGAGGTGATACACCAAGGATATTTCCACAAACATACTTAAAACTTGCACTATGAAGGCAAATTACTGAAACTGATCTTAACTCAAGGTTCTTCTAGCATAAGTGTTTATACATGGAGGCAGATTGTTATACATTTTCAAAGGTGGGTGAATAGGAAGTCTAATCTTAGAAACTAATAATCTCTCTTCACACTTCAAATACACCTAACAAACAGCTACACTTCATGAGACCTGTTAGAAGAAGTATTACTCACACAATGCATACAAGATTAAAATGGAAGCAAAGAGAAAAAATCACCACTTGTCATCCAAATAGACTGCTTGACATAATTAAAAAAGAAATTTTAGAGACTAAACTATCTTGAGATCTTTATTAAAAGGAAAAACAAGATTTCAGATTATTAGTGCTTCACCATACCAATTATGGATAGTTTATAATGCCAAAATGGCTTCAATATATAGAGAGCATAGGAGAGGAGAGAGAAAGAGTGATCTTGAAGAGTCATAATGCCAAGTATAAAGTATTTAAGAACAATTATAATTTAAGATAAGGAGTTAGAACGTAGATCATGAGGTTATTTTGGAGAAGTATTTGTATAAAACATAACATCTTCCTAAAGTTAGCGTAGGAACACTTCATTATCCTTCTTGAAACTACTCCCTTGATGAGGAGTCCACTAACTACCTAGAACTATCTTAGAAGTAATTGACACGTGTATACTAAATTGATAAGGTGGAAACATGATTGGTATAGGTCATTATGTACCCTTTCAATTGATAACCTTCCCTTTACCACTTGTTATTTCCTTATAGTCACTCATTATCCCTCTAGGCCTCAATTCTCACACTTGTCAATATAATGACTTAATACACTCAAGGAGATTCATTGTATATATGTGAGACACATTTTCATAACTTATTTTCCTCTATTCTATCATATAAACTTCAAGAAAACTCAAAACCACACTTCTCATCTTCAATTTGGTAGTCACCTTGCTTCTCATTCTTCTGTCCAAGATTGCCTGCAACAATCAATTTAGTAGAGGGTTTTTTATGTAATAATTAGGTGAGAATGGGTTTGAGGAGTTATAATACATATCTACACACCTTCCACCATGGATTTCACATTTATATTCCTTTTTGTACCTTTAAATTACCTCAAATATTTTAGAAAACACAAAATTTGCCTCATCTATATAAGTGATGGTAAAAAACAATTGAGTGGTAGGGAGATTTAAAGAGTGCCAAATAGATACAAATCACTTTCTAGGCCAATTGACCATTTTGGATGCATTGATAGTCATATATTTCTCATCAGGCTCTTATGATGGTTTTAGGTCATTTAGATTCTCAATAATGATTCATAAAGGTTAATCCCTTAACCCTCAAACCAATGCCACTAGTTTAAATTTCATGACCTCCCTCAACTATACCTAAGTTCTTGAGACACCATGTATCTCATCTGTACAAGTATGAGTAAAATAAATTGCTTCTCATGTAACTGTTATGCATTTTAGATATCCTAAGATAAACTAAGGCCAAAATGGCCAATTTTAGTTGTCTTATGCAAACCAATGAGTCTCATCAACCGGAAAATCTCCCATTAAAGTTATCACATTTCTTGGGAATATCACATGATCATAGGAGTGAAGTTTGGAAGCCTAAGGTTCATGTCCAATTTTTAGGCCTATTAGGCATAAACTAGTTTTTTGAGTATATGACCATCTATGACTGGTCACAGTGACTATAAGACCTCCCAAACACTTATTTAACTCTAAATAATTACTACATATCCTCCCATAATACCTTCAAACTCTACCATTCATCCTTTCACCATCTATGTTCTAGGTTTGCAAGTAGTATTGACTATGGAGTGCCTCAGGTCTAAGACAAAATAATGAGCATTTACACTATTATTATGTACTAAAAGAGACAATGGATGCATATTAAAACTCATGATGACCCTTTATACTAAGTTTCAAATCTTGACCATACTTTTATAGGCCTTAACACTTCAAATTCTCAAAACTATTTATAGGCCTATCAGGACTGTATAGGGTTTTTGAGCAGAGTTTGAACTTGTTCTTCTTTCATTGAGTTAAAATATTTATCTTGATAACCTGATGATAGGATAACTCATTTTAATCCTTCAGTTATTCACATAACCACCACTTCAAGGTTTGAAGAGGCCTTAAGTCACTTGGGTTGACTATATACCTGTGTGTGTTCCCTTAAGACTGGTCTGTCAACATAGTATTCTAGGAGTCTTGTTTCCAATACTAGTCCTATCCTATCATGATGTTTGATAGTATACAAACTTATTCAAATCTTAGTGACTATCATTTACTTCCAAATCATCAAACCACTATTATTTCATAACCATCTTTCTCAGCAGTAAACTGTAGGTGTGCTTGAGGGGGTCTTGACTGTGTATTCCTAGATTAAATAGGCTTAAGAGTTTTTTCCTAACCCTACTCTATTCATATTTCCTTTGAGAATCACATGGAAGTGTGATATTATCAATTTGAGAATTATTTATATGTGGTTAAGTCCATCTTATACCTTTTCCTACCTTCCAAACATATATCCTTCATTGGCTTAGCCCAATTTGAGTATGAGTCAAACTGTAGGTGTTCATTAGAGAAGTTAAGATATTCTTATAGGTGATGATATGTGTTTGATTACTATTTTTATCACCTTTGGTTTATTTTTAGGTCACTAGGTCCATTTCATACCTGCATAGACTCATTTTTTCTTTGAGGCCATGTTCTTATCCCTCTACTATCTATGCACTAGGTGTTACTTGTAAGTTCTAGGTTTAATTTGGTCTATTGGCACTGTAGTTCTCTGAGTATATCTATTATAAACTTGACTAAGTTGAAATCCGTTCAACCATGAGTCTCTCTTGACCTATCAACCTCCTCTTATGTCAATATGCGACTTCTCTATCTAGGCTACAAGAATAGAACTATTATGCTTGCTTAGACCTCATAGACCTTCACCATGAAATGACACTGTGTGGAGTAGAATCATTTTCTAGAGAAACTAAGGTAAGCTTTCCCATTTACAAATTTCTTCACATTTAGGAAAATAAAGGTGGCTATGATGTTGCTACTTAGACCCATATTGGACTGTGACACTTGAGATATCTTCAATACAACCTTCAATGGAAAATTTAACCAACCACACTTTGAGGGGTTTAAAATAAGTGTATCATCTTTGAATTTAAACCACTCATAGGAGAATAAAATCTACAACTATCAAATACTCTTTTGTAGACTATTGGTATTAATTTATAGCATAAAGGGATGATTCTCCCTATCCTTCCATGACCACATGTGCTAAACTAGATTGTAGTTAACATGACATGGATGGATATGCTTTACAAGTGTACATACACTACTTGGTTCACACATACCAATCACCAAAGTGCAACTAGATGAAAAAAACTGAGCCATTGGGATTGGATAGGTAGTTTGGAGGTACCAACAATATTAAAGATTGTTTATACAACATAAGCCACCAATCCTAAAAATATGACCATGAAATTAAATCTTAAAAGAACTCCTAACCTCCACCAAGTGCACTCACTCCAAATCCTCTTATCCAGTCCGAACTAAATGAAAACCATTAACCTTTTCTAGGTTATCCAAGAGAGTGATAGGAGAGAGAAATTAGTTTTCATCAATTTTTGATCTATTGAAGTTACTTGAGCCTAGAAATGAGCTACATCAATCCATACAAACACTTGAAACTAAATTTTTTATAGGTGATCTTTTTTTTACATGGAACCTATAAATTTTCAGTTTCAAAGCCTTTCTCTGACCTTCTTTGACAGGAAGTACATTAGACTACATATTGAAACATTTGTGATTTTGATGAAATTCATGTACAATTCCTTAAAAAGGCCAAAAAGGTGGCATAAAAGGACCTAAAAAAGGGACAAATGTGATAAAGGTTAAAATGTATTATGTGACACTCAAATTATGACTTGACTTCATTTAGGACCATGGTGATCATTTTTAAACCCAGGGGACCTTATGAAAAGTTTGAATATGTAGAGGGTTGACCCAATTTGACCTAGGGTATAATTTTGGTCAATAGGCCTTATGGTGATTACTTATATTCTCCTGGGGTTTGAAAATTCTAAACATATTTTCTAAGGTCTAATCATATTTGAACAATGTCTCAAAACTTCATATCTCACTTCAAACTTGTATCCTCTCTATCATGTACCAGTAGTTTTGTAGGTGCCTTTTTAGGCTTATCACTATCTTCACTCACCATATGATTGATCTTATTTATTTGGATGATACTATTGAGATTAAAGTGAAGCTAAATCATTATATTTTATAAAATTTCATAATGAGAAACATGCAGTGTTTATCAAAAACTCTCACATCAAATTTGCAGACCTACAGTCTATGAGTATATACATGATTGTATTAGTCTTTTTGTCATCTCTATTACTCACAAGCTTCGAGGAAGTTTGATGTTTTAGTTGAGACTTCTCATCAATATGGAGATATCAAGATGTATTGAGACTTGATCATTAGTATAACTACCTTAATAATGTATTATAAACTCATTCATTAGTCACATGTCTCCAACTCTCTCTTTCACACTCAAAACTTTGTTGGAGAACACTAAGACCAATGGCACTCAAGGTATGATACCTATAACCTCCCCTTAAGGGTGATATTGGAGACATTTTTGAGATATTGTTACTTACTTGAGAATCTTCACCATTGATAAAACACACATATTTGCCAAGAATCATCTCAATTATGTTTGCAGGCTCACACAACCCACCTATGCATGCATAAATACCTTTTTTCAAGATGTTTATTACCCTGTTGATGCCTTTAAAATATATGAGGAGGGTTAAGTAATATTGAAACAATACTAACAACTTATTTTTACTCACTTTATGCATATAAACACTTTACAACTTCCTTATACCCTGATTGTCATGTCCAACTTAGTAAGCCAAGAACATTTTTTGTCAACACCAACATGAACATTGGAAACTTTGGAGAAATTTGATGTTTCAGAGGTCAAAATTTTCTCAAGAGATACTTTTCAACTATTTTCATGCATTAATTAAATCATAAAATGATGTAAAAAAAGAAAACCAACCTTGTGGGGTTTTATAAGGGTTTTATAGTAGTTTGTTTTCTTAACAATGGTTCATAAAGCTATGGCCTTCAAAACATGAACTATTATTATGAATTAAAAGTGCATAGGGCTCCTCTCCTTTCTCTAAGGGAATTATCCCCAAATTTATCTCTCCTCTATGTATTAACATCAAGCCGTTAAACTTCTTGAGCTTGTCTAGTAGACCTGTAAACCCGATCAAGAAATGGAATAGGTTTTTGTCTTTATAGTGCCTACAAATCCTTATTCAACATGGATTTGAGTCTCATAGGACTAGAGAGAGCCTTAGAGAGGATTATAAATTGATATTTAGTGGAAAACCTTTGAAATGATACCTTCATAGACCCTTTTACTTTTATAAAACTACTTGTCCTTCCTTTTTATTCTATTGGAGCTATGAACCTAGTTGCTATGGAGTCTCTTTTGATCTGTATGGTAGTGGAGTAATGTAATATAAGATATACCACATTAGTTTTCTTGAAAATTATTCATTATGTCTTGTTTGAATGTTAGAAATGATGAGTAAATAGTTACAAATGTATTCCAACATTGGAAAAATAGTTTTAATATACCTTCGACAAGATGTATGAGCAAGGTACATGTACCATGGCATTCAAAAAGTGCCAAATGACATAAAAGACACCTATACAATGATATTAGACCTTCATGTTTGATTTTTCCTACTAAGTATATTTATAACATTAGAGCATGCTATAAGAATAAAATAAATGAATACATTAATCTTTCCAAAAAATACCTTAACTTCTCCAAGGCTTGAAAAGCAATGTTGTCAACCTACTAGTTCTACTCCTTAGTCTAATTGCTCACATTGGAACACATTGTCTTCTTAGGTGGTAATCATATTATTGTATCACCATGGTTCAATATTTACCTTGAATTTCACAACAAACCTTAACATTTCTAAAGTTACCTTAATCTATGTTATATGATGTAGGAACATCAAGCTAAAACATGTCAATTTTTTGTTTTGGTCATTAGAAGTCAAAGTTGGTCAAGTTTGGGGTAAAATGTGTGTAAAAAGACCTTGAAAGGTCCATGTATGTATTTGAGGTCATCTGGGGTCCCTACGAGTCCTATGATAAAGTTTTAGTGAGTGTTTGGAGTTTCCCTCCAAAACTAATAATTAGAATTTTCAAATGTTGTCACTAAGACAAGAGTGAACTAAGTATGATAAAAATGTGGTCAAGAGGGAATATAAGTGTTAAGGGCCAATTATCCTTTTAATAAGTGTTTTAAGTCATATGTGTTCATAGTCATAAGGTGAGGGGTCATGTTTTAGTCATGAGATCAAGTTTAAAACCTCAAATTGGAGTTGGTTATGAAAAACCAGTTAGTGCAACCACCTTCACATCCACATTGAAGATGGGAAAGGAAAAGTAATTGTAGAGGTTTAATGGCATAGGAGAGAGGATGGGTTAGGAGAGAGATATCCATAGAGAAGGAGAGGAAGGTCTGAGAATGAGCAAATATTCAAGAATCCTCATGAAAGATGAATGAGTCCATTGATGGACTGTTTTATATGAATGTTGATTCAATAAATAAGGATAAGTGATCAGTGTAATTGTTTCCCATTCAATTTTATGGATTTATCCTTATATATTCACATTTTTTTCAGGTGAAACTTAAGGCTAAATATATGTATATTCATAAGACTCTATATGTGTCTGTAGATTTGGGAGGATGGTAAGTTACAATCAAAGAAAGTAGGTTTGAACAACTGTCTTAAGTGTATAAAAAATAATCCTCATTTTGGAATGAAATTTGAATGTAATAAGAACCCTATAGGCCCCTTAGTATTTATAAAATCATTTAAAAGTAAAGTAACTTTAAGGAAGGGAAACTCTGTCATGTACCTTATTTTATATCAGTCATGAAAGGAAGGAACACTTGGTTATTGAGGGGAGACTGTTAACCTATTGAAATAATAGTTGGAAAGTAAAGTGTTTGTTGTAATGATATTATGTGAATCCAAATAAGAAATTAAATCCAATATGTATACTCTAAGGGAGTAAAATCTCTATTGTCACAATGAGTATCTTGTTTGGAGTGCATTATCACATTGTCTTGTAAGTTAAGACCTCTATCTAAATCTTATCAAAGTTGCCATTATTGTCTATGGACTTTTTAGGTGGTCTCAACAAGAAAAGAGGCCTTGAAAATCTTAATATATGTAAGATTTTTTTAGTTGATCAAATTCACCATGTTATTGATACAACCTTATAAGATACCCTGTTATGCACAATCACCATAGAAAGGAAAGGCACTTCTATTATAAATCATGTAGGTTATTGATTAGAATGGTGTTTTTTGGTGGGTAACATGTGTAAGAAAGTGTTGGAAATTTGGAAATCCTTAAGGAGTCTTTTAACTCATTGACACTCAACCTTGCCATCATAGTCCTGATTAGGACAAGAAAACCCTATGATTTAAGTTGTTTGAAGCATGGAATGGATGAAGTAAGGGTTATATCCAATTGGATAAGGGGAAAGAATTAAAAATAGATGTGGATAAGTTTATTTGGTCTTTTTAAATGCTATAAAACTCAATAAATGGAATTTATTAGGCCCTCAGCCTATGTAGGGTTAGAGAAACCCTAGAATTAGGGGTTTAGAGATTCTAGGAGTTTTAACCCTTGGAAATTTATAGAAACTTGTGATCCATCATAAATTAATAGGAGGAAAGTGATTAAGAAGGTTTTATTTTTATTGGATTTCATATGGTATAGATTTGAGGACCATGGAGTTGGAATAGGGCTAATTAAGCCTATTTGAGGGGAGGTTTAAGAAAGAAGTGCATTATACGAGTGGAGTCAAGCTATGAAATTTTAACACACACTTTAAAGGAGATAGAGGGTGGCTATAAATGTATTCAGATCTTTAGGGAAGTTAATGTATTTCTCAAACCAAGTCAAAATGCCCAAAATAAGGCTACAAGCTTAAGAAGGACATTGGGAGAAAGAAGGGTGAATGTGAGTCTCAAGGTCTATTTGATCACTTGTAATGGAATAAGATAGGTATGATATAATAAATTAAGAACACCAATACAATGAGATTGATTCTTTGAAGCCTAAATCAATTTTTGGTCCTTGAGACCCAAAGAAGGTGCCTAGTAAGAAACTAGATTATAGAAGAGAATTCAAGTCAAACATGGAATGTAGATGAGACCTTTGACAAGACCAAAATTCAAAAATGAGTGTTTGGTGACTTCTCCCCCTCTACCTCTGCATCTCTAATCACCTTAAAAATGACCAATATATGGAGACTGGTTAATCAAGTAAGAATCATGACTTCACCTCTGACTAGACCTAACACTAGATCTTGAAACAACCTATGACATCATTGCAAGACCTCATCATAGACATCACATGACATCAAGACAGGACCCTTCAAAAGGCTATGAATAAACTTAAAGGAGCTTGGTTTGAAATTTTTGAAATGTATTGACCTATGGTGGCCAATTTAGGTAATAATATGTAATAAAGTTATGCCCATATTTGACCAAATTGTTTTATAAAAATGCTCAAAAACTTCATATCTATATATTAGATATTATGGTGGAATGTAATCAAAAGTGAATCCATGCATATTTTTAAAAAATAAGTTGAGATTTTTATTGAACTGAGATAACATTTTTACATGGTGTGAGGATTTCCATCTTTGATAATCTATCGAACACTACATACACATAATCATTTCCATACTTTTTATAAGTTAAAATTAAAAGGAAGTCCATGTAAATTTATTCCCATGCCCTGTTTGGTATTGGAAAAGGAGTGTAGAGTCCTTATTTCTTGTTTATCAGCTTGGATATAACACAAGATTTTTAATATCTAATGTATTTTTCATCGTGTAACTTGGGATAAGTATTGGGCCTAAAATGGGTCTTTGTAATATAATGATCCTATAAATAAAAAGGTAAAAGACCACTTTAAATACAACACACAAGATGTCAGTATACAAAGTAGTCTAGGGATATAGATATGGGTTATGTGTAAAGGAGGTTTGAATAGATATATGAGGGGAATCAACACATACAATCTCTAATGGAGTTGGAAGGTAAAGGGCCTTAATAGATTTAAGGTGTCATTAAACACTACAACAAGAGTGATGTAGACTAAAACTAAAGGTGTCACTACAAGGTAAAGCAAGAGTTGTGTTGATGTGGGTTTTATGCACACCTCAAAAATATTAAATGAGGCAGCCTCTAATTTTATAGGATATTTGTAGAATAAGGTTCCACTCTAGAGCACAAGTTGTAGGTATGTGGTTAAAACAATTGGGTGGTGGAATAACAGGTTGAGCCTATGGGTTGTTTAACTAGGTTTGTGAATGGATGATTGGATTCTTAAAAAAAAGTAATCATTAGGCAAGTTGGATGGGTAAAGAACTATTTTATGGTGCGAAAATCTCAAAGAAACAAAAAAAATAAGGTTATGGTATAAAAGAAGGTTTTGTGTCTTTGAAAAGGTAACTTCTAAGGTTATTTCTTTGGGGGACAAGTATCTCTAAACCGGTGTTTGTTATTTTCCAATTTTACATGCTCATGAACAAGCATGGTTAGCAGTCTGGGATAACAAATATAGGATGCTTAATGATCTTGACTAAAGGTTGCTCTTCTTAGGTCTACTATTGCACACCTTTGTATAAGAGATTATAGTTCAGACCAAGAAGTTATCTAGGGTAACTATAGCTCACACCTAGAAGACTATATCAAAATAGATACTTCTACAAACCTTCGATTATCAATTCAACTTTTACTAACTACTTAAATCAATGAAACCTATCAATCCTCAATTACTATTGCACATCTAAGACTAATATTCATTAATAAAACAATAAGATTCATTTATAACATTATCAGACTTAAAATTATTGAATCAATACAAGCAAAGAAACTTCAAATTCATTAACATAGAGAGGCAAAAAGAAAAAACAACCATAGTTGCATGACAATCAATTTCTTGATATCTTCCTATATATTCATCCAAAAATTTAACCATTTGAAAAGAAGGTTTTACATGTATATAAAGAACTTCAAGGAGTCACCTTATCTTCCAAGTTTAGAAAACTTTGATTACATATTAAAAGACTATATGATAAGTCTCAGTTACATCATATAACTTATAGATATTTTAGACATGCAATGTGTGCATGTTGACAAAAAATGATTTAGTTAATTACAATATGGACTCAACTATAACTTGACTATTTATTTATAACCACTACATGCAAAATTGTACAAAATTAGCCTTTTATCTTCGAGTTAAATCAACACTTGCTTGATGTTTCTCAAAATTATCATTGCAACTATAGTTATGCTTATGTTTGATGATGTGGTAACTAGTGTTATGCTCAATGATGCACTTGTTAATTAAACCAGAGTTATAATCAGAGTTAAAGTGTGAGGTGGCATTGATGTAGCTATTGTTTTTGGCACTATAGGTGGTGTATGTAGAGTAGAATTGGCAAGTGACACTGATGCTGATTCTTCTTGGCATCCAACTCTTGGTAATATTTATATGGCTTAGCATGCTATGCAAAAATTAAGTTCATGTCAATAAGATGAGGCTAAATCACCTTGCCTATTTGTTCCATCAGTCTAGCATGTTTTGTCTTGGTGACACTAAATCCAACCCAAAGGACTTTTACCTCTATTATTTTTTTCCTTGCTGCACTTAATTTGCCTTCAATGTCCTCCAAAATCAATCTTTGTAGAATTTCTTTGAAGCCACCTAAGACTTGTTGAATCATCTATCAAAAGTAGCTTAAGTTATCAATCTACTTGCTTCTCTTGTTTGACCAATTTGCTTACCAGAGCTTTAAAAGAGTATACCCAACTTGGGCCTCCTATGTTCTTATTAGAGCTAGATATAATGCTTTTGATACCTCCAGAGGGGTCATCAGGTCTAGGTGACTAAATGCCTTATTGATGGTGTATAATACCAATAAATTTAGCTTATTCTCATCTTCCCTAATAATATTGAGTAATATGTTTATTGAATTTACATATGGAGCCAAATTGACTATCAAAGAATGAATTAAATCCAAAATCTCATACAACCTGAGTGCTACATTTTACAAATATTGTTCCATACCATGGGGGACTTGTATCACATGTTGCTTCTCTTTAAGAGTTTCTAACTCTTCTTCTAGATCTAGTCTATCTATTTTTGTTCCCTCATGTATAGCCAAAATCACCTCAGTATGGGTCTCTATATAGGACTTGAGGTTCTCAATGTATGGAGATTGACCCTTCTGTTGATAATGAATATTGTACCATCAACAAATCAACCCTTTTGCCTATTATAAAGGTCAATTTATAATCATACCAATCTAATCATGGGGTTCTAAAGGTTTATCTAAGATCCTAAAGATGCAAGGAGGTTTTTATTATAATTTTTGAAAAATAATCAACAAGTTAACAAAGCAACTTATTCCATTATCACAATAAAAAATCCACTTATCAAATCATGAATCAGTTGAGATAAGAATCTGTAATATATTTTGTCTAACATAAAAAATCTATGAGTTAGATAGTCTCTTGAAGAATAGAAATCTAATTTGATAATATGTATATATTCAAATAATATCTTTGTTTCTTACTTGTAATGTTCTCTAAGTTAACTCTAAAAGAAAACCAGAAATAAAAGAGACGGATCAAAGAAAAGAGAACATATTCAAACATGTAAGCAAAAGAGTGAGATAACAAATAACCAACTAATAAACTAAGAAAAGCAAACAACTAAACTCTAAGAAAAAGATAACAAACTAAAAGAAAACATCCTATTAAGGAAACAAAATACTAAAAATATAAGAACTAACTAAAACAAGCACTCTGATCCAAAATAAACTAAAGAATAAAATATTAAATAAAAATAAAAATTAAATCTAAAACTAATAATTATGGAGCAATTATTAAACTAAACTTTAGACCAAGCAAAAAGCTATAATCTAAAGAATTAAGTAGATCTAAAACCTATTTAAACTAAGTATGAAATAAAGTAATCTAAAAGGGCTTAGGCTATAAAATAAGTACTAAATGAATAACTTAAAGAAAGAAAGACATATTATAAAAGGAAACAAAAACTAATTAGGAACTGATTAAGATTAGATCTAAATACTTAAAGAAATTAAACTATAAATAAGTCTAAATAAAATAGAAATCTAAGAAATATTTATCACTATCTTAACAAAGAAAAGAACAAGACTTTATAAATAAGACACTAATTAGATTCTAAAATAAAAATAAACTAAACTAAAGACAAAAATAAAAGACAACTAGAAACATAAATAAAAATTAGATCTAGAAGAAAACTAAAAGATTCAAATTATATTAAAGTTAGAATTAAATAGATTACAATAAGCGTGCAAGTCTTAAAAGAGAAATGTCTTAGTAGAAAAAGGGTAACTTTTATTGAGAAAACCAACTTTATTCCTTTTAAAAACTTGAATAACAACTTTATAGTCAAAATAGATCAATGAAGTGTCATAAAATAGTGAATTGTTCATCATTGTTTGGGTTGAATACTTAGAATCTGCACATAGGACTGCAAGTAGCAATCATCAAAAGATGTTAAGGTTAAAAATCTTTAGATAATCAATACTAAATGATAAATAAAGCTAGATATACTTATGTTACATAAGTAATTACTCAACCATCAGATAAAGTACCATTGAGTCTATATGCAAAAGTAGTACTATCTTAGAGGATTCACATAGAAAGAAGAAAGATGAATGATTGACTTCAAAAAATATTTAAGTCTTTAATACCTGTTGTTATTCTATATTCAAATGAGTCCTTGATTTCTTCTTATACCTTCAAACTTAGTTGTAAATAATTTATAACTAACTTCAGTTAGTTATTAATTTATGTTAACTAATTGAATTTTAAAAAGTCAATTAATTATAACAATTATTAGTAAGGATAGGTTTAGTTAAGACTTTAAATTTTTTTAATTGATCAAGTTTATCAAATATAGACCAAGGCTACTAATCTTAACAGGTGGGGACCCATATTAATTAATAATATAATATAATACATATTTAAATCATAAAATAAATAGCTCAAAGATTAATAAATTCTATTTATATTAATCCATAATGCATATTAATATAATTATGCATATATATTATGTTAAATCCCAAAATTTCTGCATTTTCCAAAATTTATCAAAATTTACCAAAGTCTGAAAAATAAAGTATCAAACTAAAATACCAAGTTCTATAATGAAAAAGTTTGACAATAAAATAGAATTTATCCTTTAGATGACTAATAATCATCTGAATCAGACAAAACTTCAATCACATGTTTGTCTTGTTCATGAATAACATTATATTCCATCTCTATAGCAGGACAAGGCACCAATCTAGTTCTTGAATCAATTGTACTATCATCAATATTCAATTTAATTTTCTTTAACATCCTGACTTCTCTTGGTGTATCTGGCTCAGATTGACTTTCAACAATCCTTTTTTTTAGTGTAAGGTGGAATATCAATTGTCTTCCTTCTACCAACATATCCTTGGACTCCCAAATTCAATCTTTCAAACATCAAAATAGGCTCACTATGGGTAGCAGCTAGATTCAACTTCTTCCATTTCATGATAGGTTTCCAATGGGAAGGAGAAGGTATATTATAAGGAATGGCCATGTTCTTAAGGTCTTTAGTATGGATAGTCTCAATTTCTAACTATGTGATTTGATTTGTAAGTAGAGATTCAATAACAAGATCAACTCTATCAAGATTAGGAATTTGGAGTGGAAAATACTGTAGATTATTATCCAAATGATGGGATGAGCTAATTTAAGAAGGGATTTGAGCTCCAAACCTATGGCCAAAGAAACCCATTTTACCTCTATAACCCCTACTAATTGGATTAGCAGGCAAATTACTTAAAATGTCTTAAAATTCAGGATCATAAGCATTGAAGTGTATGGACATTTTAGTTTCCCTATTGTATATAGGACCAAAATTCCTTGCATTAAATCCACCTCTATGAAAACCTCTATTAGGATTAGGGTGGTTAACATTACTATTATAATTCTCTCCCCATCCCCTATTGTCATTACTCCTTGTTGAATCATATTGATCCCACCCTGACATAATGATAAATCTAAAAGATAACAATCAAATCTAAGATTGGGAAATAATAAATGGCCAAAAGAAATAAATTGAAGACTGCAATAACTCAATGAATGGAATTGAAACTATATCATAAATTGAAATTCATCCACTATATCTGAATATCACATTTTCTATTAAAAATAAAGCAATATAAATCAAAATGTCTATCATAATATCTCACTATTCCATTAATACACCAATTATATCTGTACTTTAAACTAAATTGAATTTTCAATCATTTATATCGATATAAGATTCTAATATAAATTTAAAAAAGTATCAAAGAATCTTAATCTCAACATTCATTTTCAAAAAAAAACTTAAAACTTAAACATTAAGTTGAAGCTTTAATATAAGTCTCATTCTAACTAAAATTTCAAAATCACATTTGCAACTATAAGATGACAGAAAACTTACAACTTCAGACAATCCATATATATATATATATATATATATATATATATGCTTTCCTAGTATACCATTTGCAAGATGGCTAATTGAATCTATTCAAATCCCCATATAATCATTTCTAATTCTTTAAAATTGCTAATCAAAACCACTTATACTGAATCAAACCCCAAATTTTTTGAGCTAATCACAATATACCCCATCCACAATAGATAGTCAAATTAGAACTAAAATATCTTCATAATTTCACAAACTTTGATATTTACAGATCATAATTTTCATAACAGATCATTAATTTTTCAATTCATAAGAAAACATTCTAATGCAAATCATTTATGCACACAAATCCTTTGTTAAATCAAATGCCATATATTTAGGATTAAAAAAACCTAATTCATGCCATATCAAAATCCAAATAAACTTTATGTTGTAGCTTGTCATCTTCATGCATATAAACCTATATGAACAAACTGACCCTTTATCCATATATAACCATTGATAATTTTAGTACATGATTTTCAAAATGGATAACCAAATAAAAAATAAACTATCAACCCTTAAAATGACTACTACCAAAAATTCATCAAGTGAGCCAATCTAAAAAGAATCATCAATCTACAAACTTACATAGAACTCAATAAAACTTTATCATTTCTAGTTTAAGAAGCTATTATCAATTACACATGTAACTTTAAAATGTGTGCATCGAATCCTTTCAATATTTTCCATATTCTATACCATAGCAATTTATATGATCTTTCAAATATTTAAAATATACCAAATTGAAGCTACTCATATCTTATCTATGCCATAACCACTTTCAAAACTCATTTATTTCTTCATCTAGGAAAATACTTAATCATTTATCATAGATTCAACTAAGACATAAAACCTAGATTCGACATCAATTTAAATTGAAGGATATTTTCAAATTGATATATTTGATAAACACTTCAAAACCAAATCAAATAGCCTTTTGTATGTATGCAAGCAAGAAACCAAAAAATCTCAAATTTTAACCCTTCAAATATATAGGCAACCATTTATCCAAAAATATTCTAGAAAAAAAATACCCGAGATTCATTTGCTCATGCACTTAAAAATATTACAAAACTAAGTCATTTGACACAATGTTTCCAAAACCAGAGCAGACTATTTGATATGCATGCTAACAACCAAAATAAAAAACATCAACACTTTAAACCTTCATCATTCATACAAATTATTCACAACCCAAAATAGCTTCAACCATGCATAAATATACTACCCAAATACTTAATGAAAATCATCACAATCTCATAGAACATCTACATGTAGGAGGGTTTTTGAAAACCTTAAACCATTGTCCATATTCCTTTACAATTATTCAAAGTAAATGCTCAGAACTTTATTAATCATCATGCATATTAGAAATCAAACAAAAATTTCCTCTTCACTTCAATTTTTCTCATTCATTACCAAGATATTTTCAAATAACACTGATCAAAACTTGTATAGACATACCTGGTAATACTCCCAAAATCTTCCTAACAAAAATTTCTCGAAGAATCCTCTGCTGCAAGCTTAAAATTTTGATGAACCAAAGCTCTGCTTCCGTAAGAAGCTTGTGAGAAATGAATGAAAATTGAGAAATAAAAAAACTTATATCCATCAACTTGCTTCCATAACTAACCAAGTGACATGTTGAGTTTGCATTGGTTTGTATTTATTAATTGTATGTTTAGTGATCCTACTAAGTAATTTATCAAAATCAACAAAGTTAGCCACATCAATCTATTTACACTATTTCATCAAATAATTACCAAGTTTCAAGGAAAATACCATTTACATTAATTCCCTTACAACCAAATCTGCTTTCTAATCTCAAAACTTCGAGAACACATTTTGAGTTAAATGCTTGTGCCAACCTTACCTACCATGATAGATTAAGATTCCAACTAGACGCCAGCTTGGAAAACCATGAAGTTAATGAAATTTCTTTATATTTATACCAAATTCCCTTCAATAATATACCACAAACTTAGGAAAAACAAACATTATTCATGACAAACTCACAACCTCATTAATAATCAATGCCTAAACCCATGGCCCATAAGGTCTTAAGTTAAGACATAATATAATCCTCTAAAATATATAATAAGATTAATATCTTATATCATTAGGATTTAATCCCATGGAACAAACTTAAAGCATTAATCTATTGATCATATGAATACATATGCGCCCAAAAATGTACTGAATGATGTTAACAATGCCTTGAAACTTATGATCTTCTTTTGAAATTGATATTTAAATACTGGTTATAATCTTGAATGATAATGACTCAAACTAGGAAATCAAATAGTGATCTTAAATCATGTAATATAAATATGAAATTTAATAACATCAAAAAACCATTGAAGCATAATCAAAGTGATGAACATTTATTAGACTAGAAAGGTAATTTGAAATGAGCTATGTATCAAAATTTTGCCTTGAGAACAAATTTCAAATGCATTGATTTTTAAATGTGATAATCATTTTGATTACACCATCATCTTCTCTATATCACTAATCATATCAACTATAAAGATAAAAATAACATCATAAATCTACTGAAGTGACCAAAAATTGAAAGCCAATTTATCAACTGAAACTATCAAAACTAAACTAAATCAAGTATCAAACAACTGATCACATTAAAAAATATATATGCATATTTTATTCATTAATCCACCATGATTTTTGAAACCACTTAAAAACATAAATAAAATTCATAAACCAATCATTATCCATTCATAATAAATAATGCATATAAAATACTATCAATCAATAGGGTCCTCGACACAATTTTAGGTTTTATGACATAGTCATCTCTATGGCAACAAGTATAAATTTTGAAAAAATTAAGGGGTATAGAAAATAAGCATAAAACCTTCTTCCTATTCTACCTCTTCGAAGGGGAATAAAACTCTTCCATTTATTATAATATTACACTCCTTACATAACTATCCTCAATATTCCTCTTTTTGACTTACTGGATTGATGTTGTAACCTTGTCAAATAATGATCTTACCATTGGAAGCTCAGTGATCTTCAGATTGGGCCTCTTAGAGGCTGATGGTCCTAACTGCTTGGTCTAATATGGAAGAGTGAACTTTGAAGGATTTTATGGTTGAGCTTATAATTGCACATGATCTTCAAGCTCAATCTCAATTTTAAAAGGAAGGCTTGGTCATTGAAGACCAAATTATTTTAGACCAATCTATGTTTCTAAATTGTGGCATTGGGTGCATAACATAGACTAGTTGTTTTTTGGAGCCCGCTTGGTTGTCACTACTATGGATTTAGAGACTAGTGTTGAATAAGGTAGAGGTGAACCTAATTGGGTAGAAAGGGTTATGGTTGCAGGGATGGAGACTAAAGGAATAAAAATTGCAATAGTGAAGGCTAAAGAAGGCAAAGTGGCACTAGATAGAGTAGAAGATGGGTGCATAAAAAGGAAACCAATATAAAGCATTTGCATAGGAATTACAGTGGAAATAATTGGAGTAGGGATGGTATAATTAACTGGTAATGAGATCAAAGGAAAAATGCCTAAGGGGGATATGAAAAGAGGACCCTTACTAGATGTCTCACTGGTGAGAGGTGCTTTGGATTTTAGTGCTTACAAGCTTAATACCTTGGTTTGATATAATTTTTAATCATCCACCTCTAGCTTGCCTTTAGGTGAAGGTTGTGCCTCTTTGAGAAATTATATGGGTAGATTCTATGGTCTATCCCCCTTTGGATACCTTTGATAGCATCTTGTTGCTCTCCTGGTTTGTGGAATAGTCATCTATTGGGGAAGAAGAGGGGGAATCATGATGGATGTTATGGATATTGAAATTGTTGTTTCTTCTTCAGCATAAGAATCCAAGCAAATGATATTGATATCTTCCACTCATGTGCTATGCTTTAATTGAGTTAGCTTCTCTACTAGCTCCTACTTAACCTTCCTCAGTTTAATAATGGATGCTTGAATTATAGGAGTCTATTCTTCTCTCTCTCTCTCATACAAGAGCATACATTTATTCTTACTCTTGTTTTTTTTCATGCCCTTTAGTAAGTGATGCCTCACCTACCAATTATTCTTGCTCTTATGGTTGGTCTTGAGCCATAAGTGGACCTTGAGTATCTTGTCCCTCTCCTTCTAGTTGTTGATATGGCTTGCCACTATAGAAGTTAGAATATGTCCATCCTCTTGAAGGCAGGATCCTAAATTTTGCTTAACTGAGTGTGAGAAAGGGTTTAACTTATATTAACCTCAATAGGTCCTCACGTAAGCCTTCTTTCATTGCTCTTTGTTTCACTTATTCATCATCCTAGGCATCCAAAAACAAAAAATCATGATCAAATGGCTCATGTTTATTTGAGAGGCGAAGGGTGTGTATCTTCTATTAGACTTTTCCATGGGGGTCCCAATCTCTATGGGGGAGAGTGGATAATGCATATGCTTTCCTATCATTTATAACTTCCATGGATTTCCTCTTTATGGTGCACTACATCTTCCCAAAAGTAATGTGGGAGCCATGGATGGTAGATTTCTTATTCTTTGTTAGCTCCTCATCAATACCATTCCATATCTGGTAGGCAGTCTCTTGTTCATCTACCTTATCTTGAACAAACTTAGGATGTTGAAGAGGATCCACCTTATGGCCATCAACCATGATGACAGTGTAGTCAAGGTAGAGCTAGTAGTCTACAACATTGTTGAAAAGTGTTCTAGCGATGCTGGATGAAATCTTATCCAAAGGCTAACAGTGAATAGTCATCCAAAATTGAGGGTAGAGATCCTCAATAATCTTAGACATGTTCCTAAAATATGATTATATGTGCATAAAAGAGTAATAATCACAAATTTAGATCTTGATAACATCTAGGTTGGGATACCATAGGACTTCATTATGCTTATGTACCATCCCCATGACTTCATCTAAAAGGTAAGAAATCATGTAAAATTTTCCTCCATGTGGCATCCTATCTTTATGTATAATTTGATCATAGAGGTGAGTGATAATTACTTCCTCCAAAGTATAGGTGCATCCCAAGGTACTAAGTAGGTCTAGCAGGGGAACCCATTCCAGATGTATGAAGTGGATGCTTGCATGGCTAAAAAGTTGATCCAATAGTTCCATGCCTATGAAAATCCCCATTTTAAATCAGGTAATGGGGATGGAATTCTCAACACATTATTTTATAATACATGTTTCCCCTGGGAGAAGCCACCTTACTAGTGCTCACTCTACATTATTGGCCTTCTTCCAAGTTACTATGGTATGTAAATCAAATGCAATATATAGGATAGGGAGACTCAAAGACTTACTAAATGCATCCCCTGAGATTTACATAATGAATATGTTATTGTCAATGTAGTGGAGGTAATGACCATCTGCTATTCTTCCCTCAAAGAAGAGGCCTCACAGTAAGTCTATATATGGCATAACCTCTGACTTAGGAGCTGCATAATAGAGGTATTGATGTTTTAATGGGAGTAGGTCCTTTAAAATCTATTTATCCTCAACTAAAATGTTTTCTTCCAATGTAAATGAATCAATGTTATCTACAACTTCCCATAAGGTTGAGTAATTAAGATAGTGGCCATAAAATATATTGACATCAAAAACTACATCTAAATACTCATTGAAATCCTTATTGAGAACTTGGAGGGTACTGATTGTCCTTTGTATGACTTGGATGATGAGGCCATGAATGTTTGATGGACATTGAAATGCTTCAAGATTTTAAAAATGGTGTGTACTGAACTGAATTACAAATCATTCTAGTCATAAATAGGGATTTCGAGATAACATAAGGCTTAAGTTTGCTTGATCTCTTGAAAACTAAATGAGATGAACTTGGTTGGAGACTTGATGTTATAATTTTCTACATTAATTTCTATTTCATGCACTATTAATCACCAATGTCTATGAGCTCATCACCTTCATTCAATTCAAACTTAACCACCCTGTCCTAGTGTACATGTCACGTAGGATGCCTACTCATTCAGGGTGCCATGGTGTTGCCTTTCCCCTTTTTCCATTTTCCATTATGCGGTCTAGTCAAGGGAAGTTAGAATTTGAATTTGGGCTAAAAAGACCTCAAAAAGTATAATGTTCTTTGGAGAAATTTGTTATGAAAGTTTTTATCACAAAGTCTCTGAAACAAAGTTCTCGAAGACTTAGTACTCTTTGAAAAAATTATGGTTCAGGTAGAAGTAGTCATATAGAATGTTCTCAAAGTGAAGCTTTAAAATGTAAGTTATGGAAACAAAGATTTTGATGAGAATATTTTATTAGCAAGGCTTCCAAAGAGAAAGTTTTTGAAGAGAAACCTTCCAAATCAAAGCTCTTAAAGTGGAAAGTTTTGATGGAAAGTCTCTGAAATAAAGCTTTTGAAGTGAAATTTGTTGATCAAAACAAAGCTTATGAAGAGAAACCTTACAGAGTAAAATATTTTGAAGACCAAAAATTGATGAGGGTCCTTTCTGAAGAAAAGCTTATGAAGACCAAAAGTAGTCGAAGGAAAACCTTCCAAAGATAAATTCATCTTCCAGGACAAACTTTTTGGATGAAAGTTCTCAAAAGAAAGTTTTTGACTGGAATAAAACTTTTATAGAAAAGTCCTAAACATAATGTTGTTGAAGAGAAAGTTTCTGAAGACTAAAAGTTGCCAAAAAATAACCTTATAGAATAAAATAATCTAAATACCTATCATGAAAAATAGTTTTTCTTGATGTTCTATTAATAGATTAGTTTTTAACAAGTCTTTTCAAATGGAAATAAGTATACCCCAAAATGATTTAATGTCTAAAACATTGAGTTTCTATAGATAATAATAACCTTCATAACCATTAGAAACATGTACGTATTCAGATAAAATATTCATACTCTTTAAAAACAAAGTGGGTCCTCACTTTTCAAAGAAAAATATAGGGTGGGGTGTGTTGAATAAATAAATGGTGACTCACAGGGGTGAACACTCTCAAGTTTTCAAGAACCTAAATTCCATGGTTTTGCAATCCCAATATCAACTATAAAATCATACCAAAAGAATTGATTAAATCAAAAATTATAAAATACACTTAATAATATTATGCAACATACTAACTTCACTTATACCTTGGATCTATGTGTGGAAAGTGATGTTCTTTATCTCTTATCTCAGGGTTTTAGACAAAGACATGGGGGTGAGTTGTAAGTTTTATTTTGATAGGTAAATAGTCATTGGGGAGCTTGGGAATTACTCTAATGCCATCTAAGCATCCATATCCTTGATAAAGAAACCTTTGATAACCTATTCCTCCTTTATTCATATTTTACATGATGCATGATACATTAATCTTATTTCATCATGCAGGGTTTGAATTCTTTTTTAATTTTCTTTTGGATTGTTAGATTATGCATTTTATTTTAAAACTTTTATCTCTTTTTTTTTTCTTTCTAAATGAAAGAAGGAATAAGGTGACCACCATGAGCTGGTCTTAGTAAAGTTTGGGTTTAATCAAAATGTCCCCATCAAATTTTACCCATGTCAATGGTTATTACCTTAAACAAGTATTAACATTTTTTGTGCATTTGACCCAAGGGGATAAGGAGAGATTTATAAATTTTCATGGGACTATGGGAGAAAATTTCACATACCTAATGAAATCATTAGCTTTAGGAATGTTCATGGCTAATTCTCTCATTGCTTACCTAGATTAAGAATTTTTAATTACAATATGCCACACCTATCGATTCGATGTGGATTCAAAACACCTCAAACTATCATTTAATTATACTAGGATTGACTAATCTTAGAATACCATGAAATAAAAATAAAACTATCCTAAAAAGTAGGAAAACTACTGAAAGTAAAAGGGCTAATCTAGAAAACACAAACTACTCTAATAAACAAAAATGATTGAAAGTAGGAAACTAACTAATGAAGCAAATATAATCTACACCTACCTTTACCAGGACAGCTGTCATTACTCAAATATATCTCTAGATGGGGTAACTATGAAGTAATGCTTCAAAAACTATCTGTTAACTTGATATGGCAAATCATTACCTTGAATATCTTTTAAATGGAATGCATTATTACCCAAGATCTTAGAAATCTGATACGGTCTTATCCACAGTGGGGTAAAATTATCATGCATTATTTTTTCTCATGGGCTTATCCCATAGTAGCACCAAGTCATAGATCCTAAATGCTTTAAATTTTTCTCTTTTCAAACCATATTTTGATTTCATCCCAATGTTCTTTAAAGTTTTGCAATGATTTATCCCTAGAGTCTCCCATTTTGATGATATCAATTAATCTAGACTCTATTTTATCATTGGGCTCTATGTATTCTTGAATAAACTTATATGTTTGTCATTTTAGCATGATTGAGAATGCTAGATATTTACCATAAACTAGTAGATATGAAAAGGCTTTAAGGGCCTATTTATACCAAGTTTGATCTACCTAGAGTGCATATTTTAGTAAGAGATGCCACTCCTTGGGATTTTCTATAGCTAACTTATTAATAATGTCTATGAGGTTCTTGTTGGTTGACTCAACATATCCATTCCCTTGTGTATAGTGATTGGAGGATGATATAATTGTAATATAATTATCATGGGCCCATTCAGTGAACTAGGTTGATTGAAATGCTGACCCATTATCACAAACCAAAGAGATAGGCGTACCAAACCTAGTTGTGATATGATCTTCAAGAAAAATGATCATGTCTTGGGCTCTAGAGTTCTTGATGGTTGCTACCTAAGTCCATATAATGAAATAATATGTAGTAGTGAGCATAAAATTGTGCCCAATTGATCAATTTAGGTTTATAACATTGATGAAATCTAAGCCCTGTTAGGTGTTGATCATTGTTTCTATTTTTGAGGTTTGGCATTGAAATTATCATTGATGTCAAAGGCTGTTCATGAGGTCATTGAACAATGTTTTTTTTCTTAATTCCATCCTTGAGAGATATGACATTAGTTGATAAATATATAAGGCATGTGAGCAAGGTGTAGAAGCATCAAAGATCATTTCAAGATCAATTTCCAAAGTTTTCAAGTGTTTCAGCCTAGTAAGAGACTTGAGAAGGTTTGTGCATAAGATGCCTACTCTTGCGCATGAAGTATCATGGTGTCCTAGTGAGTTAAATGCATAGAGGCATAAGAGGATGTATAGATTTTATTGAGTATGAATATGAGGCATTAGGGCACTCAAGTGAGTTTTAAGGTGAGCCTACAGAGGTAAGATGTACAAACCTATCATGTAACTAGACTAGTTCTAAACCCTACCTAACCTAATGAGGTGTCATGAGGTATTATCAAGGTATATGAAGAATGTAAGATAATGGTTGAGAATGGTAATAGGTTTTATGACATTTATATGATGTGTTATCATCTTGGATAGTGGCTAGAAGGTCAATTTTAATGCCTAATGTGACTTGTAATTCAAAGGCCTAAAAAGCTAAGAGAGAGAAATGGTAACTAGATGGGGTATCAAGATTAGTTTCTAAGGAAAGTGTGAGTATTTATGTATTAAAAAAGTTATGTCATGTTTTTTAAAGTATTTTGACCAATTTTTAGGTCAAAATTTAAAGTATAAGGAAATAAAAAGTGTTTTGAGGTCTCTTATGTGCACAAAATGAAGGATTCTCAACCTGAGAAGAACTTTCAAGTGTTCATTGGCACATGTAACCTATACATGGGAAATTAATATTTTCATGGTATATGGGGAAGGGACATATCTAAAATTTACAATCATTTTTTTCTAGAATGAAGGGCTAAGCTTTATGAATGATCGTTAAGACTAGAAGATGATTTAAACCCTCAAAGAACCCTAATAGTGACCCAATATGAAAGATATTGTTATAAAGTGATTATAATGGATTGGAATGGATATTTAAGTAATTATAGGTTATATTAAACTATCCTAGGCACCTCCAAGTTTTGTTTGTTTTTCAGGTGAGTGAGTGGATCCAATAGGAAAGGCCTTGTTTCTCTAAGATTTATTGTAGAAATCAGAGTTGATCGAGTAAAAGTTGTTAAATGGATGAAGGTTTAATATTGAGACTCATATATTATTTCCATGGTGTTTTTTAATAAATTATATCCCTCAGGTGTGCTAAACTAGTCATATAAGTTGACCTATTGTTAAAAATCCTAATGGTGCAAACAGTGAGAAAACTAAGCAAAAGTGAGATGGTGATTAGGGATGTGTTATCATGGATTAGGGATGAATCCAAGTGCATGGATAATTTTTTCAATAATTTTAATACATTTTAATATTGTATATATGTTTTAAAGGTTAGTGGATATGATGAAAATGTTGATCATAAGTTGACTTGTCTTGTTTAGATGAGACAATGAGGTACAAGACTATGAGATTGGTCTACAAGACCAATATTTCCATGTGACCATATTATTTATCTATCTTATAATGGTATAATTAACTCATAGTATCATAAAAATTAATTTAAAGTCTATTAAAGTGGTTCTATAGGTGTTTTAGGTCATTGTTTTTGTGACTATGTTTTGAGGCTAGTTCACAGTTCTGACTGGGCTACTTACAGAGAAGGGTTTGAGTCCTTTTTCCCTATGAAATTAAGTATAATGAAATTTGTGAAGTTTTTAAGGTCATTTAAATTTTTTTATGTTTGATTTTTTTCCATGGTTGTTTATAAAAATTGTGCTTATGATTTAGTTGTTTAAGACACACTTTCTGGGTATGCATAGGCCTAATATGATCAGTGTTTTGAGAAGATGTTCAAGTGGTGGTTGGACCTAAAAGGTATTGTGGAAATAAAATAAAGTTTTATAAGGTATATTTTAGTGATATTTTATATGTTAATACTATTTAATAAATTTTATAGTTTTCCAATATTTCCAAGGGTTATGTGTGCTAATAAAGGCCTAATTGAATTAGGTATCCTTAAGGCCTAAAAATGGGTTTTGGTCATATATGCTATTATATACCTATTATAATATTTGATTAATGTTTTTGGTATGTTTTAAGGCTTATTTAATTTAAAATATAATTGGGAAAGTGTGTATGTCTGACCAAAAGGTGTATGAACAAGATCCCAGTATAAGAATAAGGCCTAATAGGCCTAATTGGCTTGTATAACATTTGAATCGAAAGATATAGAGTTTTGAAGAGATAAAAGAGGTATTATAGATAATAATAAGGTTACATAAAAACTATCATGAAGATATAATAGGGGTAATTAGATGACTATCAAGGTCAAATGGCCTAATCTATCTTGAAGAGACCTAATTGAATGAAGAAGGCTAGAGATCAGTTTGAGAAGGATAAAAGTGTGTAAAGAGATGAAGAAGGAGATAATAATTTATTTTATGAGAAACATAGGGTTATAAATGTGATAAAATTTTTGAGGTGGCTTAGTTTTTGCTGAGTCATATAGGGGATTGGTGACTCCTTGCAAGTGGGTGCTTGTTAAAGCTTAGTCAAGTTGGTGCTTAGCTAGTTGGGGTTGGTGTTCCAGGTTAAGTTGGTGCTTAAATAAATCTTGATGTTTGAATTATAGGATAATATTCCATTTAAATCATTAGTGCATTTTATTCCCCTTGAGGCTATCCCAATCAAATAAGTGTTCTATGTGTTATGCTCTTCTCTCATGCTCATGGCTCTTAATGTGTTACTAGTTTACTATATTGTTTTGATAGTTCATGAATGATAAGGTAAAGTTGTAAAAGTTTTGAAGATTGATTCACCCTTCTATCAGTAAATGTGTTTCCAACAATTGGTATTAGAGCTTATTCCTTTGAGGCAAGTCTAAAAGCTTTAAGGTGATCCTAAGAAGCACAAGAATGTCTTGTGATCAGGAGGAAGAAGACAACATGTATGATGAAGAAGTCTACTATGATAGTGAAAAAAGAGAAGCTAAAGTAGACCTTGAAGCTGAGGTCATAATTATTCTTGATGATTTAAAACATCAAAAGAAGACTATAAAGGATCTTAAGAGTCAGATAGAATAGGTCAACACAAGGTGTAAGACAAAAAAAGTTGAGTATGACCAGTTGAAGATAGAGCTAGATTCCTTGAAGGATGAGCATGAAGAAATCATAGAAAAATTGAGAAATTTTGAGAGAGAGAGCATGAGAAGTTATAATAAATCAATAATATTAACCTAAAAAGATCAATCAGGTAACCCAATGCTATAAAGGATAAGTCATCATGTAACCATGGTAAGTATAGAAATATTGTTTACTACATCTATCACAATATAGGACACATTATAAGATTATGATATAATAAAGTTATAAGGTAAAAAAGATTAAAAAATACACATGAAACATATATAATACATAAGAAATATCAAACATTGTTATGGAAGCCAAAGCAAACTAGGATAAATCAAATTGAGCTCAAGAAACAAGATGGACTATTTGCCAAGGAGGAGTAGAAGACCAAAGAGGACTCTATACTAGCTCAGATTATCTTTCACATTCAAGATGAAAGCATGAAATGGTATATTGATAGTGTTTTCTCAAGCCACATAATAGGAGATAGAAAAAATTTCATCTCATTAAATAAGAATTCTACATAAACAATGAGGTTTGGAGATAATACAACTACCAATATAGTTGGCAAGGGTGTCTTGCATTTGGATAATAGAAAGACCAAGACATAAAATGTGTTGTATGTGGAAGGATTCAAACATAACCTAATTAGTGTGAGTCAAATGTGAAATTAAGGGCACACACTAACATTTCATGATAGAGGGTGTGAGATAAGGAGATCCAAATTAGGAATGATAATTGCCAATGTCAAGAGGACTGAGAACAACCTATATTTATTGAATGAGATTAGGAAGGAGATATGTTTCATGACTAAGATAAATGAATTTTAACTATGGAACAGAAGGCTAGGTCACCTAAACTTTGACAACCTGGTCAATATTAGCACTAAAAAGTCTATGAAGAACATGCCTAAGATCATCAAACCTACAAATATACTTTACAAGGCATGCCAACATGGTAAGCAGACTAGAATAAGTTTCAATCCCAAGGATTAATATACTAAAATAACCTTAGAGTTAATCCACACTAATCTCTATGGGCCTAAAAGAATTAAAATCATTCAAGGAGATAGCTACTTCATGGTACTCATTGATGATTACACAAGAATGATTTGGTTTGCATTCTTGAAATAGAAATTAGAAGCTCTTGACAAGTTCAAGGAATTCAAAGCTCTTGTTTAGAGTGATAAGAATGGGAAGATAAATTTCCTAAGATTTGATAGAGGAGGATAATTTTGGTCTAATGAGGGTGATGACTTCTGTGAGGTTCATGAAATAAGGAGATAATTCTTAGTAGCTAGGACACCTCAGCAGAATGGGGTAGTGAAAAGGAAGAATAGGACAATTCAAGAGATGGCTAGAACTATGTTGAATGAGTCTACAGTATCTAGTGGATATTGGAGAGAGGTATTAAGCACTACTATCTATGTTTTGAATATAGGATAGATAAGGACTAATGGTAACAAGACTCCTTATGAACTACGAAAGGATAAACCTACAAATGTAAAACACTTTAGAATGTTTGGGAGAAAATGTTTCATCAAAATAGATGATGAAGACTTGGGTAAGTTTGATTCCAGATATGATAAAGGAATATTCTTATGATACTCATCAATGATCTTAGACTATATATGTTATAACAAGAGACTACAAAAGATAGTGGAAAGTACTAATGTGAATATTGATGATACAAGGAAATATAACTCATAGTCAAATAACACTTTAGAGAATTTGGAATTCAAGAATAAAGAATAGAATATAGAGGTTGATGAGGAAGAAGAATAAGTTGAAGAAAGACATGACTCAAAAGGACCCTTAAGATATATTCAAATAGAGCACCCTGAATCTCAAATCACTAGCAACAAGAATGTAGGTATGCAAACAAGGATAAGATTGGTAAGTAATCTAAATCAAGAGAATGTTTCTTTATTATCCAATATTGAACCTAAGAGTCTTACAAAATCAAGCAAAGAATTTTTTTGGATAGATTATATGGATGAGGAGTTAGATAAAATAGAGAAGAATGAGACTTGGGAACTAGTTTCTAGGCCTAAAGACAATAATATCATTGGCACAAAATGGGTGTTTAGAAAAGTTGAATGAATATGGAGAAGTCACTAGGAACAAGTCTAGATTGGTATGTAAGGGATATGTACAAGTTGAAGGGGTAGAATTTGAGGATAAAATTCCACCAATTACAAGATTGGAAGCCATCAAATTATTTCTAGCTTATGTAGGATTCAAAGGATTTAAGGTATACTAGATGGATGTTTAATCTACCTTTTTGAATAGGAAGTTGGAATAAGAAGTGTACATTAAGAAAAATAAAAGGTTATCAGTATAAGATTAAAAATACTATGCTTGTAGATTGAAAAAGGCTCTCTATGTTCTAGATCAAGCTCCTAGAGCATGATATGTTAGGTTGGATAAGTATTTATTGGATCAAGGATTCAAAAGAGGAGTCATAGAGATTAATATATACATCAAGAAATAATATGACCATCACCAAATAGTATTTGTATATGTGGATGACATCACCTTTGGTGGAAATAATAATAACATGACAAAGACCTTTACAGAGGTGATGAAGAAATAGTTTGATATGTCCATGCTAGGAGAACTATCATTAATGATGTATAACTAATAAATATGATCATAATGTATAGATTATAAAGGTACATCTATCTCATAACAAACCAATCATGTAAATTAAGAAATATATAATTGTTCCATAATTAGAATATGATGTAAAACTTAACCTATCAATAGTTAATCAACTAAAAACCATAATAATCCACAAATCAAATAGGTTATTTAGCTTAGAGAGAATCAACATATGACAAAGTAAGAAGATGTAATATTCATTTTGGATTAAATTCATAAATTGAAAACCTATTGGTTCACCATCAAAGATATTTAATGGATATAAGGTCATAACATCTTTATCCAACCCTGGAGAGTCTCTTCTAATAGTCAAGAATCTCAAACACATCCCAAAACATAATTTAGGCCTGAATTGTGAAATTTTAGACCATTTTATAATACATCTCCTTCACACGTGTTAGGATTATGGATATAGTAGATTTTTTTGAGACTCACATACGTCATCAAGGTGTTTTAGGACATTTAAAGTGTATTAGAATCACTTAGAAGACCAATCTCGGTCATTGATCTCTTTGAGGGCTTAACAGATAGTTTTGATGTGTCAAAATTATTAAAGATTATTCATAAAGAAAAAGGGATTGATTGATAAAAAATTGATACAAATTGGGAGTATACAAACCTTATTATTATCTCATAATAGCATTATAATCCATGCATCCTCTAAACCAACTTTTAATGTGAGAAAGTTTGTCTTCTTGAGCTCTGTAAGCATGTTAGGGATGTTGAGTTAATTATTTTGAGAAAAAGGGATATAAATACTTTTTTTAATTTTAAAACACTTCTCTAAGGTCTAAAAAATCTCCCATGAGATATCTCAACACTTATCCAAGATTTTGATCCCTTCAAAAGTCCTGAAACTTGCTTTAACCTATAGTAAGGTTTTCTAGGTAGTCTTATAGTTCTAACCCTAATGATCTCTTTTTGATGTTTTTTTTACTTTTGAAAAGGAGTTAAAACACTGTATAAATATATTTCAATGTCCCTCACACCTTGAAATATCCTTCACACTCCAAGTCACACTCAAAACTTCCATGTTCTCTTCTTACCCTACTAGACAACCCTTTAGCATTGATCTGTACTTAAACATCATTTGTCCATAACCCATCTTGAAGGAGAATATTTTAGGGTCTACCAAGTTACAAGGTATAATATATCTCCTCAATAATAAGAAACCAATCCAATATTGGTTTTTTTAATGATGGATTCCAGACAACAATGTTGTTCATTTTAGATATTAATAGTCTTACTACCTTCTAAAAACCAGTTTAAAATAAAATTGATGGTTTATACTTATTTCAAAGTGTCTAAACACTCTTTCATTATTTATCAATGTCTTATATATCCTTATTGATCTTTCAAACCTCATAATTAACACTGTAATTCTTTTCTATCTTTTGTGTGGACCTATATGTTCTCTTGTAGTACTATCATCTTGTAAGGGCTTGAAAAGGGTTATTGCATGGTTTATTATTCTCATAATGGATATAAAAATTATTAAAACTTTTTATATGATATCCACATTCTAATTTATCTCTTACACCTCATATTTAATACAAATCCTACTTTTGTGAACATCCTTTGTGTATAGGCATGTAAGTGCCTATTATAGGCCTAACACCCATTTTACTTGCCATTTGATTTATCTATCCTCTTTGATGATATGAAATATTTTTAGAATTTTAAGTTCATTTTACTTGGTTAAAGACCATTTCCCACTAATAAAATATACAAACTTGTTAGTATTTTATCAAAATTTACTATAGGTTTATATAGTCCCCTTAACTGTGGGTGTATGACTGCATTTTATCTTGTCATATTGATCATACATGATCATGAATGGGTCTATATATTTTATTTATGTTTATCATCAATATAAACACTTAAATTTTTTTGGAAACTGTTGACCATTTTTGACCCCCAGGTCAAAAATGTCAACCCCTATAGTTTGTAACATTTTCATAAGGAATCCCAAGCTTGTAGATGGTCACCTTGGTCTTGTAATATCATTCAAGTGGTCAGTTTAATATTTGTTTAGCATTGATAAGGTTTTGGTCTCTTTATGTACTTTTATAATTTTGATGTCATCTAAGAACAAATGTTGTTTGTATGTGTTCAAGGTTATATCATTATGATGAGTCATCATATGAGTTTTATTCATACCTTCAAGGTCATATAGTCATGCATAAGTCTTCCACCATGATTTTTAGTGCACCCCAAGGTATGTTAAGTCAATTTATAAGCCAAATTTGAGGAATTCTCTTCCCTTCACTTGACTAGTCTTGACTGGCAGACTATGTGCTTACTCAAAAAAAACCTGTAGGTGTATATTGTAGTGTTAGACTTTGTGTAATTATTATAAGACCCTCTTGAAATTATTTAGGATCATTCCATAGATGAACCTATCTATTCCACATCTTAAGTGAGGATAACATACCCAATGTTGTGCTCAACTTGTATTGTTTACACTACAGTCAAACTATATGTGTCCATTCTTGTCCATGTTGAGAGAAAAAGACATCCTATAGGTGGTAGTCTGGGTTAAAAAATTAAGTATCAACCTATTTGAATGTTTCTTGAGCCACTAGTTCATCTTCATACAAAATAATCCATTTTTATGTAGACCATATCGCTATTATGTCTTATATCACCATGAAGCCATTTGAGACTCAAACTACAATAGATAACACTCAAAACATGTAGAGAAGGATTGTCTAGAATGGAGGCTTCATCTACATCACTTATGAGAGAAAATACCCACTATTGTTTTGAATATCCTAGTGAGGGATACATGATGGATTCATTTGGACTTATCTCGACCTTATACACACTATTCCATGATGACAACAAATATAGCCAAGGCTTTGTTTCTAAGCTTTTAAGGTAACAAGTCCCTAAACTTAGTTTCTTCAATAATAACTTATAATTAAATCTTGCATCCACTTTATGGTTCTATAATGATTTTTAGGACATTATCCAACCTTTAAGACTTTAAGGGGGGCTCAAGCAGGCTTCAAAACTTATGCTCTAATCTTGCTCAGTCTCTATGGAGATATGTAGGTGACACTTGTAGTAACAGACAAGGGCAGTGAATTGGAACATAGAAAATATGTATGGTGGATTACCTTATAATCAACCTAAACATATCTAAATTATTCAAATTGATCTCTTTAATCTTGAAACACTTCAAACAAGTTTCAATATCCCTATTCGAATGTGATTATCTCTTCTGGGGCACTTGTAGGTGCACATCAATGGTGCAGGACAAAATGGTATGTGATTATATCTACAAGTCAAACTCCACCTTGTGAAAGGTTCATGATTTTTATTTCCATTTCATATCTATATCACACTTTGATAACCATCTCCACTTATTCAAAAGGGTTGGTCAAATCTCTCCTTCACTTGACTGTAAGTGAGTACCTATAAGAAGGTCTGATAGTGTTTCATGTATGATTGAAAATTTATTAATGCTAACCATTGAGACTAGTATTTATAAGGAGGGAGATTAAAATGACATTAAAGTCATGAAATATAATATATCACATCTATATGAAACCACTACAAGAAGGGAAAATGTCTATAGGTATTGAAACTTGATTGTAACTCCATTAGTGTAATTAACCTATAACTTGAGATGTTTGTCTCATCCACTCACCTCAAAACATGTAAAAAAATATAGAAACCATGGGATAAATATGTCCATATGTTATATAATCAATTTCATCTATTAGATTGTATGAAACAACTCAGGCAAGGAGAAAACCTATAGGGTGTGGGAAATAACATATAGAAAGAGGTAATCAACTTCTTAGCATTGGTTCATAAATAAAAAGTGACCAATCCTATAAATATTACCAAGAAATTCAAGTGGAATAAGTTTAATTTCATCCCATAGATGCATTTAACTTGAAACCTCTCCTACTGGCCATACCATTATAAAACTTGCTAATCAATTTTGTATGCCTTGTAGAGCGATGGAGAAGTGAAATGGTTTTGGTCAATTTTTGATGCTTCTAAAGTAGATCAAATATTTAAATTAATTTAGGTAAGTTGAAGAATCATCCCATTACCTTCCACATGTGCCACCACACTTGTATAGGCTATAAAACTTCTAAAATTCCTCCTTTTCTAACTATTTTCTTGATTTTTAGTTGGGAACATACACATTTCAATTATGATTGCCACAACTAACAAATAATATGACATATTGGACATTGGATATCATCTTCGAACACTTGTCTACTAAGGAAAATTGTACCACCTTCATAATGACTCCAAAAGTGACCTCTAACATGACATAGGCCTAAAAATTAATATGACTAAGGTAAATGACACATTAAATGACATAAAATAAGACCATGACACACCCTATAGAACCATAATAGACACTTATACAAGTTTTGGACTATAGGGGGTTGACCTATTTTGACTTGTGGTCAAAATAGTCAACATGTCTAAAGCCAACCCAAAAGACTTTTATCTTTGTTACCTTTTTCCTTGTTGTGCTCAACTTGGCTTGATTGTGCTAAAAAAATTGACCTTATAGAATCTATTTGAATCCATATGAGAATTGATGAATCATCTGATCAAAATTAGCTCAAGTTACCAGTTTCCCTCTATTATCCCAAATTGTTGTTAATTCAAGCTCAATCAAAATTAGCTCTACTTACTTCTCTTATTCGGCCAACTTATTTAATATAGCTTCAAAAGATAATACCCAATCCTGAGCCTCTTGTGTTCTTATTAGATCTAGATTTAATGCATTTGATGCCTCTGGAGGGGTCATCAGGTCTAGGTAGCTAAATGCATTACTAGGGGTGTATAATACCAATAAATTCAACTTCTTCTCATCTTCCCTAATAATCTTGAACAATCTAGTTATTGAATTTACATGTGGAGCTAAATTGAATCTCAAAGAATTAATTGAATCCAAAATCTCATACAACTTGAGTGTTGCATGTTGCACATCTTATTCTATACCATGGCCGACTCATATTACCTATTTTTACTCTCTATGAGTTTTTAAATCTTCTTCCAGCTCTTGTTTATCCATCTAAATTCCCTCATGTATATAAAAAATTGCCTTACTATGGGTCTTCATATAGGATTTGAGGTCCTCAATGCATGGTGACTGACCCTTCTTGTACTGACTCTTCAAAAGGAAATAAACCTCTTCCCTTTCCTTCAAGATCAAACTCTTTCTAGAATTATCCTCAATCTTCCTCTTTTTGACCCATTGGACTGATGTTGTAGCCTTGTCAAATAATGATATTTTTGTTGGAAGCTTACTGATATTTAGTTTGGGGCTCTTATAGGCCAAAGCTCCTAACTCCTTGGCCTAGTTTGGAAGAATGAGCTTTAAAGGATATAATTATTGAGATTCTACTTGCACATGCTCTTCAGGCTTAAGCTCAGTTTCAAAGGAAGGTTTATTTATTGAGGGCCAAATTATTTTATACCAATCTATTTTTCCAAATTATGGCATTGGGTGCATAACATAGACTGGTTGGTTTCTCTTATCCTTCTTGGGTTTTCACTATTGTGGTTGTGAAGACTAGTGTTAAAGAAGGCAAAGGTGAACCCAATTATGTAGAGGAAGCAATAATTTGGGTGATGGATAGGATGAAAAGATATATGGTTGTAAGGATGGACACTAAAATAATATAAAATGTAATAGTGAAGGTTGAATAAGGTGAAGTGGCACTAGGTAGAGTAGCAGATGGGTACATAAAAAAGAGACTAACAAAAAGTGCTTACAAAGGAATGAAAAAGAAAGCAATTGGTGTAGGGATGGTAGAAGTAAATAGTAATGACATTAAAGGAAAAAGGCCTAAGGGGGATGTGAAAATAGGATCCTTACCAGATGACTCACCAATGAGAGGTGCCTTGGCTTTCAGCTCTTGCAAGCTTAAGACCTTAGCTTGCTATAATTCCTCATCATCCACCTCTTGTCTTGGATCACCTTCTAGTGAAGTTTGTGCCTCCTTGAGTGCTTGTGTGGGTGGGGTTTGTGGTATATCCCCCTTTAGTTTCCTCTAATAGCATCTTGTTATCTCCTTTTTTGTGGAGTAGTCATCTATTGTGGAAGAGGAGGGGGAATCATGCTGGATGTTACTATTGTTGAAGCCATTATTTCTTCATTAAAAAAATACAAAAAAATGATCTTAATATATTCCCCTCATGTTATATTCTCAACTTGAGTCAACTCCTCTACTAGCTCTTGTTTAACCTTCCTTAGTTCAACAACTGATTCTTAAACTAGAGGAGTCTATTCCTCTCTATCTCTCATGTAGGAAAAGGCATTTATTCTTCCGCTTATTATTGTTCATACCCTCCAATAAGGGATGCCTCACCTATAGTAAGTGATGCCTCACCTACTAACTATTCTTACTCCTGTGATTGGTTTGAGCCATGAGTCAACCTTAGAGATCTTGTCCCTCTCCTTTTGGTTGTTGATATGCCATGCCACTCTAAAATTCAAAAGATCTCCATCCTCTTAGAGGTGTGATCCTAAATTTTTCTTAGCTGAATGTAAGAGAGGGTTCATCTTATATTACCCTCAATAGGTCCTCGCTCAAGCCTTTTATCACTGCTCTTTATTTCACTTTTTCATCATCTTTAGCATTCAAAAACATAAAATCATGATCAAATGTCTTATGTTTATACAAGAAACCAAGGGTGTGGATCTTCTACTGGAATTTCCCATGGGGATCTAAACCTCTATGAGGGAAAGAGGGTAATGCATATGCTTTCTTGGCATTTTCAACTTCCCTAAATTACCTCCTTATGGTGTATTGAAACCTCCTTATAGTTTTTTGATAGACACTAGTACACTTCAAGCTTTTAAAAATGACATGTATTGAATTGAATTACATGAATTACAAATCATTCTAGTCACAACTAGGGATTTTGAGATAGTAGAAGGTTTAATTTTACTTGATCTCTTGAAAAATGAATGAGATGAACTTGGTTGGAGGCTCGATGTTATAGTTTTCTACATTCATTTTCAGTTTATTTGCCATTAATCACCAATGTCTATGAGCTCATCACCTTAATTAAATTTGAACTTAACTATCTTGTTGTAGTGTACATGGCACATTGGATGCTTGCTCATTTAGGGTGTCATGGTGTTACCTTTCCCTTTTTTCTATTTGTCATTATGTGGTCCAGTCAAGGGAAGTCAAACTTTGCCTTCAGGCCAAAAAGACCCTAAAAAGTAGAATGTTATTTAGATAAATTGGTTTTGAAAGATTTGTCCCAAATTCTTCAAAACAAAGTTGTTGAAGACTTAGTACTCTTTAGAAATATTGTGTTTCAGGTAGAATTAGTCAAATAGAAAGTTATCAAATTAAAACTTTCAAATGAAAGTTTTAAGAATAAAGCTTTTGAAGAGAATCTTTTTAAAGAAAAGCTTCCAAAGAGAAAGTTTTCGAAGATAAACCTTCCAAAACAAAGCTCTTGAAGTGAAAGTTTTTGATGAAAAGTCTTCAAAACAAATCTTCTAAAGTGAAAGTTACCGTTCAGAACAAAAATTTTGAAGAGAAAATTTTTGGAGTAAAAGCTTCTGAATACCAAAAATTACTGAGGGTCCTTTCATAATAAAAGCTTTCAAAGATCAAAAGTAGCTGAAGGAAAACATTTTGAAGAGAAAGTCATCGATCGAGAAAAAGTTTAAAAATGAAAGTTATCAGAACAAAGTTTCTAATTAGAACAAAACTTCTGAAGAAAAGTCCTAAATAGAAAGTTTTCAAAGAGAAAGCTTTTGAAGATTAAAATTTGCCAAAAATTAACCTTCTGGAATAAACTAATTTGAATACCTATCATGCAAAATAGTTCTTCTTGACTTTTCATTAATAGATTAGTTTTGAATAAGTATTTTCAAATGGAAATAAGTATACCTAAACATGATTCAATGTCTAAAACACTGAGTTTATATAGATAATAATAACCATCATAACCATTAGAAACACGTAAGTATTCAGATAAAATATTCATATTCTTTAGAAACAAAGGTGGTCCCCACTTTTCAAAGTAAAATACAGGGTGGGGTGTGTTGATTACAACAAGTTGTAAGAAGTAAAAAGCCACCAGGTGATAAAGCAATATATATGAGTAAGAATAATGTAAAAGATAGTAATATAGTAAAAATCATGAACTAAACTATTAAACAAATGAGACATACATCCAAAATATTAGATAAATTAAAAAAAGAGACACTCGGTTTAGGGATAATAACCTTTTGTTGAATTTTTGGCACATCGATAACACCCTTGGATTGTAACACTTTACAAAATATGGTTTTATGTGAATCCAAGAAGTATAAAATAAACCCTACGTAGATTAAATAATTGTAGGCTTTAAATTATTTTCTCGCCAAAATCTATATTTTGAAAATTTGAACTTGTCTAGGCTTTTTGGAAGGGTATTTTCATTTCCTACTGAATTACAAAGATAAGATCTTTCATGTGAGGGATTATTAGGGTACATTAACATGCTATAAATTGTGTCATATGTTTTATCTCATGATAGATATGTTAAATTCATCTAAGGTCAAGTCCAAGTGAGTTGTCTAATTAGTGATCCACACTTGGAGCGAGTCTTAAAACAGTTGAGAAAAAGAAGGAAACATACAAGGTAGTAGAAGAGTGTGTGAATAAGAGAGGAGAAAAAATAAAAAGAGAGATATGTGTTTGTAAAATACAAGAGAGATAAAAAAATAAAAATAATATTTAGAGGCCCAAGATTTTGAGGAAAAAGGGAGAGAAGTTCTGTAAATTAATGTTTTGACTGTGTTGTTGTAACACATTTACATTAAAATCAATGAAAGAAAGTTATTTTTGAGTTGCATGACTTAATTAAAATAATATATTACCTATAAGGAAATTTATTCATTTATTTTTGATCATATTTATGTTCTAAAATAATGTTCATTCAGGGTACAGGTTTGAGAAACATAATACATAGCCATTACAGTCAGCAAGTTTTTTCACAGTTAGAAAAAGTTATTTTTCATCATATTTTTGTATTGAATTAGTGATAAAAGTGTGTGAGAGAGATAAATAAATGTTTGGAGAGTCTCCTCCAAGTCAAAATATTCCAAAATATCTCTCAAAATCTAAATATTCCTTAACTGTTAGCTCACAGCTTGCACATAAAAACTTGAATTTTTGAGGCACTAAAAACACCATAAATAAAAAATGAACCTTAAAAAACTCATTAAAAGTTGGATAAAGGTGTATTAGAATGTATATGAAGTGTTAAAAGTGGTTTAAATTTTTCTGGATTCCCGTAGTAGAATTTATTCAAGAAACTCATTATGTAGATTTTAGAAACATATAAAAGTCTGATTTTATCACACTAAAACCACTTTATCTATTAAAAAAATAAACTAAAATATATGAAATATTTTAGAGGTTTAAAATAATATGTATTTTATCTATTAAAACTTTTTAAGCTTATGGTTCCTAAAAGAGAGATATTTCTAAAATACAATCAACAGGCCTGTAGGTGAGGGTGTAGTCATATAAGATGTCCAAATTGGTAGCTTGAGTGTGGATTGTGACACCTAATCCATAGGACCTTCTTTCATGCTCTCATGACCCTTATAAACACCTTTTTTCTTATTACCAGTCATCCATAGACTTCTGAGATCTGATTCTAGCTCAGCTAGGCTGTATTTCTCATGTTAATTCCACCCCCCAAGTCCTAAGCTTGTAGGACAAGAGCATTGGGGTTGGAATATAGCGCCAGACCCTAGGGTGTCCCATTTTTGGCACTCCTATCCAATCATATTTTGATCCCAAATGACTATTTCCTTTTAATTCCTATTATTCATTATGTTGGCCTAACATAAATACATTTAACCCATGACCAATAGATCTCTATAAAAACCCATTCAAAATTCATTTAGAAGGGGTTGGAAAATATTTAAAATTGAGTAATAATACAAGTTAAACCACCAAGGAAAATTTACCTATTCTCTACATATAGCCATCCAATATAGCTACAAGCATACTCAAACCCTCACACTAGTCCATAGCCACCTCAGGCATACCTAGTTTAGTATTTTTGCATCTGCATAACACTATTGAATAAAGTACATCAAGTGGGAGAACTACATATGGCTTGATCCCTCTTTAGAATATTGGTATATAGGAAACGTGCCCACACAAGGGGTGTGGATACACGTTCAATGCATCTTACACACACTGACCCCCCCATCTTTCTCAAGTTTTATTCAAGAACAATGAAGGTCTAGAGTTCAAGATTAAATTAGCTCTACAAGGAGCTCTATTGACATTCAAAATCCAAATTTTCACAAGTAGGATCACACAATAATAGTGGATAAAAATTAAAAAACTCAAATCTCTATGACCAATTTAGACAACAACAGTAGGTCCTAGACTATAGCACCAGATCTCAAAGTGTCTTATTTTTTATGCTCCTATCCTTTTTTTTTATTTTAGTTTATTTTTTTAATAGATTCTAGTTTCTTATAAATATCCAGATCTAGGTTTATGACACTATCTCAGTCCTACACAACCAATTTTAGCCATCTTAGTCTAGTTTTAAGCTAAGTTACATTTCTCTTTATTTATTGCTATTTTTATAAAGGTTTAAAAGTTACAGGAAATTATACAAATCAATACTAAAATTATTGAAATATTATTTACTAATTTATTTATTCCATACCCTTAACTAAATTATGAATAATATTCCAATATTCCCAAAATTGTTAAATCATTTGGTGAACCTGACTTACTTTGTCTGCACATAAAAACCCTAAAAACCCTAGGGTAAATTCCTTGCTGATTTTTCCAATAATTTTCTAATTTTTTACCTGCATATTTAACCAAAAATTCAATTTAATTTTTAAAATTCCATATTAAATTTTAAAGAATCAATTTTCTTCCAAACCCTTGTTGCATGTACTGTCTCTTTAAATCAAGAATTTTGCCAATATTTTTTTAATTTTTTACATGCATATTTCAATAAAAAATTCACTTTAATTTTTAAAATTCCATAATAAAATTTTAAAAATAAATTTTCTTCCAAACCCTAGTTGCATATATTAGGTCCCTTTAAATCAAGATTTTTTTCAATATTTTTATGATTTTTTACCTATATATTTAAATAAAAAATTCACATTAATTTTTAAAATTCCATAGTAATTTTAAAAAAATAATCATTTTTCAAAACCCTAGTCATATATACTAGATCCCATTACTTTTGAGGTATCACCTTACATCTAAAATCGTATTTCACATAAAATCAAAAATATATCTCATTTAGTTAAAATCATTTCTTGAAAATAATAAGGAGACCATACTCGGTCCTATCATGTACATGAATGATGAAATTTACCATAGGTTAATACAAAGCTTCATTATTTGAATTTTATGCTTACCCTAAACATGTAGTTTATCCAATATTTGTTGTAAATGTCACCCAAACACCAAATTCACCATTTCCACTGAAGCCATCTACTACCATATTTAAATGTCCCAGAGGAGAATTAACATCTTCACCACTAGAGCAAACTTCAATTCGCCTTCGGTAGGATGATACCATGTATATAGAGTCTATGGCATATGATGATACATATTTTGATGATATTGAGGAATTTATTGATGGCCATAATCCCTTCCTCCATCTCCATCCCCAACGAGCTCCCTTCTTAGACCCTTTATCCCCTCCAACCTAGTATTTTACATCATTGTGTACATATTGCATATTTTAAAATTACTTGTGCATAATTTCTTAATCTCTTCTATAGTTTCCTAAAAATTTATTGTACATAGCTTATACATAAAAAATCCAAAAACATTCAAATACATAAAAAATACAAAAACATTCAAATAATTCAAAATACCAAAAATAATACAAAATATTTTAATTGTATGCATTATCCATGCTTTACATTTCTACTACCATGCTAGACTTACATTTGTTGTTCTATGCTATTGTTTGTCGATTTATCCACATTACCATGCTTTACTTGATCTTATTTGAGTGTGTGTAGTTCCATCTAGATCTTTGATTGCTTCACTCTACCCATTAATGGGGCATCATACTTCTACATTTGAGATATACATTGATATATTTACCCACTAAGGGCATCTTCTACATGACTACACCATCAATCAGTGGCATGTTTGATAGGATAGTTTGGACTCTTACACCCAATGTCTCCTATAGTAGTGCCTAAATTTTAGGCACAAAATATTGAAGAGTTGAGGGGGAGAGTAGGAGGAGGAGTGCCAGTCAAGAGATCAGTGATCAGGTTGTGGCATGCGAGGCCGTGGATTAGTCGAGCATGATAGCTGGTATTCAAAGGAGAAGAGGGCATGGATGTGGATACAAGGGTATAGTAGGTACCACAACAAGAACCATAGTAAGAGGAGAAATAAAGGCATTTAGCACACCATTGATGGAGATGTCATTTACAAGATTGATCATATATGAGGGTGGTCATGTAGGATGACCTGATAGTCAGCCTAGAGTAGAGCTGGTCGATATAGGCACCTTTGAGGAGAGGTCTGTAATGTACATGGGTGTTGACTCCACATTTTGATTTGATAGGGAGGTGACCCATAGATGAGGTGCTCATATGATAGGTTGATGGATAGACTATGCTCAACAAATTAGTAGATGAGGAGATGGTGGTTGGTGATATTGGGATAGGTAAGAAATGATGTAATTTTTAATCTTTGAGATATAATATTAGTTGGATATGATTTTATATGCATAGATAGATTTTGAGATGTATATGTGATCTGGTATCTATCTAGGTTTTGATTTTTTTAGACCTTAAAATAAAGGAGATCAAATGGGGATCCCTAATCATGGTAATGCACCATGATATTTTGGACATGGTACTAGTACCATATGACCCCACCATACTGGATGATCCTATGGTATCATTTGCCCTAGCTCATGCATGATATTTTAGACTAGTGGAGAAGGCCATGAGGTAGTTATAAACATGCAGGGATGGATTTTAGCCACTGACAAGGGTTAGAACGAGATAGGCATAGGCTTGATAGGCCCTGACTCAAAAGAGAGCTACACACATAGCTACCATGATCCAACTGGGATAGGTAGAGGCCCAAGTGGCTAACCTATAGGGACAGGTAATAGGTTTGAGATCTTGGATAGCCTCATTATAGTGCACTATGTAGAGGGAATGGTTTGAGGCATCTATGAGTAGTGTGTCTAGGCCATGAGATAGGCATGATGGAGCCTAGCCATAGAACTAGAACAATGTAATTTTGTATTTTATGCCATTGTCTAAAACACATGATATATAGAGATATATTGTTTTTTACATTTGGATTTTAGTCTCATGAGTTATATTTTATTTGTGGTTGTTGATGCATGGATATATTTCATTCTAGCACATGTATTTTACTTTTTTTGCATATGTTATGGGAAATATATGTAGTGTTTTCTTTTCTAGCATTATGTAGTACACATGCATGATTAAAAAGAAACATGAAAAAATGACTTTGGAAAAATATAATTAATCATTAAAAATGCATTACACATTGTATCACAATAGGAAATCTGTAGTAACAAAATATGACTAAGTATAATAAACCAAAAAGTGGTAAACAAGATGATAAAAAATGTTTTTGAACCATGAAAAAGATTAGCACCAAATTAAAACAAGTAAAATCACATTATATCACGTTGGGAAGTATGAAAATAATGTAGTAAAATGGGAAGCACATGAAAGACCAATGGTAGAAAAACAAATCAATTAAGTCAATTAATCATACTAAATCACATTGGGAAGTATAAAAGAGAAACAAAATTTGCAAAATGGACTTAAATTAATCACACTAATTTAAGTTAGGAAGTATGAAAAATTTAAGAAAAATGGTTGGATTCTTACATGCAATCATATAATAATAAGATAAAATTGAAAGATTAAAGAAGTAATCATAAAACATACTAAATCAAGATGGGAAGCATGTTAATGATGTGTAACTCATAATCAATCATGACTTATCTCAAATTTGACGCATGTAATTTTGTTATGACTTAGGTATTGGAAAATTTTATGATGAAGGCCAAGTGCTATCCATGGTCTTACACTATAACTCACAAATGGAACACCAATGAGGTGGAAACATTGTTAAAATGATAAATTATGGTAAAATGGGATGTTTGGAATGGTAGTGTGAAAATTTAATAATTTGTGAGGAAAGCATGGTCCTATCCAAGGTCTTACACTACAACTCACAAATAGAATCCCTAGGGGAAGTGATTAATGAACAAAATAAAATTTCTCAATGGGAAATATTAGGATTGTAGGGACTGAAAAAGGGATGTAATAAGTATAGCGTATGCATGTTATAATAAGACCTTAGAAAATATGAGGCACACGAAGGACATAGAAAGACCTTAAGTGACTAATGATTATCAATATACAAAGGATACTTGTTCACTATAGGCATAAAAGTGTGGTACTAAGATCAACTCATGTTGGTTATTTTGAACAAGAAAATTAAAATGAACCTACCTTCCCACAATGTGTTCTCTGTTCCTCAGGACCCCTTACAGAGTCGTCGGTCTACTACAAAGATCTGGGTATTTGCATGAGAAAGTAGGTAGCATTAAAAGATTTTTTATTCTTATTTTTCAATCTACTAGCCTACCGCACCCCAATGGACCTTGACTCTATCATGAGGCTAGATTTAGAGTTTAATTTTTACTAGAAAAGGGATATGTGCTTAGAATAATGTCTTTTAGTGTGATTTTACTTTTGAAAATTTTGAATGTTGCCTTTTAGATCATTGCCTTTTGTTAAATGAGTTGGATTTTGAATGTTTATGGATTTTGAGATTCCTCCTTCATATGGATTTTGAATGACCAATCATGAAAGATAAAGTGATAAACATGAATGATATTTAGGCTTAGTCTAAAGGAAGTTAAGTATCCAAAGACATGATTGACTATAACACTTAGGTTTAACTATAAACTAGCATGTTATTTCAAGTTTCAACCATGTGTATGTTTAGTTTATGAAAGGAAATAAGGGGAATAAATGGATATCCAAAGTGGAATGATAAAAGGAGATTATAATGAGATTAATTTTTTGTTAACTGATCACATGGTAAAGAAAAAATGACTAAAGGGAGTAAGGTTTGTATAACCAAGTCACAATAACAATTATTCATGTTTTAGAGAGACAAGATATCAAACAATCGTGAAATAGAATAAGATAGCCATAAAAAAGGAACTCATGAATAATAATTATGTAATCATGAAAAAATAATTCATAATAATAATAATAATAATAATAATAATAATAATAATAATAATAAGCAACATTGAGTGCGAAACAAAAGTCATCATGTAAGATAGATAAGAATTTGACACAATGTCAAATGATATAAGATAGATAAATGTAAAGTTAGAGCACACATCCAATGAAAAATGAATAAATAAATGAAATAAAACCATGATTATGTTCATAAATACTAGTATATTTGTCCACACACATTATCCATAACATCTGATAAGTTTCTTGAAGCTGAACTCAGACTACAACCAAAGTCTCATCGATCTTCAGGGAAAGTTGAGAAAATACTTTGCATTGAATATACTAAAAAAAATGTAATAACATTAAAGGATAATTTTGATGAGGGATATCATATATTTTATTCTCAATTTATGAATGGTAATAGACTCTATTAGATATTAAAGGGTCATGGTAGAGAATGGGCCACAAGTGAAGGAGTCACTGGTCAAGAAGGGGATACTAGTGAAGGAGGATTCATGGGTGAGGGAATCATGGGTGGATAAATAGTAGGTGGAGAAGGGAACATAAGTGGTGGATCCATGGAGTAATAATGGGGAGCCTTCTTATGAGGGTGACCTATGGTAGGAAGGGTAGCAGGCACATGAATGGTTATGAGGTTATCTTTGAGATGTTGAAGGATACAATAATGATCAGTTTGATGAGTACCACATTGATTTTAGAGATAATATACCTCTCCATATTTGGGAAGATAATTATGTAATACTTTTTGGGGAGGTATATCCTTTTTTTTGGTATAAGGTTATCTGAGCAACATTTCAGGTGATAATTCGGGCGATGGTTCTACCCCAGTTGGTGGGAAAACTTCCGGGAGCCATAACTTTTACACCATAGATTCATTTGAATTCTCATTTAAACCATTAGAAAGATAATAATGAGGATAATGTGATGATATGGCATGGAGATATTATCAATTTTTTTACCCCCAAAATACCAATGTAAGTATCCTAAATTTTAATTTTAATAGTGTAGTCTAAAAATAATAAGTTTCTAAAAATAGTAATTTCTCCAATTTGTAATGTTGTAAATCATGGAAGTCAAACCACTTCATCTCCATAGATATTGGTGGCATTAAACATCCTCATCATACCTTTAAATTATGTATAAAAATATATGTATCCCAAAAAGGCAATCAAACATCTCTTCTTAGAGATAGGCATATGTTTGGATTTGTAAATTTGATCAATAAAACATCTCTTCTCAGAGATAGCATTATTACAATTGTGTTATTCTTGTTTCTTGAATTATCTTTCAACCAAAGCTCTTGAGTTTTGGATTATAAGGAGTGGTAGGACATAAGGTGTCTATATATTGTTTCATTTTATGATATTGTGTGGATGAATGATATCTATGACATAGAAGCAATAAATATACTTGTTAGTAGACTTTGTAGGTGTAATAATAGGGAGAGTGGAAATGGAAGCCAAATAAGACTAGTGTAATGAAAATCATTTAGTCTAATGACTAAAAACTTTATGAATATCACAATATGGTTGATCAACCCATTTGTTTGGTAAAGGAACAAGCTATGATAAAGGGATTTAACCATCACCAAGTGAAGGTGGGGTTGGTAGATAGACTGGGCAAGGCTTGATTGAAGGAGAAATAAGATCATAAATAGAAAGAGACTCAACTAGAGAGGGAATGGGAATAGGATTTAAAGTAGGCTCAGTTGAGGGAGGGACAGGATATATAGAAGGCTAAAGGATAGTCATAAGCATCTCAGGGATAAGTCAGCTAGAGGGAGCCTGGTATCTAGCAAAGTGATATGGATTAGTCATAGCATGATCCATAAGAATAATCCTATGAGGTTCTTCAAAACTTGGAGGTATGTGCACAATCTCTATCCTATGAAAAAAAATGCTAAAATTAGGAATTATATAGGATGGAAAGCGATGAGATATATAGAAAGACTGAAGCAAAGAGCAATGAGAACAAATAATTTAAGAATCTCAAGCCTAAACAAGACCTCCTAAGAATGGATCATCTAAGGTATAGCCATCATCATAGTCATGTGTATGAAGATCAATGGCATAGGTAGGGATGACCTTGTCATCCAATGTGGTGTGATGAATGGAGTGTTGAGTCTTAGTTAAGATAATGGGTATATCATCACTAGGTGGTTGACTAGAACATGGTTTTAGAGAAGGTGGAAGCTGGGAAATGAGATGAGGTAAGAGATCTAAGGTTTTGATCTTGAGATTGATCTCATTAGGTTGTATCATCATCTTAATCTAGGAGGTTAGGTGGTATCTTCCCAATGATTTTGGGGTGACAATTCTAACCTTGGGTAGAGTTGATAGGAAAGTTAAACTATTGATATTCCTGAAATGACACTCTTGGAAAGGGTTCAAGGGTTGAAATCTTGAATACACCATTTTCTTAGAATTATTCAAAATTCTAAGGGTTAGTGTCACCTTAAATCTTATAGATTTATTTATTATGAGTAAATTTGACATATTAGAAAGTGGAAGAGGCAACTGGTCTCATGCAATGATTCCATGGCCTATGAATCAAATTGTTATAGGATAGAGGAAAGTTGAAGATCATCACCTTCACTCAAATAATGATAGTTAGGATGGTGATAGGGAGCCACACATAGCCTAAGGGAGGGATTTGCCTTCGATCATAGCCTTGACATGTGTTGCAGGTGGACTTAAGATTAAATTCAAAATATCCAAGGGTTTTAATAAAATCAAGAGAGGAAAAACAAGTGCATAAACCCTCATCAATAAAGACATACTTGACTTGGATATCACCAATTTGGATACTGATAAAAAGGGAGGATCATCTGCATGAATTAGAATCTCATGAGGGATCATAGAAGCAATAAAGAATTTAAGGGAAAGAGAAGTGTCCTTTATTTCATCAACATGTATGGATATCTCTCTGAATTATTATAAAATTTTATTTTTGATCTAGATAAGGTGTATTCACAACCTACTAGGGGAGGATAAGGGATGTTCATTTTGAACAAGATCTACATAAGATGATTATGATGACTCAGAGACATCCACATAAGTTCATGAAATGGGATTTGAGATGGGAGATTATTAAGTTTCATGATAGGATCCCACTCATCATAACACATAAGGGGACTGTTGGAAATAGGTGAATACTATTAAAGGAGGTCCTCAGAAGGAGGAGCTAAAGTGCATGTGAATTTATGTTGATAAGATGTGGGAGGTTGAATTGGAGGACAAGTTTTTTTATTATATTGAGAAGATGGGGTAGTTGATGTAGGTTTGGTTTGAGATAATTTTGAAAAGTGTTAATATAAGTTTTAGTATCATTGGTGATGGTTAAAGAGGTTAGAGGAGTGTTAAAAATGGTATCATAAGTTTTATCCAAGAGAGGTGTTGGAATGGGTTCATCAAAAGATATAAGGTATTCTTGCCCCAACTTTGTTAAGTGAGTTGGGTAAGAGTTTTGGATAACACAAAAAGTGCAAGATGATGGAGGAGTATGGATCGGATGAAGATCTATGAACGTAACCACCCTTTGCATATTAGTCATATTGACCACATTTTATTCAAGAGTTGGGTCTATAATATTATCAACATTATTGGTAGAAGGAGTAGGCTTATCTTTGTTGTCATAGTGATTTGAAAGAGGATCTTTGTAGATGGCCAAATGAGTATTAGCATGGTTCAAAGCTTGAGATTTAGTTTATGTTTCATGGGATTTGAAGGCAATGCCATAGGATTTTTAACATTTATGAATGATATAATCATGGTTAAAATTGGGATTGAGAAGGAAAACCATAACCAAATTATGTACTTTCTTACAAGTCTCATGAGAATGACCCTAACTAGCATGAAACCAATAAAATTTATTGGGATCATATTAGGATTTCATGGGATAAGTGGGATCAATCTCTCATTGAAGAGGTCTTAGTAGATGCTTTTATAATTTTGATAAGGATAAAGGATTATAAACATTGATGTTATTTGTTGAAGATAAATGAGGATTAGTGATGTGGTTGGGAGGGGAAGCTTATTTTGAAGCTTGGTTGGGAATAATAAATTAAATACTATGAATGGTATCATAAGAATTGACGACACAATCATTATTATCATGATGATTTTTATTTTGATTAACATGCAAGTACTAATAGAAGGTTGAGATGGATTGAATTGATGCATGAGGAAATCTTGGTGCTTGGCTTGGTCAATGGCCTCTTCCAAAGTGTGTGGAGAGAGTTCAGACCTGATATTATAACTCAGGATAAAGAGAATTGATAAACAGATGAAATAACTTATCATTTTCCATATTGTGTTCATATTTTATAGACAAGGTCTTCCATCATTTGATGAAATCTTGTGCAATGTTTGTCTCAAGTTGATTAAAATTAATAAAATGGGCCAATGTATTTTCAGGGAGGTCACTAGTTTGAAACTCTTGGATTAGAGCATTAACTAAATCTTCCAAACTAGTGATGAAATGAGATTTGAGTTAGCTATACCAATCTAAAGCATCACCAGAGAGAGTTTTTGTTAATATCTTAATAGCAGAAAAAATATTTAACTTGACCCAATCATTATGTAGATTTCCAAATGTTTTTTAAGTGGAGAGTGGGATCAGTTGACCCATTGTAACTAATGGTAGGGGTGATACCTCCTATATCGACGTTATCAATTTGAGGTGTAAGAGGATCATTTTGAAGGTGCTTTATTATTTTGTTAACAAGAGGAGGTTGAGGGATAAGATTACCATAAGAATCTATAAGGGGAGGTGGGGGGGAATTTTTGTTATGTGTTCTCCATGGAACCTATTGAGGGTGATTTTTAAGATGGATGAGATGATTTTGAATTTGCATAATTTGGTTGGCATTATTAACTTGGAAAGCATTCATTTGATTAAGAATTTACAAGAGAATTTTAGAGGTTTAAGTTATGTTATTTGCATTGTGTGATGCATTAGCATTGGTATTAGTGGCTTGGGTACCACTGTGAATCATAACATGCACGCTATTAGTGGCTTGAGAGGAATTGGTTGTAATTGAGGCACTAGTAGCATGGTTTTCTTGTGTGGAAAAAGATGCACTAGTAGAGTGATGAGAAGAAGTAGCACTGGAGGCATGATTACCATGAGAAGAAAATGATGTACTAGTGGAATAATTGATAAGAATAGCTTTTAGAAGATGCCCACTAGATGTAAAACCTACCATGTTAGTAGAGATACTAGGCATGGAGGTGGAGGAAATCAGAGAGGAAAATGTCATAGTATGAAAAGGGGTCAAAAGATAAGGAAGAGGTTGAGAAGAAAAAAAGCTAGTGTCCCCAAATACATGTGAAAATGTGGGAGAAGGTGAATAGGTTTCCTTTATTTGACCACTTATCATGAGATGATAAATAGTATAAGGATCTTTTCCTTGATGTTGAGGAAACTCAATGATGAAGAAGAGAATTTCTGAAGTATGCTCTACTTGAGGTTGATCTTCTAAGGAGAAGAGAGGGTTATAAACTAAAGAGGAATGTGGAGGGGTCCCATAATTTATAGTGTGAGTGGCTATATGAACATTAATTTCATCTAGGGTAGGATACATAAGCTGCTTATGGGAGAACCTATTGGGGTTGATAAAGATCATCATATCTATTGAATTCAACTTAGTGTTATCTTAAAATAGGAAGTGCATGATGAGGGAGAAACATTAAGGAAGACTAAGATAATGTAAATAAAAATAGGCAAAAAGGATACATAGTCAACTAGGTTGACTGTGTTCTATAATCCAAGAGGTAGATAAGGGTACAGTGTCATACAGGCCAACTATGTACTATAAATAAGGTATGAATTAAGTTGATAAGGATATAGGGTTGAACCAATCAACTTAGTATTGTAACTTGACTAGAAAAAAAGGATACATATTCATACAGGTTGACTCCCTATCGCAAATTAGGAGATAAAGTAGGTAGAAATGGATACACAATCATACAGGTTGATTGTGTACTACTAATAGGGGAAAACACAATCTATAAAAGACTATATCAAATAAAATGATAGTGTTCTAAAATAAATAAAAAATTTGAAATATAATTGAAGCAAGAAATGGAAGCAAACACACAAATAATTGGATCAATGTGAGTGATCCAATTTGGGCACACAACATAAAACCTTGTACCAATGTTGACCAATGCAAGTTTTTGCAATACAACACATAATGATTAGAGAGAAAGTAGTCGAATAAAAAGTAATGCTAACTAAGTAGTCATTTTGAGTGTTATTAGATTATTAGAAAGTGTTTTTTAAGTGTGATAGGAAAGTTGGCTAAAAATAGGGAACTACAAATCAATCTATGGATGGTTTCAGGACATTTAGGCTAAAAGGGATCTATGTTGGTAATAGTACTGACTTGGTATTGGGGCATACCCCCTCACTTCACAATCCTACATTACTAAGGGTGTTAGGTGATTTCCCAATATATACTATTAACCACTTATTTATACTTGGCCAGAAAACCAAGTTGATTTCCCCTTGGTGATGAAATCCAAGTAGGTAGGCCTTGAAAAAATAAGTGTTAAATGTGTTTTGAATATTGTGTCATTTGGTAGTGTGTGCAAAAGAGAAAAATAGTGTAACTAAATGGTAATATTAAAAACCACCTATTTAGACTATGTGAGCTACTCAAAGCATACAAACAATTAAAAATGAAAGTGTGGATTAATTACTAGCAAATAGTTATTAATTCCCAAAATTTATAATCGTACATTGTCAGATCAGATGACACTATATGCAAATAACATATAATAGAGTTGACTGGGTCACTACTATATTGTAGAAGCAAATTTTAAAGAATAGATTCAAATGGGTCGACCCAATCTTTTAGACAAAATATAGACTACAAAACTAAGTTGACCAAGTTGACTTAGTTTATTATACGATTACATTTTTAAAGACTACTAACTTGTATAAACCAGAACTAAAATGAAGTACTGAAATGACTGAGAAAGGGAAGATATGAACCTTGGTGGGAGAGAAAAATAGTGTAACTAAATGGTAATCTTAAAAACCACCTATTTAGACTATGTGAGCTACTCAAAACATACAAACAATTAAAAATGAAAGTGTGGATTAATTACTAGCAAATAGTTATTAATTCCAAAAAATTATAATCATACATGGTCAGATCAGATGACACTATATGTAAATAACATATAATAGAGTTGATTAGGTCACTACTATACTGTAGAAGCAAAGTTTAAAGAATATATTCAAATGGGTTGACCCAATCTTTTAGACAAAATATAGACTACAAAACTAAGTTTACCAAATTGACTTAGTTTGTTATACGGTTACATTTTTAAAGACTACTAACTTGTATAAACAAGAACTGAAATGAAGTATTGAAATGACTGAGAAAGGGAAGATATGAACCTTGGTGGGCTAGAATATGATTAGTATTGCAAATTTTATATTGAAGTACTTTTAATGTTGCTTTCAAATTCTACATACTAAGTCGAATGGTTTGACCTAGTTCTACCAAACCCTGTATGTTGAAGAAAGATAAGATGACTAGGTCGACCTATTTGACCTAGTTTGTTGATCTGAATACCGACAAAGAGAATAAGATGACTAAGTCAATCTATTCGACCTAGTTTATTTATCTCAATGCTGGTAGAGAGAATAAGATGATAGAGTCAACCTATTTGAATTTGTCATATTTGGGACTAAATAAGAGTAATGTGTCAAATTATTCAATCTAATAACTAGTATCTAATGAATACATACACAGATATAACATAGTCATTTTGATACAGCTATATGTTAAAACTTACACACAAACAGTTATAACTATACTGATTGGTTTGATATAGTATCATAAATATATAAAAAATAATAAGATGATAGAAATGAAAGCATTATATATAAACCTACAAGGGTTAAATTCACGTTGGGTTCACCAAAATGTATGTAATGGTAAATGCAGTAGATCTGTAAATCAATCCTAGCTCAAAGAAGATAAATCCTACTTACACTTCTGATTGTTGGATACATTATATATTTAGGGTCAATGACCAATATGGATTTGCTAGACTTATCCAAGGGATCTCTTACCATAATAATTTCACTAGGGAGGGTTCCAAAGCCTTCAGTCAAGCAAAACTACACAATAACCCTAACTAGGTCTTATGTTTTTCATATTCACTAAAATAATAAGTAAATCAAAGTATAATCTAGTGTTTCACCAAAGATTGTGGCATAAAGTGGGGGTAATAAACATGAAAATTAAACATGCATAGTAGACATATAATGAATTCAATGTATATGGAAATCCTAACGCATGGAAGAGAAGTACAAATGCATATCTATCAATTCTTATAAAGGAGGAACAAAGCTAGGAATACTTATTTTCAAAGACGAACCCATTGAGCCTCAATATCTCCTTTGGCCAAGGTACTTTTCAAGAGATTATTATGGTACATAAAGATGACAAGGATAAATCAACTCTAGGCTACACAACCTATCAATGCATCTAAAATAATTCTCCATAAGATAAGATCCTTATCTCCAAAGAAAGAATGAAACCCTAATCTTGCTCCTCAAGTATAATGGTGGATAAGTAGATGCACAATATATCTTACTTATTCTTCTTTTCTTTAGAAATGGTGAAATGAATGTGTTTATATAGGCAGATCTAACCCTAAACCCTTCCAAAAGTTTAGGCCAATAAGGTCAACCTAGTCGACCTAGTATCATAATTTACAAAAATAAAGTAGGTTATGGACTAGGTCAGCCAGGGGGTTGATCTAAACCCTAATATTTTTGTCAATAAGAATATAAGGTCACTAGGGCTGACTATGTAACACAAAATTGTCAAAAAGGGTTTTTAGGCTAGGGAAGGGATAAATGAGGGTGGTAAATGACTCGAGGAGGGGTGAAAATAGGAGGCAAAGATTAGGGGAATGGTTTTAGGAGACAAGTGTGTAGATATCAAGTGGAAAAAAGGGACAAAAATCCTATGAGTCACCACTGGCTTTCCCACCCCTTTTCCTGATGTACTCTTTAAGGCATACACTTAGATAAATTGAGACTCGATGGGTTCCTCTAAGATAGAAAGCATTTATAATTGATAAAGTTTGAAAATATTATGTGTATACACAATGTGCAAATTAAAAATACATAATACAATTTTGAAAACCCTAAGTTAGGGACTTGAGCAAATATCTTTGATGAATCAACCTACTTATTCCTCACTAAGGACAATAGGAACTTCTTCTTTCTATTTTTAGTGTTTCTTCTTATCACTTTGATATTTTTCAAATCTTGACATTATCTCAAGCAACTTTTCTTTGTCAAGACCATCTAAAATGTGAAATACACCTCTAAATCATAATGTATTTCCACCATTTTATTAGTTATGGCATTATATGGTTTTATTATATTCCTCTTCAGTCAGTAAAAAATTTCAATACTTTAACATTTCATTATTTGACACACTTTTCTATCAACATTGGTGAAAATATTTTATATGCTCAAATTTCTAAGGTCAAACAAGGGTCTAATGAAACAATTCAATGAATATATTCTAAGATACAAGACTATTCTAGTAAAAATGACAGATCAAATGGTTGATAATGAGCTCCAAGATATTTTCACTCAAAGTTTGTTAGTTGCACTTCAATATTAAATTAGGTTTGATAATGTTCAAATATTTTGATGAGTTATGCCATACATTCAGAGAGTGTGAAGTTAAATTGATTACTTTGAACAAGCTTAAGTATACTTTAAATTTTCCTTCTATTTCAAATGTCAAGTTTCAAAGAAAGCCAAATTATAAAAGCAAACTAAAAGAAATAAAAAATAAAGCTAAAGTTACAATTAATGTCAATGTTATTTCACAACCAACAAAAAAAGTTTCAATTATAAGCTCCACTAATGAGGCAATTTTGGTTTCCATCACCTCCTTATGTATTATTTCAAAAGCTACTCAAATTTAATCTCATCACTCTTCCTCCACCAATAGAAGTGGACATGTCTAGACCACAATCTTAAATTTTTGATGGCAATGCATAATGTGACTACCATATGTATATTGGGAATTTTAAGAATAGATGTTTTCAAGATTAAGCATAAGATTCAAGATCTCATTGATGAGAATATTATTGACATTGGCAGACTTACTGAAGAAGCTAAGATACAAGTAAATGACAATTTAAAGCTCAAAATGTATAAAAATCATTTTTCCAAATCATGAATCAAATAACAAGAATAGTTATAAAGTACATTATCCATATAATGTTCATCCTCCTCCTTATACATATGGGAATCCACTTGATAGCATCATTAGTATAGTTAAAAGAAAACAAGCATCACATATTATGATTTCATTTGATGAAAGTGAAGTTGTTGATGATGATTCATATCAACATGCACTCTTTGTTCAAGCCTATTTTGACAAACCATACATAATAGTATGATAGATAATGGATCAAGTGAAAATGTGTACACCATGACATTTATATACTCTCTTGGTTATACAAAGCAAGATTTATAGGATACTTCTAGAGTTATCAAATCATTTGATGGTCATACACATGACACTCTTCGGCATATAATACTACCTATCAAATTAGGGCCTCTCATGGTGGCCACCCTATTATTAGTTTATACCAAGCACATGGGTATTTAATATGTTATTAGGATGACCTTTGATAAAAAATATTAGATAAATACATTATACAATGCATAAATGTCTCAAATATATTCATGAAAACTAAGTGGTTGAAATTCTAAGAATCTAGTATGAATATCCTTTGGAATCAATGATATTTACTCCTCATATAGAATAATTGTCTAGCATATAAATTGAGTAATATGATAATGAAAATAGTCTATATAAATATTCAATAGCATCATTTACAAATTTTGATGCATATTATAGAATATTCTTCTCCATATATTAGAAATCATAAACATATTACAAAATCATTTTCTCCATATATCAGTGAGCATGAGCATATTACAGAATTAGTTTTTTGTATCTATTTATAAGCATGATATAGCTACACATGGACATAATCATTTAGTTTAAAATATCATGTTATATTATCATAAGTATAAAGTGGCACATAAAAAATATATCTTCATTCCCTAAGGCACCAAAAGTTATTCAGAGAGATTCACCACAGGTATAGGGAATTTCATCTTCTCCTATTACACATGAGGATATAGGTTTACATGGGTACATGAGTAGTGTTGTTGGAATATTTTCATTAATGTCAAATGATTTGTAATTTATTTCAATGTAATTTCCAATATAAATTTCAAAGGAATTGTAATTGATGTCAATGGAATTACCAACAAAATTGTCAATGGAAATATCAATAAAATTGTCAATAGAAATGTTAACAAAATTATCAATGGAATTGTCATCGAAAAATGTCAATGCACACATATTTTGGTGAAGAGGTGCCTCTTGGATGGACTTCCTCCTTTTTTAAGAGCCTTTTAAGGCTATATAAGGTGGATATAAGGTTTGAGAAAGATATGAAATTATTTTTTTTCTATCATTCAAGCATAAGCAGATTTTTATGGAGAAGAAGAAGAGGAAATTTAATTTTTCCACCATTCATTGATGAAGAAACAATAGTAATATAGAATATTTTTTCATTAGAGGGTCTATGCCTCAAATATAATATATTGGTATGTTTTTCTAGGTTAGTGCCTACAAATTATTTAGTTGTGGGGATTGGTGTCTCTAGTAGGTTAGTGCCTAAAAATTGTTTAACGATGGGGATTGGTGTCTTCAATAGGTTGTGTGCCTAGAAATTTTGTAAGAATAATTTTATTTATGGTTGTATTTTGGTAGTAGATCCAAGAAATCCTTTTATCCATGGGTTTTTCTTGAAAGGGTTTCCACGTAAATCTTGTGTTCTTCTTAGGTTATTAATTATTGATGTTGTGTGATTGATATTATTTTGATTATCAATTTGAAAAAAGTAAAAGATTACCTTATACTGATTCACCCCCCTCCCCTTCTCAATATAAGTGTGTGATCAATAATTAGTATCAAAGTGGGTTCCTTTGAAAATAGTCTAACCACTAGAGGTAGATCTCAAAATCCCACATGGCTAGTCAAGAAGGATTTTCCTCAAGCAGGGCTCCATTGTTTGATGGAAACAAACTATGCCTTCTAGAGCATAAGTATGCACACTTACCTAATGGATATTATTTTTGATATTTTGGCAATCATTTTTGAGTATATATTTAGCTCCATCATCTCCTCTAACATATCTGATAGGAAAGAAGGTGAGTGAAAATAATGCAAAAAACTATGAATACAATTTTGTGTGGTCAATCAAAATTAGAGTTTTGTCAAAGTAATTGCACTTATGAATAGATAAAATATATTTGGGATAAACTAAAGAACATAAATTAGTAAGAAGAGCATAATATAAAGACAGGTCAAAAAATAAAGCAAAACCTAAGAAAAATAAGAGATTTCACAAGCACAAGAAAAAGCCTCTATTCTAAAGAGGAAAGTAGTTCATCCAAAGAGAGTTTCTCTGCTAGCTATATCTTATTCATGGTAATAGAAATAAAAGATGATATCTTGGAAAGTGAAGATAAAAAAAAAAAAAGAAAAGGATGTCAGAAGGGGAAGAGAATGCCAAAATAGATGGAGGTAATGCACTGTGAATCGATAAAAAAGATTTTGGATAAACTAAAGAACATAAATGAGGAAGAAGAGCATAATATAAAGAAAGACCACAAATAAGGAAAACCTAAGAAAAATAAGATATTTCACAAGCACAAGAAAAGCCTCTATTCTAAAGAGGAAATTAGTTCATCTAAAGAGAGTTTTCTCCACTAGCGATGGAGAAGAGATCTTATTCATGGTAATAGAAATAAAAGATGATATCTTGGAAAGTGAAGATAAAAAAATAACAAAAGGAGTCAGAAGGGGAAGAGAATGCCAAAATAGATGGAGAAGTATATTTGGAATAAGAACTCATTTGTTCCCTAATTGAAATCAAGAAACTTAAGAAGAAGAACTTGAAACAAAAATTATAGCTTTAAGAGGACTATGAATCTAAGGTAAAAAATGTCACAAAGTCTTGAGGAATCAGAAAATATGATCATCAACCTCAAGATGTAACTTGAATAAGCAAAAAAGATTTAATAGGAGGTCAGAATTCCAATTAAAAAAAAAGGAAGAAAAATGTGAGACGATAGAGTCCAAAAATTGTTTTCCTTAAAGAAGGAACTAGAGAAAACAACCACTAAGTTGAACAGAAGCCTTAAATTTGAGAAGAATACCAAAACATTATATGATATAGTAAAAGGGTAGAGGTCACCATTTACAAATACTAGTATTGGATATAAAAGAAAATCAGATAGACAACAAAGAAGATCACAGAGAGCCACCAAAGAAGGCAAATGAAGAAAAGACATAAAGTTATGCAGATGTTCTCAAAATTCCTATCAATAAGAAGAAAGAGAATCAATTTCCATAGAAAACAAGAACTCCTCTAAAAGATGACAATGACAAATTGATAAAGTCCTTTCCTCTAAGGCAGGCACACATGATGAAGTTCCAACATTCTTTCTTTGGTTATTGCTTTTGATGTAATAACTTTGGTCATAAAGCAATAGACTATAAGATGAACACA